>CM062806.1:86372452-86972452 GCA_031772625.1 Pinus tabuliformis | reverse complement strand
TCAAAGAAAAACTACAAAATAAAATCTATTCTACCTTACATTCTAATATGCTCCATGACATCTACTTCACATCTCCTTCCATGTTGGGAAAATCAAAGCTTCATTCAAATTTTTCAAAATTACAAAGTACAACAAGTTGAGCTAACAAAAGTTTACAAAGCTCTCCAAAGCTATCAAAGCTTCCAAAGCTACCAAAGCTACCAAATGAAGGAGAGATATCTCATATTTATACAAAAAGATGAGAAGTCATCTCATTAATGAGAGTCCATGAATCTCTCCCTATACCTCTAGAGTTCTAATCAATATAGGAAATGGTAAGACACATGTCTTCTTAGAGTTTCAATACAAATAGGAAATGTGACACATATCCTCATGATCCCATGATCCTCTCCACTCAAATTCGAATTTGGCCTTAGGATTCCACATAAAGGTCTTCTAGAAGCTTCCTTTTGACCTACACATGTCAAAAATATCATCCCACTTTTTAGGTATAAGGATATGCACATTATTTTCTATTTTTTAACCACAAATTCACTTAAAAATGCTAAGAATTAATAAAGTTTGGAAAAACATAAATGTGACTGAAAGTGAGATGAATGTAGTGACATGGTAGTGAAATGAAGGTGAAATGGAGGTGATATAATGGACATAATAGTGAAAGTGTAATGGAAATGAATGACAATTTCAAGACCCAACATACCCCCCAACTGAAGCTATTACATGTCCTCATGCAATATATATTACATTAATTCTTTTGATCCTTGAGCTTTGGCTTAACTTTGCATTATATCATTTGATAACTTCATACTTCTGCAAAGTGTTTTACTTGAATTGCAACATGGTTGGTTCTTCTCTTACAACCATATTTTGTTGTTGCATTCTATTATGATCTTTGAACTTTGCATAATGATAATTTGATTATTGTTGCAAAGTATATCTTTATTGGATTGCATGATGGTTGGTTCTTGTGTGACAACCATGATTGTGTTTGTATCCAATTATCCTTTAAGAATTTTTGAAAAGCCATTGTATGCTCATAATAATAATGTAATAGTTAATATATTTTGAATGTATGTGGGCTAATGAATATGATATGAACATGGAAAGATATGAATATGAATGTATTCCCCCCCCCCCCCCCTCCCCCCACTGATGGTATTGGAAATTTTATGAAATGAGGAAGAAAAATGTTTTTCCAACAATTATCATTCTAGCTTTTTATGGAATTGTATGGTTAAAAGTTAGAAAATGATGTAACTTAACTTACCCTTTGGAAATGGATGAGTTGTTTGTGTGGTGGCTACAAAATTCTGATCATAATCTTCTTCAAATGGCTGGACAGAAAGAGTCATGGATAAAAGAATCAAGATGACTTTTTATTGCTTCTACTAAAACTTTCTAAATGTACTGCTGAATAGTGCTGACCTATTTTATATCTACTCCAAAATGCTGAAAATAATAGTCTTCATGTCTTCAAAAATCACTGGCACAATTCCTACTATGTGAATAGATGTTCAGATGTCGAACATAGTAGGAAATTGTTGACATAGTGGCCATTAATGGATGCCACTAGTCAACATGAGAACTCTCACCATCACTGACAATGAGAGTCAATATGCCCAAACAAATTTGCTGATGTTGAGTCACCTAGAAGATCTGATGAATAGGGGACATTAATGTATTCTCATTGTTCATCGGCATGAGGACTTGCCATTAAAGCATGCAAGCCTAAAGGTGTTTTTACAAGGAACTTAGACTCAAATGACTATGAACTCAATAATTTGCATTGAAGTATGGTTTATTTGTGAAATGAAAATGATAGGAAAGGGAAGATGGAAATGGAAGATGGAAATGGCAATGGGCAATAAGTATGTAACTGAGCCTCTTGCTTTTATTTGTGGGTTATGAATGGACAAAAAGTAATGGAAAGTGTATGTGAATGTAAATGGAAAATATGAAGGAAAATGAGGTGAATGGTTTATTATGAAGTATGGATGTAATGGAGACAATAGTATCTGAACGTTTTGCAAGTATTTGGATCTGACTTTGAATTAGAAAGTTTCTTCTTTGTTGCTAATCATCCTCTTATGAAACAAATTGGTCTCTTAGAGAGACACTATTCACTTGTAGTCATTTGTCCTTCCTCCTAAAACCTGCAAAAAAACTAATACTTCTTCTACAATGGAATGTAAGATTATCAAAGGAGAGAGGTGATCAATATCTCTAGTTATGATATTTACACACAAAACTAAGAATCCGTACTAATGAAACAAGTTCACAAAGGAAAACCAAAAGAATTTATACCTGCTTCGGAATTAGTGCCTCAAGTTGAATGTTGTTTCTTTTGTGAAATTTATTCATTCTTGACTGTTTTAAACTCTGATGATGGATTTCTCATTATGTAGATCTCATTGATATCTTACCAATGACACTTGAATCATCGAAGTTTGATTTCGTATGAGAAAGTTAGGCTGATTTGAACAGTGAAGTTTTTCAGCTGTAAAATTAATGTTTAGCTGCAGAATGGCTTTAGCCGCGGAATGACTTTAGCTGCGGAACATGCACAATTTCTGTAGCTAAAAATCTTGAACAAATTTAGCCATTCATTTTTCATCATCAGTCCAAAATTAATCAATACCTTTCAAAAAATGAGTAAATAATCTACTTATTTCATTAATTCATATTTTTTATTTTATTTTTTTCTTTTTGGAAAATTTGAAATTATCCTGAATGATACTCCAAATACAATGTAGGAACTGTACCTGTACCTAAAAAATGTGAGACCTTAACCCTTCAGACATTTAGATACATGTTGAGAAAAAGTCAGAGACTTCACAACTACGTTACAAGGGAAAATCTCATTGCTTGGAGACGTATTATTAAGAAATTATAAGAATATGGAGTTGTAAAAGAAAACTATTGGCTATGAATCTCTTTGGTGCCCTTGACCCTTCATAAAGATGTAGCTTAAGTAATTTATTTTTCATCTCATCTGACGCAATGGCTTAAAGCTGTTTTACAAGTTTAAATATCATTTTGTCCAATGTGAACAACACATAGGACTATGTACCAATAATTGCTCGACAATCGTCCTCAAACTTAGCATTATCTGCCGATCCATCAAGTAAACTGAATAATATGCTCATAAATTTTCCATACAAATCTGGAGGATTTGTATCTTTTATAATTTTCCATTTACGTTCAGCAGATAATGAATTTTTCGTTGCTGAGAGTATTTGCTCATATAATGTCTGGTGGAGCCTGAAAAGGACATAAAAGGATTCATTGCCATAGAAAACTTTTGAATCTTTGTGTGCTCCATCGTTTAAAGTAGAAGGAACATGTATTGCAAGAGGCTTGGCTGTAAGCAGAGAACGATCTGAAAGTGCCAAGGATGTCCCTTCTCCATCAACATCCTATGCATCAACTGTAACCTCAACCTCACCTTCACTTTCAGCCTTCCCATCATTTTCTTCATGCTCATCATCATCTCTAGATTCGCTTCCTGAAACATCTTCACCAGCTTTAGAAGCATTCTCACTATCCTCAGTCGATCTTTGAGGACTCTCTTCCCCCTCGTCATCTGCATCAGCAACATGTTCTCCTCTTGCCTCAGCACCACACTCAACCTCTTCATCTTTAGCACGTCTATCAATCGGGTTGTGAAGAGTTGTATCCAATTGGGAGAAGTCATGTAGTTAACTATTAAACAGGTGTAATGGTGAAGTATGAGTTATAAATGGACATTAGCATTAAAGGTGGGAGACGTGGTGTAATCAGGATTGAATGCCACCACACAATTAGTTTCCAAATCGGATTTCCCCTCCTCAAGCACGATGTGTTAAAAAAACACTCTATTCATTAAATAAAATCCCATTTTCCTCACACGGCATGCCAAATGGGGATTTAGGGAACCAAGTAATTCTCCCAAACCACTGCGAATTTCTTAAAACCATTTTTGGATTATCTAATTGAACCCGTCCCCGAAAAACTCATGTTTTTGTTTTTCCTAATTCGTCTTCATTTGGCTAGAATTTGCAGTTAAATTTTGACGTTTTTTTACAGTTCTGCGTTTTTCTGGCAAATGCTGTGGTTGAAATTTTTTTATTTGTAGGTCTGTTGGTTATGCCTATTGGTTCCTGATCGCCTTGGGAAATTCTTGCAGGGATTTTATGAGCAACCACAACGTCGATAACTCTCGCAAAGCCCTTAGAGAGTCCTTTGGATGGTTGCTTGAAGCCCGATTGAATGCATATTTTGAAGTTTGCTTTGATATCAAGCGTGGTCACCAATAAGAAATCAAAGCCAGCAAACAAATCCAACAAATCAAACATGGAATTTGATGTAAATTCTTTGCCGGTAAATGATACTCTAGGAATTTGTTAAAATGCCACCGCACCTTTTATGTCAAATGAAACTCCACTTGCTTGCACAAAAAATGGATTTGTCTTTCATCATTCTAATATACAAATCAATGTTTTCCTATTGAACTAAAGCTCAGATGATTTGCACAATTAGATTTTTTTCATTGACAGTTTTTTATGAAGGCCTAATCACAACAACGGATTGGAATCTAATAGTTCCTAATTTCAGGTAGCAAAGGCTTCAAGGTAAATGTGCTGAAAACAAGACTTTGAATGAGGTCTTAAGCTGGTTTTTTTATCGATCTCGGTTGGGTGACTAGGATAGAATCCATGTCAGGACGATTCCAGAGATGCCCATGTGGTCGGTTTCTTCATTTGATGCTTATAACCTGCTAAACCTTAGAAATAGCTATGGAACACACAGTTAGCTACGAAACAGGATTTCATTATGTAGCTAATTTGTAAAATATTATTAAATAGGACACAATGTTTTGAGGGTCACTTAAAAGCATAACCAGTCAATCTGGGACAGTTGAACCTATCAAAGTAGTTGTATTTTTATTGTTTTTTTTAGTCAAATGAAATGATTTTTTTTTTTTTTTAATAACATAACAATTATTTTTCTGATCCTGCAGATCACACAAAGTGCAGGAGGAGAGCATACTCGAGAAATTATTAATTTTTCTTTTTAGATGTAAGAAATAAGGTCTCCTAATTACACTTCCCTGGCAACAACGCCAAAATGTCTAGTCAATTTAGTGTCCTAAATTGCTCTACATAAATTATCAATCTGGGTATCGTAAACTGATGAAGTGTGGTGCACGATATGTGCTTATTTTACCTTTCTCCTACTTAGTTGTTTTATAGTTTATGTTGTTTTGGGAGGTTTTGTTTCTTATGCTTAAATAAATTAATCTAAGAAAGAAAAGTTATGCTTCTAGATGAAAATGTATAAATGTTAATGGTCAACTAAATCTAAGGAATTTTAATGTTAAAATCTAATTTCTAAAGAAGGGAGAAAAGAAAATGAAAAATCAAAACTTTGAATAGTGAGATTAATCTATACCGACAAAATTTCTATGAAATGAAAGCAAAAATGATAACAGCTAAATGAAGTGTTTTATCATTCCACTATACAAATTTGGGAGAACTACCTCCTTGTGATAGCATTTGGAAGGATCCAATACTCTATTGTTCTAAAACTGAAAATGAAATTGCAACAAACTTAAATGGAAGACTAAGACTGAAAGTGAAATTGCAACTAATCTACTATAACAGCTAAATGAAGTGTTTTATCACTTTTCTATACAATTTTGGGAGAACTGCCTCCTTGATAGCATTTTGAGGGACTCCATACTTCATTTTTCTAAAACTAAAAATGAAATTTAAATGAAAGGCTAAGACTTGAAAGTGAAATTGCAACTAATCTACTATAACAGCTAAATGAAGTGTTTTATCACTCCACCATACAATTTTGGGAGAACTACCTCCTTGTGATAGCATTTGCAGGGATTCAGTACTTCATTGTTCTAAAATTGAAAATGAAATTGCAACAAATTAAATACAAAAAATGTAAAGGAAAACTAATCTACTGTGTGCTCTAATGCTCCAAGCACCAATACTTTCTTGGACTATTTTGTTAAGCATAGATTACACAGTTAGATAGATCTACAATCAACCAATTGAACACACTTGCATGAATTAAACTTGTATGAATGGAAAATATAAACTATTAAACTTGAAAACAATAAAATGACATACTTGAATGAAATCAAAGCAAAACTAAAAAATAAAATCTATTCTACCTTACATTCTAATATGCTCCATGACATCTACTTCACATCTCCTTCCATGTTGGGAACATCAAAGCTTTATTCAAATTCTTCAAAATTACAAAGTACAATAGGTTGAGCTAACAAAAGTTTACAAAGCTCTCCAAAGCTTCCAAAGCTTCTAAAGCTCTCCAAAACTACCAAAGCTACCAAATGAAGGAGAGAGATCTCCTATTTATACAAAAAGATGAGAAGTCATCTCATTAATGAGAGTCCATGAATCTCTCCCTATACCTCTAGAGTTCTAATCAAAATAGGAAATGATAAGACACATGTATTCTTAGAGTTTCAATACAAATAGGAAATGTGACACATATCCTCATGATCCGATGATCCTCTCCACTCAAATTCGAATTTGGCCTTTGGATGCCACATAAAAGTCTTCTAGAAGCTTCATTTTGACCTACACATGTCAACAATCTCCTCCCACTTATTAGGTATAGGTATATGCACATTATTTTCTAATTTTTAACCACAAATTCACTTAAAAATGCTAAGAATTAATCAAGTTTGGAAAAACATAAATGTGACCCAATGATAATGAAAGTGAGATTAGTGTAGTGACATGGTAGTGAAATGGAGGTGATATAATGGACATAATAGTGAAAGTGTAATGGAAATGAATGACAATTTCAAGACCCAACAACAATACCAATTACAACTTGTATCTGTCTACCTTCTAAGAAACCAAACTATTCCTCTATAGTATGCTTTGACAATACCGGCTTCAACCTACTTGCAATCAATTTTGATATCATTTTATACATCGAGTTGCAGAGAGGTATGGGACAATAATATTTAAAGGTTCTTGCATCCACTCTTTTGGGGAATAATGCTATGAAAGTCACATTTATGGCCCCCGAGATGAACCCTTGAATCCTAAATTCTTTAGCTACTGCCAACAAATTTGGGATCAGCAAATCAATGTAGTGAATAAAACGTTTAAAAACCCATCCATCCAGGCCAAAACATTTCTCCTTTGCACATTCCTTCAATATCTTCGTCAACTCCTCTATTTTTATTGGTTGTCCCAATCTATCATTATCCTCCGATGTGAACATGTTTGGAAGTTCTTCGATGAAATTCATTTACGACCAAAAATATGTCTACCTTTTCGAGAGTTGGCCTTTGAAATGTGTGACCGTCGTCTATTCAAAATATCTGTAAACTGAATATGTTTTCAGGTTCATATCTTATCCTCCTTATGGAATTGATATGTCTCGTGACACTGAAATGTGCATGGAAATATTTGCTATTTTTATCTTAAACTTTTATCCATGTCGCCTTGCCCTTCATGTGGATTTCTTCTTCCATGAATGGACAATGTCCCTTCTCTTACACTCCAATTTAATGATCTTGTGTCGATATTCTTTTGAGAAGAATAATGGGTCCTAAGGATCATTGAAATCACATAGGAAAATTTCAATCTCCTTGAGAGCTTTATTTGCACCCTCCTTCATCCCCCTAATGCATTCCTGAGTGACCCTTTTTAGCTCTCTAAGATCTGGACATATGGATGTCATGTTATTCTGTGGAGGAAGAAGAAATGACCAAGACCAAACATTTAAGACGAGATCCCCAAATTCATCCATTTTAATCCATTTCGGGTTGAATTTGAAGTTTTATGATCTCTTATGTTCCCCTTTGTCCCATGTCAGCATAATGGGAAAGTGATCATAAATAAATGTTGGAACAATATAAGATCTTATATCTGTCAGATGATTAACCATAAACCTGTCCATTCTTTCTTAGATACCCTCCTCACTAGTTCTCTCATTCCTCCTAGTGGGGCCAAGAGGATTTGACCTCACATCCAATTGGGAGAATTCCTCCATCAAACCTCTGAAATAAGTAGCCATACTATCAATTCTAGAATTTGGTCCCCAAATATCTTCCCTCCCCATCAAAAAGTTGAGATCTACTGTGATGATCATGGAACTTAATTGAAGGATTTTAGATTCTGAAACCTAGTCCCAAAATAATCTACATGCAACATATGGAGCATATGAATTGAAAATTCAGACCCATTGATAGTTTCCCAACTTGTGTCTGGTCATGATGACCAATGCATGCATCTCAATAATTTTTGGATCCCACATAACCCCCAGACCACAAGATAATCTAATAACATCCGTTTCAACTACGTGTCATGCATGACACATAGACAACATTGCCTCCCATGCCTTATCTCCACAAACCATCATTTATTGGAAAAGGATTAGATAGGGTTTATGAACTCAAACAATATCTTTGAGGGAGCTTAATTTTGGGGTCACTCCAAAACCCCCAATGTCAATGGAAATAATAATCATGGAGGCACCACATGCATGGTTACATCCCCTCTAAGGACCCAGACTCGATCAAAATCATAAATAGAGACATTCCCAAAAGTAAAATCATGCTCAATATCAAACTAGTTATTGGGATATCCAGCCTCATCGGTGTAACCCAATTTGATCTTTTTACAGGTTGATACCTTTTTATATTTACTGGGTTTCTTCTTCTTGTGTGACATTTTTATATGATTGACCTTCATAATCCAAAGGATTATGGGAAAAGGATATTTTAATGGAAAGGGGAGCCATATTCTTAGATGATGAAAAAATAGCATACAAATCCTTGTCAAGGGAACATGTACCAAGGGATGAGACCATATCCAAAGGCCAGAATGGAAACCCAACGACATAGGATGAATTATTGGAAAGAGAGGAGGACTTAGCTACAAGATGAGCTTGATGGACAAGAGCCTCACGTCTGAAGTCATTCGTGCAATCTGCAGAGGGATGGGGATAATGTGATGGATCATCAGAGGATATGAGATTGACCATTACCAAAGGCCAAAATGGGATCACCACTTCAAGGGACGACTTGCCATAGGGGCTTCACTTTATTAATTATTATGTTCATTCATAAAGGGGGTTTTAAAATTGTGAAAAATAGAGCCAATATATTATGGATATTGGGGGTGGGGATGTTGGGTAGAGGGTTATAGGTTTTGGAGGTATTAAAATTAGTATTCGGTATAACTAGGGGATATCTACTAAATTAGGCATGGAGTAGTATTAACTGTTTAGTAATAAAAATAAAATGGTAATATAAATCGTGACCACACTGATGGTTGTTTATCTCACCACTTGAAAGGATGTTAGGAGTTCAAATATCCACAAGAGGGAGAATATTGTATTCTACCAATTCTTTTTTACAGCGTTTCAAATCAGATGTCAATAGAAAGGACTTTGTGAAGGTTTTCTACAAGGGTCAAGGGTTTCTAGGCTTTGCTAGTTTATCATAATGGTGGCATGAGGAGGCATTATCCAATGAAATGTGGTTAGAGGAGGTGGATTCAATTTTAGATTTGAGAGTGGTGAAGATGACAAAGGTGGTGCATTCTGGCTAATGTGAGGAAAACGACAATTGTTCTTCACTAAGGAAGAGTAGGTTAGACTCCTCTTCTTTGGTGGGAGCTATACACAACAATGGGGCACTGGAAATGCATTTGTGAATTTCAATGTGTAAAGTTTTGTAGATGTTCTATGCTAAGAGCAATTTCACTTTTCTCACAGCAATCATACAGAAGACAAATCAGAAACAAGAAAAATGTATGTGTTCGTTTCGGCGGTCAACAGGATGCTTCAACCACCAAAGTCTCCTTTGGTCAGCCAGCCCAGCATGTGTCACAACAACCCTCCAACCAGTAGATGAGTCAACCCAAGTCAGTTCTACAAAAGTCAACGATGTCCTGAAAAGTCAACGCAGGGGCAGCAAGCTAAAAGTCAACGCAGCAGCAAAACGGTCAACCCTTTGACCTCGATTTTTGTGCCAGGTAGTACGGCCTTCAAAAATCGAACCTCCCACAAGTTTTCAGCTTGTTTGGACCAAGCGTTGACCAAAGTCAACGCTGGTCAAACTTCTGCGAAACCCTAGCAGCAGAAACCCTAGCAGCAGAAACCCTAGCAGCAGAAAAATCCTCTTCGTCCTTCCCACGTGTGGCTGAAATTCGTCCTCCAGGTAGCTCGTACTTTTTAGGATGAGAGAGGAAGATGTGAGTTGTGTTGTTATCAAATTCTCTCGAACTTTTCCTGTATATATATCCATCAATGAGGGTGTGTGACATGTCTGTTGGGCATGTGAGCCTACATTACAAAACTGGCTGACCTTGCACATATAATTTATTAAGAATAATAAATTCAAAATATAAGTTCTGTTCATCGGATTAAGACTATTTTTATATGGATTTTACACCTCTCAGAAAGAGGAATCCAACAAAAATATTAGCCTCTTAATCTGAGCATCAGAACATGGAGTTTGGACCTAGTTGTCCAAATTTAACACTCCCTCTCAACTAGGGAGAACTCCATCTATTAGTGCAATTAACATCGTGAGTCATCCCGCCGAAACTTGCTTTGCTGGCTTCTTTATTTCAGAACAGAAGTGGGTCAGTCACAAAGACATCATTCCCCGACTGACATAATCAGTCCAGAGGTCCCAGACCTCACAAATCTTGATCCCAGATCAAGTGGTTGGACCATGCCATCCTAGATAGAGAGTACGGCAATCTCTGATGCGTCCATCAGTCTTTGCTAATAGTCTCTAGCTTTTCCACACCTCATTGGCCAAATGAGAGGTACTTCCCATGAGCCCTGAACTCAATGGGTAGGATGCATACGGGGCACAGATTAAATGAGTGGCGAACCAGCTCAATAATCACAAGGGTGGGGCAGAAGCATTATGAGTGCTTATAGCTCCGAGAAGCTATCCCCAAAGCCCCCCAGAGCTCCCAGAGCTCATCGTCCAACAGGACCCACATCATAGGGTCTTTCCACGACACCAGGGGCTTAGTGAGAATATCCGCGACCTGCTCATCAGTTCCTATATGATCGAGCCTTACGGCGCCTCGCTGTACCATATCCCGGATAAAGTGGTACCTGATATCAATATGCTTGGATCGGTCATGGAACACAGGATTCTCAGTCATACGAATCCCACTCTGATTATCACAGAGTATTACAGTGGTATCTAGCACATGTTGGAACAGCTCACTAAAGAGCTTCCTCAACCAAACTGCTTCACAACAGGCCATACTAGCAGCAATGTATTCAGCCTCCGCGGTGCTCAAAGCCACCGACTTCTGCTTCCTGCTCATCCATGAGATCGAAGCAGAACCAAGATTGAAACAGCATCCAGATGTGCTCTTATGATCCACCACACTGCCAGCCCAATCGACATCAGTATATCCCCGGAGTATCACACTCCCGGCAGTGTATCTCAGCCCATGGTTTATCGTGCCCCGAAGATATCTCAAACGATTCTTGGCACCAACCCAGTGAAAATGATGAGGCTCAACCATCTGTTGACTCAAAGTATTCACTGCAAAACATATGTCCGGACGGGTGTTCACTAAGAACATCAAAGCTCCTATGAGTTGACGATACTCAGTAGGATTTGCCAAGATAGGCCCTGCAGCGCTGCCACTCAACTTCTTAAAGTTGAGTTCCATTGGTGTCGACACGGACTTACAGTCCACCATCCCAAATCTTTCCAGAAGCTTCACAATATACTTTCCTTGAGAAAGGAAAATCTCTCCAGGTCTCTGCCAGACCTCCAGGCCTAGGAAATAGTGCATCAGTCCTAGGTCTTTCATCTCGAACTCAGCAGCAAGCTCCCTCTTACATTGATGAATGAGAGGGTCATCACCTGTCAGGAAGAGGTCGTCCACATACAGCACTAGAATGAGAGGCTTTCCTTCCACAACCTTAAAGTAAAGGTTTGGATCAGCATTGCTTCGAGTGAAGCCCAGCTTCATCAAGTAACTATCCATCCTCTCATACCAAGCTCTGGGTGCTTGCTTTAACCCATAGAGGGCTTTCTTCAACCCGCAGACATAAGTGTCTCGATCTTGAACTTCAAATCCCAGAGGTTGTTCTACATACACCTCTTCCTTTATTGCACCATGCAGAAAAGCGGTCTTGACATCCATCTGATGAAGACTCCATCCTTGCGTAGCAGCAAGGGCTATGATGGATCGGATGGTGGTATATCGAGCCACAGGTGCAAATATATCGTCATAGTCAATTCCTTCCTTTTGAGAGAAGCCACGGGCAACAAATCTTGCCTTAAACTTTTCAGCACTCCCATCAGATCCATGTTTAATCTTGTAGAGCCATTTAGCGGTGACAACAGATTTGTCCTTCGGTCTCGAGACCACATCCCAGACATCATTCTTCATAATAGCCTCATATTCTTCATGCATAGCATCCTTCTAGACTTGATGCTTGATGGCTTCCTCAAAAGATCCAGGTTCAGATTGTATAATAGTACTCATGGCAGCTAGATACCCTTGGTATCTACACGGCTTCTTGCTTTCTCGGAATGTTCCCCTTGGGGCAGCATGACCCTCAGCATCTTCGAGGGTGTCCTTGAGCCATGATGGCCTCTTTCCTAGAGAAGGGGAAGGATCAATAGGGTCCATTGGCCCTTCAACATCAGGCATAGTCTCATCCTGGGGTTCTTCCAGATTTCCAGGTCTTTCTTCATGGTTTTCTTCAGATCTAGGAAGAACTACTACTTTCTTCAGGGAAGCATCTTCGTCAAAAGTGACATCATGGCTTATCTCTACTTCCCTTTGACCAGGTACATAGACTCTATATGCCTTAGAAGTCTCACTGTAGCCCACAAACATTCCTTTCTTCCCAATAGCATCTAGCTTACTTCTCTTTTCTTTCGGCACATGAAAATAGACAGGACATCCAAAAATTCTAAAATGTGAGACATCAGGTTTCTTACCAGAGAAAACCTCTTCGGGAGTTTTGGAGTCCAAAGCGGAATGAGGGCATCGGTTTTGAATGTACACAGCAGTATTTGCAGCTTCTCCCCACAGAAACTTTGGAAGACCCTGGTCACATAGCATGGCACGGGCAGCTTCCACAATAGTCCTATTCTTGCGTTCAGCAACACCATTCTGCTCAGGAGTATATGCAGTGGTAGTCTCCCTCTTAATGCCAGCTTCTCTGCAAAAGTCTTTGAACTCATTTGACTCATATTCAGTGCCATTGTCAGTCCTCAAAATCTTGATCTTCTTTCCGGTCATATTTTCCACCAAGGCTTTGAAGGTACGGAACCACATGAAAGCCTCATCCTTCTTCTTCAAGAAGTATATCCATGTTTTGCGAGAGAAGTCATCAGTAAATGTCATATAGTAAGAACATCCCCCCAGGGATGTTACAGGCAACATACCGGAAAGATCAGAATGGACCAGTTGCAATATCTCATATGTCTTTGTGACACTTGAGGGGAAAGGTCCCCTTGTATGTTTTCCTTCAGCACAGCCCTTACATACACCTTTATGATTATTTCCAAAATCAGGCATCCCTGTCACCACCTTCCTTGCTTCGAGAAGAGCCTTGTAATGAAGGTGTCCAAATCTTCGGTGCCATAGTTCGGTTTGACGGATAATATCACAAGTCATAGCTCCCAACGGACTCCCTCCAACCTGGTAGAGTGTACCAACCCTAAAACCAATTGAGATAGCTTCCTTGAAGATCTTCTTCCACATGAGTACCTTTCCATCAGAGAAAGTTACATTGAATCCTTTGTCTTCCATGGCAGATACAGACACAAGGTTCTTCTTCAATTTGGGTACATAGAGTACCTCTTGTAGATGGAGGACTTGTCCTTGAGACAAGTGGAGGGTCACAGTCCCGGTCCCTTTCACAGGATAAGTGGCATTATCCCCAAGGATAATTTCTAGATTAGTATCCCTTTCAACCATGTCAGAAAGTGCTTCCTTGAATCCGGTGATGTGTCTTGAGGCACCACTATCGATTAGCCAGACATCCATAGTGTCGGGCGGAGATGCAGCTGAGAGAGCAGATATTAGAATATACTTATTTCTTTTATCAACAACATTAGACTCCTCATACCTGGTATTTCTGGTCCTTTTAGAAGGTGGATTGTTTCCTTCAAAGTGAGCCTTCCTCTTTCCTTTGGATTTGTCATTTCTTCGATTCCCATTCCTTCGGTTGTTGTTGTTGTCGTCACTATCGGAAGAATTCTTCTGGAAGGGGCATTCTCTAGCATAGTGTCCAGTCCTATGGCAGGTGAAACATTTACCCTTCTTCTTTTGAGTCTTAGTCCTTCCTTTGTCCTTGGAACCACCAGAGTTCTTCTTTCGGGAATGAGCAACATAGGCAGCATTTCTTTCATTATCAAATTCCTTCATCCTTGTTTCTTCTTGCATACATCTAGACAGAAGCTCATCAAAGTTAGGGATGGTATTATTGTTGAGAATGGTAGTTGTGAATACTTGCCATTCATATGGAAGTCCTCTGAGTGCGGTGAGAACCATCTCACGATCAGCTATTGTCTCCCCAATAGTTAGCAGATTGTTCCTGGTTTCGGTCAACTTCATAAAGAAAGTTTGAATAGACTCGTCTCGGCCCTTCTTCATATTCTTCAACTTGTTCTTGAGGAATAGCACTTGGTTCACATTGTTTACTCGGAACATAAGTATCAGTTTGTCATACATCTCCTTGGATGTGCCTAGTTTAGATATGTAGGCAACCAGACTCTTATTTATGGATTCCCTGATCAGCAGCTTTGCTCTGATTTCTCCCTTCTTATACATGTGTTTAACAGCAGCAGAGGCATTTGATGGAGGTTCTTGAATCTTCCCTGTCACATGATCTAGGAGATCATGATCTTCAAATTTGAGATCTAATAACATCTTCCAGGCATGGAAGTCATCACTTCCAGTCAGCTTGTCATTCTCCCTGAATTCAAGCTTAGAGGAATCCATTTCCTTCGATGATGATTGCTATAGATAGAGTTTGTCTTCACCTCAGCTCCGATACCATGTAAAGTTTTGTAGATGTTCTATGCTAAGAGCAATTTCACTTTTCTCACAGTAATCATACAAGTAGATAAGAAAAATGCAGATAGAACATATAAGCAGATCTTACAGAAGACAAATCAGAAACAAGAAAAATGTATGTGTTCGTTTCGGCAGTCAACAGGATGCTTCAACCAGCAAAGTCTCCTTTGGTCAGCCAGCCCAGCATGTGTCACAACAACCCTCCAACCAGTAGATGAGTCAACCCAAGTCAGTTCTACAAAAGTCAACGTTGTCCTGAAAAGTCAACGTAGGGGCAGCAAGCTAAAAGTCAACGTAGCAGCAAAACGGTCAACCCTTTGACCTCGATTTTTGTTCCAGGTAGTACGGCCTTCAAAAATCGAACCTCCCACAAGTTTTCAGCTTGTTTGGACCAAGCGTTGACCAAAGTCAACGTTGGTCAAACTTCTGCGAAACCCTAGCAGCAGAAACCCTAACAGCAGAAAAATCCTCTTCTTCCTTCCCACGTGTGGCTGAAATTCGTCGTCCAGGTAGCTCGTACTTTTTAGGATGAGAGAGGAAGATGTGAGTTGTGTTGTTATCAAATTCTCTCCAACTTTTCCTGTATATATATCCATCAATGAGGGTGTGTGACACATCTGTTGGGCATGTGAGCCTACATTACAAAACTGGCTGACCTTGCACATATAATTTATTAAGAATAATAAATTCAAAATATAAGTTCTGCTCATCGGATTAAGACTATTTTTATATGGATTTTACACCTCTTAGAAAGAGGAATCCAACAAAAATATTAGCCTCTTAATCTGAGCATCAGAACATGGAGTTTGGACCTAGTTGTCCAAATTTAACACAATGCCATCGTCAATGACATTTTCTCCTCAATGGGTTTTCCTGTTGGTTAGCTCATGCTGGGGAAAAATATGATTGAGACAATCAAGGATGAAGTTCGTTGGTGTGAATGATGTTGTGATGCCATGGGCCCTGTGATCCTTTTCTATGCTTATATGCTAGTATGGGTTGTTAGCTTGCATTGGGATGGCCATTGTTGGGGCTTCACAATCATTTTGGTTCCTATCAAATATGCTCTGAGTTATTCTATGGCGGCTCTATTGGTGGCCTTATGCCACTTTCTTCATGGTTATTTTTAAGACCCTAATCCTCCTTAAGTGGAGCACTTCCTTTTGTCTTTTGAATGAATAAAGTAGGTCCATATTGCCACTTTCTATTTCATTAAATCCTTTTAAAGCATGAATTTAATATTCATATGATGGTTTGATAATGTCAACAACCACATGGTATCTCCTCATGCAAAATTTCTTTTAGATATGAAGAAAATGTCTCAAACAATATGTACATTGAGAAATGCAGTGCAAACAAGAACTTGTACATGTTTCAGAGAAGCATAAATAAGACAAGATGGAGAGGTATTTCCCACATTGAATAACTAAGAAAAAGAAATGCACAATAAGGATGAGCCTACAGGTTCTCTATAGGTTGAAATGAAATTGTACAAAGAATCAATATAATCATATGGATCTGTATGGCCATATGGAGCAATACAACAATTGTACAACTTACACCTTTATTTTTTTTCTAGATCATACACCTTATTTTGATATGATTATGATTATGATGACGATGTAATTGTTATTATGTAGCTTGTAGAGGTTTCCTTGAGGTATGCAAAGCTAATCTTGAGAAGAAATTACTTATGTACCTACAAAAGTAATCAATTTCTCTTATGACATTGGGCCAAATTGTCATGTTTCTCACTTGCAAAAGATACCAATTTGAAGGCCTTTGTTGACGATGTCATGGAACCTATAGAATAAGAAAATTTAAGGGATGCACTTGTAAGCCTACCTAGAGTGACTCGATTGTCAACAGAACAAAGGAAAAGGCTAACAATAGTTATTGATCTTGTTGCAAATACCTCTATAATTTTCATCGATGAGCCCACTTTTATTTGGATGCCATAGTAGCAGAAATTGTTATGTAAACAATTTATAATGCAATAGATAATGTAAGGATGATTATGTGTACCATTCATCAACCCAACATTGACATCTTTGAAGGTTTTTATGAGATAAAGCAATGTCTAGCGTATATGATAACTTATATTATTTATTTTAGAGTGGTGATTTTTGATTTAGTATAACACGTTAAATTATTGTTGATGAAAAGATGAGGGAAAGTCATTCACTTCAGGCCACTGGGCCATTATTCTCACAAAATTGTTGAATATTTTGAGGTAACCACTTTGCAGAGTCTTTAAATGCACTAAATATCTTAGCATCCAATATGGTACTAATCAAACCTTCTACTAATAAGAAAAGGTATGGGAGAAAGAGGAAAAATTTGATTTAATCCTCTCTGGCTAAAAGAAATCAATAGTGCATCTGCTAATCAACAACGAGAGAGAAAATGTAGTAATAAAATTCATGACCAATTCACAAATGAAACACATAATCCCAAATGAATAAGCATCAACTCCAATTAAAGCCAATCCTTCGATAAGTCAACCTCTACTACCATAGGTTTTAGCTTTCAAGATTTATTAATCTCTTCCTCTTTCCACCCAATAACCTTTTGAATCTTCCTCCTTTCTAGAAAACTAAACCATTCACTTGAAAGGGACATTGAAAGCAAACATTTAACCCTTCTTGCAATGCCATTATAAGATCCTATAATTGCAACTACATAGATATATAGGTTTGTATTCTTCAAAGGAAACTAGGTTACGGAATTCCATAATAAGGGATGTGAAACTAACATTACATGGTGTTGGAATCCTCTTAAGGATATTGATTCATTAACCACTTTCAACATTTCCTCTTTCAGAATGTTTAAAATGGCTATTAAAGAAGAAAACCATTGTCTACGAATGTAGATTTTCACCTGTCTTTTTAGGAACTTTGTAGGACAAAATGCAAATTTCCCTTGGACAACTCTTCCATTAGACATGTAATTTTTACTACACTTATAGAGCTAGGGAAAATGTGGTCTTCTTGATTACCCTTTCTATAGTTGCTCTTCTCTCAACAATATAGATGTTTGTAAAATAGTATATCCCCATCCAAGCAATATTCTCAAAATTAGAAGACATCGACCCATCTCTTCTCACCACTCTCCAAATAGTAACAATGTTTTTCTTTTGGCTTGCATAACAATGGAAAAAAATAGCATTTTCATCCCAAATTAATAGCCAAACAACCCTACTCTCAATTTTATGAGGTTCTTCCTTTGCCAACAACAACTTTCTTGTCTTTTTCTTTAAAAATTATTCCTTTAGCTTATGGTTCTTTAGAAAGATAAGAAACCACTTATTTATTATAAAAATCCTCTAATGTAATTCCATATGATATATAAATTTCTCATCTTTAATCTTCTTGGCATGTACCAAAGTAATAAAAGCTTGTTTTACTTTTTCTAGTTTGTTTTCTAGTGGATCCAAGGGAATCCTAAGAACTTTTATCAATCTGTCCTTGTCCTCCTTTACTATCCACTAAAATTAAATTTATATGGACTACGAGTTTTTGTCTGAGTAGAACCTACTCCAATGAAAATTGAAAAGTGCTTGAATTCCCTTTAAGTGTTTACCCATTGTCTAATTTTCATAAGATCATCAAACCAAGAATTTGATACTATAAATCTATCTAATTGTTTTTCTATTTTCTCTTCATATGCCTTTTTCTTATTTTAAATAAATTTTTAATTTAGTAAGTTCAATATCATATAAATTTTTTTCATCAATTTTTTTCAAAATATAGTTCTATGAGATCTCAACTTAGTTCAAACCCTAAATCTATAAGCTCTTCAATTTAACATTGATATTCTCATATAAGAATATGATTAATATTAATGCATAATAAAATTCATAGTCGAGATTAAATATTCATTTTGAAAATTTGTATCGTGTATTTTTTATTTTTTATTAATAAAATATAATTTATGTATTTAAAATAAAACAATGTAATAACACAACATAATTTAAGATTCATTTTCCAATGAAATTTGGAACTCTCCATTTTCTATCCCTCCATCAATGCCAAAATGACAAGCATAAATGATTTGATTAAAAAGACTTCGAAAGGTGTAGATTGCCTTCTAATAAGGTACCAAAGACTGACAAATATATACATGTGTACTTTTTTAGTTCTAGTATCCAATGCAAAAAATCTCTCCCGCTCGACACTTCACCCCAAAGTAAGCACTCTTTGATAAAATTTCGAGCTTCAGAAAGGCAAGGTGCTAGGTTTTAGTTGTGCTCCTGAATCGTCACAGATTCGTTTAAGTTCCAAATGGCGCAGGAACTAAAAAAATAAATCACATGTGTTTTCTTTGGCGAGGCCTGTAGATCATCTCATGATGCGTTATCTAGTCTGCACTTGTGCCTTTTTCGCATGCCAAGACTTAGGGTTTGGGGAAATCCCCTATATGTTTCTAATAGCCCAACAGTTATCTAAAACGTTGGTGGGTTCGTGATGTTTTGAATTCTATGGAGTTAAGTTGTAGATGGAGGTGATATGAACAAAGTTTGAAGTTTTGGAAACAATATACATAATTTACAGCATAGAACACAACCTGAATTCTGATTATTCGAGGAACCTAAATCCTTACCAGAGTTCAAAACTCGAGAACATCTATAATTCCAAAAACCACAACGAAATGGGTACTCATTCTGCCATGTTACACAAACCCAACAACAGGTTCACTTGGAATCCAAGAAATGGAAAACACACAAGGATGTTAGTCCAAGGTTACCCTGATACCTCCAACCATATGGGAGGTTTATAGGCCATTCAAACCCAAAATCGTCTCAAGGTCAGAAGGGTTTTCCACCAGAGGAAATTTAGAGCCCATGCACCCTACACTCTGCACAATACTACTTCCTTCATTATAAGGGCCAAGAAGGCAGGCAGTATTGCCTCCCAGGTTTCATCATGCCCCCTCATCATGACAACCTTTTCCCAATTGGAAAATGATCTCAAGCGGGTTGAAGGTATTTATCATTCACAGATTTTTCTCGTTATAAATATGGATTTTTTTTCAAACATTTGTTAAATTTGTATTATTTTATAAGCTTCAATAACTAGTCTGATAAAATTGTGTATATGAATTTTCTTGTAGTGTTGAAATTATAGGAAATTTTCATCTAGATGGGGTCCTGAGATTAAGAAGGGTTTGTGATTCTTTGTACTAGCTGGGTTCATCAAGTCCTAGGGTTGGGTTTTGAAATTGCCTATCTTTATTTCTGAAATTTTGATTATTTCTCCAAAAACCGCACATCTAATCCATGTTTAAGACATGGATGTAATAGATATGATAATGGGCATTGAAAATTTAGAGTATCTTCTGCAAATGTTCACCAATACTTGATATTGAGTTTTTGGTATTCTAAAGTTTTCACTGTAGAAATTGCTTTGAACCCTTCATATTCATAGCAGGCACTTGTTGCGAGTTTTTTGGTAAGGATCATTTTAGGGTAGTATGTATAGGCATTCATTTTATGTAGCCTTGTCTATATCTTTGAGGCCACCTTTTGAGGTCATTCCAAGTTCGAAATACTAAAAATCCTGTATATTTAGGACTTGATGGGCATATCTAGTTTATTTTTCCCTTTTATACTAAAAAATTGAGCTTTTGAATAAAATTTAATGTTCATGGCATGAAGGTGAATCATTTTACTTGTTCCTACTAATACTTTGCACTTGTTGGTTTGTGGTCTAATGTTCCCATGGTTTAAAATGGTTTTCTCCTTTTTATGCTGGAATAGCCAATTAAGGACTCACTCTTCTTTAGCTTACTGGAATAGGCACCGTCACCAGGCTCTTTCTACAAGGCTCTTTTGATGGAGCTACTCATTCAATAGGGCTCATATTTCTGAAAAGGGTTCTTCTTTCAACCAGGCTATATGAACAACCAGGGGAGTTGGCTCTACTTGAATGACCAACCAACAATGTGTTGGTTATACCTGTCTCTGTTGAGTGGGGCTCTGTCCCTTGTAGGCAATTAACGTAATAGGGTTGGGTTGAATTCCTTCCTGCCTTGCCTCACAACTTGGCCAGGATGTACGTGCGCCTTCAGTGGATCGACAAGTTGCCCATTATAGTTACATTTGTTTCCCACCCTTTACACCCTCATTTAATTACTTTCGGTTTATCAGCAGCAACATCTAGTCACTGGTTAGTTTAGGACCTTACCTCTAGTTTAGATAGTTATCGGATCATAATACAGGCTCAGTTTAGCTTAATGTTGGTAGATTTCATGTATACATTTTAGAAAGAACCATTGGAGGGTGGTTCTTAATTGGATTCTTTGTTGAGAGGAGTAATATTTTGATCCATGGTATTTTTTAACCAGGTTATATGAACAACCAAGGGAGCTGGCTCTACTTGAATGATGATTCAACCAACGTTGTGTTGCTTAGGGAAAATTTTAAGAATCCCCCCTAAATTTACATGTATAATAAATGGGCAAATCTCCATGGTATATAGGAAAAATGGAAGGTGATTTTATCAATAATATGATATGTATATATAACATTTTGGCGAATCTCTCACCAAGAATGGCGAATATTTTTCTCAATTATAAAATCTTATGTTTATTGAATACACAAATGAAATCATTGCATTTCTTTAAAATATCTTTTGAAATCAAAATTACCGAAATTACATATCGATAACCTAGTGGGTGTAGGATAAAATTCACTCGTGCCATTCACAAAAAGCATGAGAAAAAACCTAATACTATATATAAAACCAAGAAAAATTCAAATTCATCACTTCTAGGGACCTCATAACCACCCTGCCAATACACAAGTATGTTCCTTTTTGAAATTAGAAAAATTACCCAAATTACAATATGTTACTAGTGCAATCAATCCATTCCTTTTAGCCTTGGATTTGTTTCAGTTTAAAACAGAAGTATACAAATATACTTGTCCAATCAATCCATTCCTTTTAGCCATGGATTTGTTTCAGTTTAAAACAGAAATATACAAATATACTTTTCCAATGTCTCTGCTTTAACCATTCACCTTAATATGTTTTTACAATATAATTTCCTAAGTCTATTTAATATCTTCATTATCATAAAAACCAACCTATATCCATCTTAACTCCACATCTACCACTCTGAAGGGGATGAAATCTATTTATCCCTCTCAGCACTTGGTAGACCCAGAATTAAGATGGATCTAAAATGATAGAATTTCCCCTTTAAATAGTCTATGCTCACATGAATACCATGGGTCAATACCATGGGTTATCATAAACCTGGAGCTTAAAAATTACTATTAGTAATTTATAAAAATTAATAAAATTAATAGTTGATTTTTATTTTATTTTTTATTTTAACCAAGCTAAAATGTTTAACATACAACATCCATTTTTACTCTTAATCGGATCAAATATTTTTTCACTCTATGCTAGTTTGCATATCACGATATTTCATACCTCTCGGGGGTTAGTAGATCCAAAGTAAAGATGGATCTATGCTGGTTTAATTCCCCCATTTAAATAGGCTACATTCCAGGTGAATAGCATGGGTCAATACCATGTGCCATTTTGGTGAATACCATGGTTCAATACCATGTGCCATTTTTTATTTTTATTAATACTAATATTAGGGTTAATAATGTTTTTTTGCATGGTATTAATAACAATCCAGCCCATGGTATTTGTCCCATAGTATTTTTCCCATAGGTTTCACCTAAATATAACGCAGTTTTTTAGTGTTCGTAAATATAAGGTGACTTATGGATTAAATATAAAAAAATGTTTTATTTGTTTACCATACCTCTCGTTTATTTGTATTTTTATTAATTTACCATACCCCTTTTACAAATATGGTATTTGGCCCATAGGATTCATTTAAATAAAACCTCTTTCTTGAGCCTTCATAAATAGAACGAGGGTTATGGACTAAATATAAAAAGAGGTTTTATTTATTTACCATGCGTCTAATTTATTTATATTTTTATTTATTTACCATACCTTTTGAGTAAGTATAAAAAGACGTTTTATTTATTTACCATACCTCCACTTTACTTATATTTGTATTTGTTTACACCCTTGCATGTATATAAGGTGGCTTATGGAGTAAATATAAAAAATGTTTTATTTATTTACCATACCTCTCATTTATTTATATTTTTATTAATTTACCATACCTCTTTTATAAATATGGTATTTGGGCCTTTGGCCCATAGGATTCACTTAAATAAAACCTATTCTTGAAAATGGGCGAATGGATTCACTTAAATAAAACCTATTCTTGAAAATGGGCGAATGGATTCACTTAAATAAAACCTATTCTTGAAAATGGGCGAATGGAAGGTTGTAACTCCTAATTTCAAGGGCTAAATTTACTTTTTTTACCCTCTCCCTTAAAATAAGGTGGGCTATTTGAGGTGATTTGTAAAAATGTACCATGATACAAAATATTCTCCCACTAAAAATTTAAAACCCCTTAATTTCGCCAAAGGGCGAACATTCGCCACTAAAATTTTCTATGTCTTATGCTTGTCTCTGTTGAGTGAAGCTCTATCCCTTGCAGACAATTAATGTGACAGGGTTGGGTTAGCTTCCTTCCTGTCTTGCTTCACAACTTGGCTATGATGGACATGCACCTTCAGTGGATCGAATGGTTGCCCATTATAGTTACATTTGTTTCCCACCCTTTACACCCCTGGATAACTACTTTCGGCCTGTTAGCAGTGACAACTATTCACTGGTTAGTTCAGGACCTTACCTCTAGTTTAGATAGTTATTGGCTCATAATACAGGCTCAGTTTAGCTTAATGTTGGTAGACTTCATGTATATCTTTTGGAGAGAACCATCGGAGGGTGGTGCTGAATTGGATTCTTTATTGGGAAGAGTACTATTTTTATCCATGGTATTTTTTATTATACAAATAGGGTAGGGATATGCCAAATTTATGATTCTTTTAATGGTTGATATGATATTTTGATCCATGGTATTTTTTATTTTATAAATAGGATAGGGACATGCCATCATTTTTTGGTTATAGTTTTGATTGTTACAGTAAAATTATAGCAAGTCTAGTAAATTTTCTCTTTATTTCTTTACAATTGCTTTGCATTTTCACTTCAAACCACTTAAGGAAGGACTATGTTTCAAGGTTCTCTGAACTTCAACGTTGAGATTTGAAATTTGGAGATCCTAAAAAAATGATTGAGATTCGTTGAAGAAGTTGATTAATAACTTTTCACCTTTATACCATGTTAGAAGATGATAGAGCACACTTACAAACTAGGATTTATAAGGTCAATGGTTTCTCAATTTTGGGCATAACAATTGAATGTCACTGTTTTATTTATTTTACTTTTATTTTGGTGGAATAATGAGGATTTAGGTGGATTGTCTCTCAGTTTTAGACATAAGAATTGAATGCTATTGTTTTGACAGGTAAGGACAAGAGGATTTGTGTTGGATAGTATATAGCTTCGTTGTTATGTTGGAATACTTGAGAGTTGTTTCATTTTTTCAAAATTCTTGCATTTCTTTATTTTTTTTGTATTGGTGTTTTGGGTTTTACAAATCAATATTTAGAAGTGGAATGGTTTCCCGAATTTGGGCATAACAATTTGTACAGTATTCCTAGAAATATTTTAAATCTATTTTACTTTTATTATGGTGGAATAATGAGGATTTGTATTGTGTGCCTCTAAATATTTTATATCTATTTCACTTTTATTCTGGTTGAATAATGAGGATTTAGAAGGTAGATTGTCTCTTAATTTTAGACACTAAAATTGAATGTTGTTGTGTTGAATTGTAATCAAAAGAGGATTTGTGTTGGATATTTGATTTTTATGTTGTTGGAATACTAGAGAGTTGTATTCAATATAATATATGGAGCTGCATACAAACTAGAGGTCGTATCAGGCATATCCATAACACAGCCATTGTAACAGAGACCAATTTCTAAAGATAGTATGCATTGAATATCAATCCATTTCACCTAGATGATTTAACATAGAGGCAACTCGTGTAATCTCCATATCACTGGGAAGTTAAAAAGGGATGATATAGCTAGACATGTCAAATAAGGAGGCTAACAGGTAAGATTGTTTCCCGAATGTTGAATTGAAGACCATGTCTTAGGATCTCAACCACCAGGTCTCTCCGACTCATTTATTTCAAGCGTATTTTCATATTGGACATAAAATAAACGGATCATTGTAGCCATTTTCCCTGTGACAAAATTCAGGTATCATCTCCGTGTGCATTTCTTAGTTATTAATAGTTGCTAAACTCAATGGAAGTGTTACTTTGAGATGCCTACTTTTCATTGTGTATATTTGTTGAAATTAAATATGTAAGAGAATGCCTAGGAATCAATGCAAGCAAGACATCAAGTTATGATCACTAGGATAATCTGAAATGCAATATATAAGACCATGATAAGTCAACAACCGCTCCTTTGAAAGATGATAAAACTTCATTTTACAATGGCCATTGTCTCCCTCCAAGAGATATTAGAAATATTGTTTAGACACCACCAACCTTTGCTCTACCTTTTTGTCCTATAGAGATAATATTTTATTTCTCAAACATAGGGCTTTACCTCCACTCTCAAAGCTTGCAAGATTAGAAGAAAATCTTGTTGGAACCCTTATTGAGGGAAATTGTTACACAAGTTTTGCAAAAAATATTGTCACCATGACATTCTGCAATCTGTGTGAGTCTATCACCACTCATGCTTTCCTCCTTTGCAACTATTAAACCTCAGTTCTTCATGTCAAGCCTTGAAAATAAGAGAAGGCCCTTAAAAGACTCTAAAACTCTGGTTCCACACTGATCCAGATTTAAATGGGAACGCAATAGATTACAGAGATAACCATAAACAGAGAGATGCGATAACCATAAATACAAAAATGCAGCGGAAATAATACTTCATTTCATTACTGTAAAATACCGAAATATGCTTACAAACAGAAATGGAAAGAAACCAGCTAGGGCGATGGTGGCTTATCTCTGAGAAGAGATGTGGCGGCTACATGCCTCTGAACTGTTCTGAACTGAGTTACAATGAGGCTCGAAGGCCTATTTATTGTTGAGAAACAATGGAAAACCCTTCACATTCCAAAACCTAACCCTAGAAGATGAAACGCCAAATTGTGGGCCCCGTTTGGGTAAATTGGTACATCAATTTCCCGGGGTCGTAACTTTGGCATACGATCTCCGTTTGACGCGCACGATAGCTCGTTAGAAAGATCTATCCGAGTAATACCACTTTGGGAGGCAACATCGGTCCATGGACCCATGTTGCCCCAGATTCCCAAAAAAACGTCGTTTAGGGCCTCAAAACGGCTCCGGAAGTTCAGGACCCGAAAAACTGCTAAAAATAGTAAACTGTGCTACAATTTAGGAAACTGAAAGAGCTGAAAGAGACAGTTGTGGGGGTCCAAATGGGATAGGTGGGTGGCCACCAACATCCACCTGGATCATTCCTCCCCCCTTAGGAAGCAATGGTCCCCATTGCGTTGAGTTCCTCCTTGAGATGAGGAAGCTTCTGCTGAGCTGGGTCTCTGGTGAGCTGTTCTGCACTCTCTGATGTGACCAGAAATGGTGGGAAGCATGGTTGACGACGGTCCACATTGAACACTCGGTGCAAGCCAAGGAATGGAGGAATGCTGTGCTTCGAAGCATTGTTTCCTGTAGCCTTGGTACTGGTGTAAGGACCATGCCGGAGTGGTCTGAGTTTCTGATGGGTTCTGGTAAGGTGCTCCCTCTGTAGATGCAACCAGACATTGTTGCCCACCTGAAACTTGTGTGGTACCCATGTGGGTGAGGAGAAGTTGTTCCTGTGTTTTGTCATGACCGTATCCCTTTGCTGCTACTGCTGCGTGGAGGAATCTTTCGTGGGGGCCATGGATGTAGCAACGATCTTCACCATACAAATGAATTTCCTGGTCTGTGATATGAGCTTGCTGCCTTTCTTGGTAGTAATCAAAGATGTGGCGGTAGGTGGGGCTACCTCCGGTATCCTGTATAATGAATTATTCAAAGAAATAATGACAGCATGAGGCCTGGACTCATACACAGCATGTCGCCTCCACAAGTACGGCTGGCCTAATAATACATCGCAAACATCCAGAGGTGTAACATCACACAATACCTCGTCTGTGAAGGGTTTGATGCTGTAGGGAAGGCGGCACTGCTGGCGAACTTTCAGATCTCGTCCTTCATGAAGCCACCCGATACTGTACGGCTGTGGGTGTGGTGTAGTCGGTAAGCCCAACCGCTTCACGACCTCTGCTGAAATGAGGTTCTTTTGGCTACCACTGTCGACAATGAATCGCAGCGGTGAACCCTTCACCCACATCTGTGAGTGGAAAAGACGCTCCCCTTCCTCTGGATTTTCGGGCTCATCTTTTTGGATCTTGGCGGTGGCAACAGTGGCGCTGGGATCCGCATCAATGATCTGCTTCCCTTTGCCATTACCCTTGTCGGGTTCTGGCTCAGGGTCAGAACATGCATCTGATTCGGAAGCCTTCAACTCAGCCACCAACGACTGCTTGGTCCGACACTCACTTGTGTTATGAGTGGGACTTTTGTGGAACTCACACCACTTTCTTGTGTCCTTCTTCGGCTTCGTGGTGTTGTTCTTTTCTTGTGGCTTTGACAGGTTATCTTGGGTCACCCCGCCTTGGCTTTGTCCTTTGGGCTTCGGACTTGCAGATCCAAAGTCTCGCTTCTTCTGTTTGAACTTTTGCTCGATTTTGACAGCGTATCGATATGCTGTGCCGAGTGAGGGGATGTTCAAGAACCCCATCTCTTCTTGGATGTATCTGTGCAGGCAACCATGGTATTTGAGTACCAGATGCAGCTCAGAATCTTTGATACCCAACTGTGTGCGAAGGGTACGAAAAATGTTTGTGAACTCTGGCACATCTTGGTCTCGTCCCTGCCGCAGTGTGGTCCATTTGATGTATTTCTCCTCATAGCTTCCGACAGGGTAGTACTGCTCCTTGATGGCATCCCGGAAGTCATTCCAAGTGGGTGCGGCTGAAAATAGTGAGCCTGTACTTTCATCCTTCTGCTCGCAGTAGGTTTCCCACCAGTCCTTGACGTGGGGGGCTGCTTTGAGAAGAGCAAAAACAATCTTTTCCCGACTTGAAAATTCATGAACAGAAAAATACCCATCTAGCAGATTTAACCATTTATCTACGGCATCTGCGTCTATTTGACCCTCGAATATGGGGATTTCAAAATTAACTTGTACCTTGAAGGGTGTGGCATTTCCAGAGTCGTTGTTGGAAGCCGATGCGTTGCCTTTGGGTAGCCGCTGAAGGATCTGCGCAAAGCTATCCATCATCGCGTTCCTTTGACGCTCGAGCGCTTCTTCGAACAAGATTTTGATAGGATCTCCTACCCCCTCGTCTTTCTTCTCATCCACCATGGGAGGACGTCGGGATTTGCGAGGCTGGTCTTGCAAAGGTTCGATCAGTTCAAGCCCTAACTCCTTATATCCCGACCTTGTTGGGGACATGCAAAGAAAAACAGAGAAAAAGCAGACCGCTCTGATACCACTGATCCGGATTTAAATGGGAACGCAATAGATTATAGAGATAACCATAAACACAGAGATGCGATAACCATAAATACAAAAATGCAGCGGAAATAATACTTCATTTCATTACTGTAAAATACCGAAATATGCTTACAAACAGAAATGGAAAGAAACCAGCTAGGGCGATGGTAGCTTATCTCTGAGAAGAGATGTGGCGGCTACATGCCTCTGAACTGTTCCGAACTGAGTTACAATGAGGCTCGAAGGCCTATTTATTGTTGAGAAACAATGGAAAACCCTTCACATTCCAAAACCTACCCCTAGAAGATGAAACGCCAAATTGTGGGCCCCGTTTGGGTAAATTGGTACATCAATTTCCCGGGGTCGTAACTTTGGCATACGATCTCCGTTTGACGCGCACGATAGCTCGTTAGAAAGATCTATCCGAGTACTACCACTTTGGGAGGCAACATCGGTCCATGGACCCATGTTGCCCCAGATTCCCAAAAAAAACGTCGTTTAGGGCCTCAAAACGGCTCCGGAAGTTCAGGACCCGAAAAACTGCTAAAAATAGTTAACTGTGCTACAATTTAGGAAACTGAAAGAGCTGAAAGAGACAGTTGTGGGGTTCCAAATGGGATAGGTGGGTGGCCACCAACATCCACCTGGATCACACACTTTCTCTTAGCATTAATTGCGGCCCCGCACCTAATGGTCATGTCCCCTATGTACCTGACCGCTCTGTCTCTATGTAATGTGTGCAGACCCCTGTAAAAGTCAAAAAGGCACAAGTACATTCTTAAAAACTCACTTTGAGTCATTTTTGGAAGCTTCTAAAAGGAATCTTGAGGTGGCAAGTTCACTCCTTTAAGGTTCATGCATCCAATACCTTAAAGAGCTAACCCCTTGATGTGAGGAGCATATCCCTTTGAAGAAGGACTCTATCCCTTCATAGGTGGACCTGTAACCTCCTTCCTTTTCACTATAAAATGAAGCATTGGGCTGGTTACTGGAGAGGTTGAAAGCTGAAGATTTTTGAGGTGAAATGCTGCTGGAACTTAGTCTTCCTAATTGAGCTTTTGTGAGGAAAGATTACATACCTTGTTGATCTCATTTGGAAGAGCGTGAGGCTTGTCAAAGTAGAGGAGATTCCTGTTTCGGACCCTTGGAGGAGCTTGTACAACATCAGGGCACCAAAGGTTGTAAATTTCTTCTATTTTCAAAGTTAATACAATCAAGTTTATTTTTCTCAATAAGTTGTGTTTTACGGTTTATTTCATGGATTCCTTGATCACCATGATGAATATGATTTATTATATTAGCTATGCAGGTGTTATTTGATGTGTGCTTGTTTGTGATTGCAGGTTCTTAAAAGGAAACTCTTTCGGACGATCAAAGCACGGCTGCCACAAACTAGCGTTGGACTTAAGGTAGGGTCTAAAACACCTCTTAGTTTTTATTAATGAATCACAATATATTTAGAGAAAGGTAGATTTTCTTGTCCTGTTTGTTGCTAGATATCTTTTGATACTAGGGAGATTGGCCTTGTCCGCAAGAATGATTTATCCGGACAACAAATTGGCGACTCCACTAAGGATCTGAATTTGGTTTTTGGTTTTCCTTTTTCCTTTGACTTGAGAAACTTGTTATTGTTTCTGGTTTTTGCTTGATGTGTGTGGGATTGGGTAGTTTTTAGGATCTGGATTATTTTTTGTTTTTCTGAAGTTTACAGGGAACCGCACTTTCTGTTTACAGACAGTGCGGACCTATCCGCACTTTTCCTTTAGTACACAGAGCGGCACCGCATCTGGTTCTTCTGGAATCCTGCGAACCCTGTCAAAATTTTTGAAAAACTTAAAATGTTTTCCTCCAGTTAAATTTAGGTTTTATTTACGGCTTTAGTGTCTACCCAGATCTACATGTGTTCTATCAAAATCTCTTGCAAGTAAGTTCCATTGGTATTTTTGTTTTAGATGATTTTCTAGAAGTTTTGCATGCCTGGATTGGTTTTCGTTTGGTCTTTGTAGTGACTCAGAGATTAGAAGCCTAAGAAACCTTAGATTACCTTGGTCTTTTTTGTCTTCTTGATGAGTTTGACTGGTTTGTGAAATTTGTCCTTGGTGAGAAATAGATTTTGTTTTCTCTTTACAAATCTTTGAACAAACTTGTTTATAAGTTTTGATTTTCATTTTTATAAAAGAAAACACATTTGGATTTTTTTTTATTGATTTGTTTTTCTGAATGAATTAATCCTTCGTTTTTTGAATAACTAAGTAAAACGTCCTCAAAAATATTTGAAGCTTTTATACATTAGGTTTTTCAAGTTTTTAGATCTCAAAATTAGTTTTTTAGTTTTTAGTGTTTTCTAGAAATTGTAGAATCTCTTTTGAAAGAAAATTGTTTTTTGTAGTTTTTGAGTGTTGAAAAAGGAAAGGGATTATTTTTTGTGAGCTTTAATTAGTAGTCTCGTTTTGAGTTCGTATTGAAAAAGACGAAAGGATTTTCTTTTCATTTCTATGTTAAAAGAAGGATTTGCTTCTTAAAAGAATTGCATTCTCAATGCTTTCTTTTAGCTAGAAATTCATTGACGGAAAAAAGGATTGTTTATCATTTTAGGTGCATTTTTAGTGTTTTTGGAGTCGAGTCTTCACACCATCAAAGTTTCATCTCCATACCTATTGACTTAAGAAACAACCAATAAAAATAACGCTTAAATAAAATTGATCTAGCAATCTTTTTTATTTCTAGGGCTCTTATCACCAATATAGCTTAGGCTAGTATCTTGGAGTAGGGAGTAATTAACTCTCCAAGATAGTTAAAACAAACAAGTAGCTATATCTTGCGGTAGGAAATAAATCCAATTGTAATTGATATAATCTGGGAAGCTCCTCTTAAAGGAGTCAATCATGAGATCATGTCCGAACCTTTGAGACAATCAAGTCTGTCTCATTGCGAAAGATAGAAGATTTGCGCATATTAAAAATGGTAAACCTCGGATTAACCACTGTCGAGGAGCCTGGGATCACTTGGTGGTAAACCTCAGATTGATCATGTCGAGTAACCTTCAAGGGGATTTAGCTTTGTTACTCTGCCCTTGCACGTAGATTGGATCGTAGACTGTTCCCCCAGTTGTATTTGTTACTGTTGGTAACCTTAGTGACCATAATCTTAAGATTCTTTCCTAAGGTGACGGTGAAGGACGGGTCTCACTATACCTAGAGCAGACGTCGACTAGACTCACTTGGACTTTCTGGGGGGTTCTCTTCACTCGAGATGGTTATGTGAAGAAACTTGTGCTAGTTTGTTTCATTAAGCACGTTGTCGGGGTAACTGTTCCAACCGCCCTTTCTGTATTGAATTCTGCAACGTTGGATTTCATCACCAACTAGTGTTTTTGGTACGGAAAGTTACTGTTTGTGTGTGGTTTGAACTCTTAGATTTTTTGGGCGTGTGGTTCACTTGTTTATCTCTTTAGAGACTTTAGGTTCTTTTATTGAAATTTTCTTTGTTTGCGTGTGATTATTTTCATCCTACACCCATAGATTATTATCCTTGATCAATCATGTCAAGACAGTCATCCATGTTTTCCCAATCACCGAAAACATTTTTATATGGCGGTCCTACTATTCCTTTGGGGTACGAGTCACTTTCTGGTACTTTTTCAGGAGCAACTCCTTGACCAACTGAACATCAGTTATCACCTGGTATTAATGGAACTAAAATGTTGAATGTAGAACATATTTTTATGATGTCTGGTAGTATTCCAAACCCTCAACCTCAAGGTAGTTAGTTTCCGCGTGGGGGGCAAGGTAGTCAGTTACCGCCTGGGGGGAAACCTCAAGGTAGTCAGTTATCACCTGGGGGGCAACCCCAAGGTAGTCAGTTTCTGCTTGGAGTGCTACCTCAAGGTTTTCAACCTTCAAGACAGTACATACGCCAAGGTCAACCCCATATTCCTCAGGATGCTTATTAACCCCAGAATCAGTACGTGCCTCAGGGTTATCAACCTCAAGGTCAGTACCCAACTCAAGGTTTCCAACCGCCTTCTGGTTAGTCATTTTTATAAGGAGCTAGAAATGTACCACCTAATTATCATCCCTACGTTCAGCCAGGTTATGGTCCTCCATATGTACAACCTTTTATGGGTCTCGGAATGAATATTGTGTGGGATCCATCTCAAACTCAACAGACTTTGCAACCTAATTTGTAGTTACCTTATCAAGCTGGACATCCTTTGGTTTCTGGTCCAACCCAGCAACATGTCCAACCTACGGTTCAATCCTCTGCACCTGGTTTAGTTCAGTCGCCTGGGCCTAGCTCACCTCAGACTCCGCCTCGAACTGCTACTGCAACTGTTTCATTTTCTATTCAATCTACCACACCTGTTTCTGGAGTATCTCTAGCTCCGATATCTACTATCCCTGCATCAGTGTCAACTCCTCAAGTCTCTGTACCCTAGTTAGGACCTATAGTTTAGACTTCGGTCCAGATGCCTGCAGGACATCTGGTCCAAGTACAATTGCCAAGAGTCAACCATACCAGGGATAGTATCAATCTGGTCCTACTGTACAAAATCCAACTTATCGGTATGAACCGTACCCTGGCTATACTTATCAATAGCCTCAACAACCCCAGTTTGGTCTAGTTAATCCTAGTTTTCCAGGAGGTTATAACATCCCTAATGCAAATCCGATTCCAGGTTAATCTAGATATCCTCCTCTGGGAGCTAGTCTCATTACACAAGGTTTTCGTGAACCTAACCGTCAGTTACCATTTATTGCAACTTTGGATTTACCTGATTTTTTGCGCCTTGCAAACAATTCGATTTACTATCTTTCATACTGGCCCCCAATTCCTAATAATTTGCCCAGTGATATCCCGAAGTTTGAGGGTAAGTTAGGAGAGGATCCATCAAATCATGTGATGACTTATCACCTCTAGTGTGCATCTAATTCTATCATAGATGATTCAATTCCCTTACGTCTTTTTCAACGAACTCTAATTGGTCTTGTCACCAAATGGTACATTGAGTTACCACGAGGCTCTTTTTATAATTTTAGTCAGTTAGCTACTTCTTTCTTAACTCATTTTCAATTTCCTATCAGATATGAGAATGGCACAAAACTCTTAACTTCACTAAAACAATCTACGTCCACATATATTTTTGACCATATTCATGAATGGCGACGTAGAAGGCATTTAGTGAAAGTTTTTATTCCGGATCAAATTTTAGTAGAATGGTTCGTTAAATCATTGTTACCTAAAATCACTGAGGATGTAGCTAAGGCAGGAGTTGTCACTGAAGAGCAATTCATTGCTCAAGCTCAGTACCTTGACCTCGTCTATACACAGTCAGGTACTTTACACGAAAAAATCCCTGATCTTCCGAAAACTACAACTCCTTCAGGGTCTCATGCCATTGATGATATGATTGGTTCAGTTAGTACTAAGAGCAAGAAGAAATCTTCAAAGAATTCTTCTCCTAAAATAACTTTACCTGATTCCCAAAAAGGAGATTCTTCCACTAAAGTTTCTACTGATGTCCATGTCATAGATTCATCTCCGACCAAATCCGGTAGTAACAATAAGGGGACGAATAAAAACAATCAAAATTCAAAAGAAAAAACAAATAAAAATGAATCTATTGACGAAAAACGAAAACCTTGCTATCCTTGTTTCATCTACGACAAGGAACATTTTACTAAAGAATGCCCATATCGAGCAGAGTTTACGAAATTTGTTAAAGGTTCTCTAACGCCTACTGTCTTGAAGGATCCTTCTCCTACTAAAGATAGTAAAGCAGTTGCTTCTTCCTCGAATACCTTGGAATAACCCATTATGATGATGTCTCATGTCAGGATTGCGACGCGATCACAAGATTATAGTAGTAACAATACTGTTGATGGTAAAGAAGCAGAATCTTCTAATTCAAACCCATCAACTTGAACTCCTATTTCTGATCTATTACAGATTGAGAAACCCAACCCAGACTTAGTAACCAAACCACCTGCTAAAGGTATATTTTGGAAATCAGCTTTCAATCCATATGTGAAAGCTACTCATAATTATAACATTGTTGAAGATTTGGCCATTGCCCCTTCAACAATGTCAGCTTCGGAAGTACTGCAATCATGCCCAGCATAGCATAAATTACTATTGTCTTCTATAGGAGTTGTTGATCTTTAGGATTCGAACCTAATAATCTTCGATTTAGAGAATAGTACACCCCGTCTTCCTCATCAAATGGCTTTGCAGATTCCAGTGTTAGTAAAAAACAGACCTTGCTTTTGGACTGTGATTGATGAGGGAGCTTCTACGTGTATTATATCGATCCAATGTTGGAAATCGCTTGGTTCTCCTACACAAAATCAGTCTCCGACAATTATAAAGGTTTTTGATGGATGAGGGTTCCATCCTTTTGGTATTTTGGAAGATTTACCTACAAAGGTTGAAGGCAAAACTGTAAATCTAGATGTGGAAGTGGTTGATGCCCGTCTAGATTACAACCTTCTTCTGGGTCGCAGTTGGTCTTATGCTATGACTGCTATTGTTTCATTGGTCTTTCGGCTTTTTAAGTTTCCTCATAACGGAAAGATCGTTACAATAGACCAGCTGAGTTATTTCTCATCTGACCCAGCCTCTACTGATAGTGTTCAGCATGTCCGTAAAACAACTATCCCTTACAAGGATGTTGGGGTAGGTTTGATTAAAGATTCTGGTTTACTAGGAACTTTTTTCCATCCCTCCTCCTAATGTATCAGCTTCTATTCAATCTATTCATATGATTTCATCGAACGCTATTGCTTTTGATGATCCTTGGATCGTACATTCCGATTCCGAGGTGGATTCATTTCATGGTGCGATGCCTTTGAATCCCTTTAAAATTGCATATCAGGCGGTACAGTTTTTTTCTGATTCCTGATCTATCACAAGGATAGTTTGTTCCTGTCTCAACCTCGTTAAAAAAGGAAACAAGGAGTCTCGGGCATAGTTCCTGGTCTTGTGTCAAGCTCGTTTAAAAAATGAAACAAGGAGTCTCGAGCATAGTTCCTCATCTTGTGTCAAGCTCGTTTAAAAAATGAAATAGGGAATCATGAGCATAGTTCCTGTTCTTGTGTCAAGCTCGTTAAAAAATGAAATGTCAACGAGGATAGTTTCTTCCTGTATCAACCTCGTTAAAAAATAAAACTAGAAGTCTTGAGCATAGTTCCCGGTCTTGTGTCAAGCTCATTAAAAAATGAAACAAAAAGTCAATGAGGATAGTTCCTTCCTGTCTCAACCTCGTTAAAAAATGAAACAAGGAGTCATGAGAAAAGTTCCCGGTCTTGTGTAAAGCTCGTTAAAAAATGAAACAACAAGTCAGCGAGGATAGTTTGTTCATGTCTCAACCCCATTAAAAAATGAAACCGGATGTCATGAGCGTAGCTCTTTTTCTTGTGTCAAGCTCATTAAAAAATGAAAGAAGGGTTTTGAGGAAAGTTCTTTTCCTGTGTCAACCCCAATAAAAAATGAAAAAACTCCCTGTCTTTCCAAGATCCCGAAAGTGAACCTTCATTCCATCCACCTGGTTGAATACAATGAAGCTTGGGGGGCATGTACCTCGTTTTGCGTCGTTATGCTGGGGGCATGGGAACTTATAACAAGCATAGTTTTTCGTTTCAATCTTGTGTAAACATGAAACTGAATCCAAGCAGAGTTCTCTATGGTTCAAGATTGTGTAAAAATGAACCTATACCCGATTTACATCTCATGATTGTTGTTTTTATCCGCTAATTCTATTAGATGAGCCTTGGTTGTTTTCACTCCATCGTCACCATCTCTTTGGCTGATCATATGCTTTCACTTGGTTGTTTACCCTTCCTGAGGGACCGCATCTATGAGTGCTTTTATTAGCCAGCCTCTTAACCATTACATGTTTTGAGCAGTTCCTCCATTGTCGGAACCAGTTGCTACTGTTTATACCACTCATTCCTCTAGGATGAGTCCTCTTTATGCTCTTTTCTGACTCGTGAAATATGAAAAGATTGCCAAGTTTTTCCTTTTTAAACTCGTTAAAACAGAATTAAAAGGATGGTCCACTTACAACTCTTTTCTAACCGTATAAACATGAAAAGATTTCCGGACTTTTGTCGTTTCAAGTTCGATATTGGTTATAAAACGACATGTCTTTGATCGCCTTTTTACCTTTTCGGATCATGACCACTAATTATAAAAAGTACTCCTTGATCGTAATGGTCAAGCGGTTCTCTCAAGTATTATTTTATACTTTTTGGGGCTTGGGAGACACAAATTTACGAAAAAGGACATCCATGGAGTTTTCTTAAGTTTTTCTTCTGACTACCTAAAATTGAAAAACACCAAGTTTTTCCTATATTGGACTCGTTAAAATTAAACAATAAAGGACCTGTTCAATTTTAAACAGGAACACACCACTCCTTCTTAGGGTTCGAATTTTAAAATAAGTTGGACTCATCCGAAGGACGACCTTATAACCAAGCAAATGTTATCCTCCTCAAGCTTGTCAAAAATAAAGAGGTACTTGCCAGAAATGGTGGGGGAAAAGAGAGAAAAATGAACCTTTTTGTTATACTTTGTGTTTTAGAAAAGCATTTAACCACTCTTTAACACGACACTTTTTGTTCACTTGGGTTGGGAAATCCTTTGCCTAACCGTTAATCAAACCATATTGAAAGTCTTCAGCTGGTTTCTGGGTATTAGCTCTAGGTCAATTGTCACCAAACCATCTGCAGTGTTGTTATGTGTTCAAGAGGTCAGTTCAAACAAACCATTCATCTACAAAATATCTGTCATCCTTCTTGACCATCCCTGAGTTAGTCCTTGCCAAATATATTTCTTCAAACTTGATCTATGATTTCGTGTTGCGGACTTGCCTACGACAGATCGCTTTCTATCGACTTCAGCTCATTATCTAGAAAGTTGATCCAAAAATTGTCAATACCTTGGAATCTGCTTGCCCTAATGGCAGGTTTCTCGCCTTCGATGATAGGTTGCATCATTGACCTTCGATCAAAGGATTCTATGACATGTTCGACATCAGCTCATCTATTCGCATTTCATGGATTGTACTCAGTACTTTGAGAGCCATTGACATTACTGGTGGTTTCTCTCACACTTGTTAACAGTTCACATCATTTACTGGTAACGAAGTGCTTTCTACCATGTTCGACTTCGACACATTCATTCACATGGATAGAATCGTACTAGTTCAGGAAGCAGAAATAAAGACTCTCGATCTAGTTTCCACCATCCAGGCTGCGAGGAATTTTGTTATTCATTATAGAGTGGACTATTCATAAATAGATGGCTATGCCCATATTGTGTCTACATATGTCTATACTTGTGATGTATTACAAAATAATTTTTGTATCAGAGCAGTTTAGTTAGTTTTCTACTCAGTTTTGATCTGAGCATGGGAATGCTTACCTCAACGATGATATGTTCACATATATATACTTTGCATTGAATGTTTTTACAGGTTCCAACTAGGGTGTCTATAGGATGATCCTTGAAATGATAAATTACTTCACTCTTCATACATGAAAGACTTCATTTTCATCTATTACAAACTTCGCACTTTAGGGGACAATCTGTTGCACAAAATATTATCACCATGACATTCTGCAATATGTGTGAGTCTATCACCACTCATGCTTTCCTCCTTTGCAAGTCTTAAACCTCAGTTCTTCATGTCAAGCCTTGAAAATAAGAGAAATCCCTTAAAATTCCCCAAAACTCTAGTTCCACACTTTCTCTTAGCATTACCTGTGGTCCCGCACCTAATGGTAATGTACCCTACATACTTGACCGCTCTGTCTCTGTGTACTGGGTGCATACCCCTGTAAAAGTCAAAAAGGTGCAAGTACATTCTTAAAAACTCACTTTGAGTCATTTCTAGAAGCTTCTAGAAGGAATCTTGAGGTGGCAAATTTGCTCCTTTAAGGTTCATGCATCCCATACCTTAAGGAGATAACCCCTTGATGTGAGGAGCTTATCCCTTTGAAGAAGGACTCTATCCCTTCATTGGTGGACCTGTAACCTCCTTCCTTTGCACTATAAAATGAAGCATTGGGCTGGTTACTGGAGAGGTTGAAAGCTGAAGATTTTTGAGGTGAAATGCTGTTGGAACTTAGTCTTCCTAATTGAGCTTTTGTGAGGAAAGATTACATACCTTGTTGATCTCATTTGGAAGAGTGTGAGGCTTGTCAAAGTAGAGGAGATTCCTGTTTTCGACCCTGGGAAGAGCTTGTACAACATCAAGGCACCAAAGGTTGTAAAGATCTTATATTTTCAAATTTAATACAATCAAGTTTATTTTTCTCAATAAGCTGTGTTTTATGGTTTATTTCATGGATCCCTTGATCACCATGATGAATATGATTTATTATATTAGCTATGCAGGTGTTATTTGATGTGTGCTTGTTTGTGATTGTAGGTTCTTAAAAGGAAACTCTTTCAGACGATCGAAGCACGGCTGCCACAAACTAGCGTTGGACTTAAGGTAGGGTCTAAAACACCTCTTAATTTTTATTAATGAATTGCAATATATTTAGAAAAAGGTAGATTTGATTGTCCTGTTTGTTGCTAGATATCTTTTGATACTAGGGAGATTGGCCTTGTCTACAAGAACGATTTATCCGGCCAACAACAAGAAGCCATATGTCATTTTACAATGGAATAGGAATCCATAAATTGATGGAAGTTGACACTCTAGGACTATATGTTGAAGTATTTGGTTTCCTAGATGGTGCAAAGATCAATTTTATAAGTTGGGAGTTTATAGTTGTATGTTGCTTTTGCTGGATGTTTATTCTAGCATATGATTATTTGCAATAATCGTTTGGTAAAGTGTGGAGGACTATAGTTGAGATCATGTCTTGATATGGTAGATAAATGAGAACCAGAATGCAGGGTGACTACATCTAAATTGGTTTAAAGACTCATGGACATTAGGATGTAACGATGATTGTCTCTTTCATTTCAAGAAACAACTTTGACATGATGTATGTATTTCTTTTTTGGTGTATGTGGAGAGAAATAGGAGATCTAGCCTCTGTTCCTCAAGGTAATAATGTCTTTCATTCTAAATTCCTCATTGATCCACTTTATTGCAAGTGACAAAAAAAGTTGTAAATAATTTTTATCTCACGTCGTTTGAAACAATGCTAATTCATCGACATAGGAGATGAAGAAGGGAAACGAATTTGTGGCTTCAATTTCTACAAATGGTGACTATTAAGGAAATGGTGAACAAATTATTGTAGGTAGAGTGTAAATTTTGATACTTGAAAATAGGTGCTTGAAGGCATAGTGGAAAAGAGAATGATATATATGTTTTTTTTTAATTTGTCATTGGTTTAAGCTTTCTCATCGTTCCCAAGTCCAAAGTTATTGGTATAATATTTCTTGAGATTAAATTTCATGAGTAAATTTCTCCTGATTTCATACTTACCAGTGCCAGAGTTCATAATTCAATTCCTAATGCAAATAAATTTGGATTAATCCTTACACACGATAATCACACCACCTCTCACTATGACTCTCATAATTTTGAGAGAGGATTTTAGATCTCAAATAGATATAAGTTGGGCTCTAGATTCAATATGAAGTCCTTGCAATGCCCACTTATTCATTTAGAGAAATCCTCATCTTTGTAGGTATGTGGGTCAAGTCCTTTCTTACTCTTACTAATGCAAACAAATCTTTGCTTTTGCAGATGCTCTAGGTGGGACCTCTTGAGGCCTTAAATGACCACATTTTTTGGTCTCAAGCTTATTATGGATGTGTTGTTGCCTCGAAAATCGCTGCAACAACATCAGGGAAAACCACCCGGTTCGGACCTTAAAGGCAGCTCCTTTTTCGTTTGGTGTAGTGGCTCTGACTGGAAATAATGGGACCAGTTTCTCAATGATTGGTAAATAAGATGGATAAGTGGTTGATTCTCTGATATCTAATGGTAATGGATGAATTATTTGATCGAAAAGTAAAATTATAAACAACTATCCTATCCCGGGAAATTTCTACTTTTAGTGTAACTTTTGATGGTCTTCATCCACAAACAGGCATATAGATGACTCTATTGGTAAACAAAGACATTTATTCATATGATAATTACTAAGTTCAAATAGTTGAACAAAGCAATCAAGCAAACATTATTACACTATTCCTCATATATATCATAAACATAAATATGATTGAAAGAATAACAGTCCTTAGACATTCAATAGTGAAAAGTACAAGGATTGCTGTTAAAACACATACATATATTCACTGATAGCAAGATTAAACAAATGCCGATTCACATAAAATAATGACACAAGAGCATAGATAATAGTACCATATGTTATTTGGATCACTCCCGATATCAATCGCATTCAAATTCCTTCTTCTAACTTAGAAACACTTCCACAAAAGGCAATAGTGCACATGTCATCAAAGCTTTCTTTGTTGAAATTCAGAATACTGGCCCAGTCTTCATAAAAAAAAAATAGATCAGAAGCACAATAGTGTGACTTCCTAATTTGAGTTTATACAAAAACTGAGGACCCTTTCTAAATGCATGAAAGAGCCTATAAATACTAATTACGCTAACTAATTACAAAATAAAAATGTTATTAATTGGTACAACTATATTATGAATATCTCCTCAAAATCGGCTTGTTCTCAGTCGGCAGCATCATTGATTGTTTCAGATGATCTCCCTTCGACTTGAGCTGGCAGATAGCAAGCATCGGTTGCAATTCTGGAGTGCGACGTAGACGAGAATGCAGTTGGGCTGAATATGTGGCATCATGGATCTCGGGAATCATGCAACTAATGGCATTGGTTAAACATTTGAGTGCAGCTCTCTGACTGTATGGTTTAATTAAGAAAAACCAAAAGGCATCCCAAGTTAAACTTTGGATGCCAGCAATTAGTCTTCCATTCTTTTCAATTCTTGATTGCATGTTTGTTACAAGGCTTTGGCCGATGTCAATTTAACTGGATTGCACTGTGAAATCATGTTAGACAGATAAAGAGTGTCATTGACCAATTCAATTAAATTTTTGGTAGATAATTGACATGTTGAGGTTTCTCTCTCCACTTTCATTAGTTGTGACTGTCATTCTAGGAAAAGGATGTCTTTGTGTGACTCTAGAATTTTGGGCAGATTCGCGGCTTGTCCTTCACTGGTGTCTTGCCAAGCAAGAAAGTTGTTTAAGTTCTCATCGGCCTATTCTAAATCCTGCCTGGCATCGACTGATTTATCAACTATTGATGTAGTAATCTCACAAAGAGGCTCAACCAGAGAAATATTATGACATAGCAATTTTAGCTGTGTAACCAATGCCTTATTGATTTGTATAGCTTCGGTTCTGAACTCTGCTAGTTGAGGAAGACTCTTGAACTTTTCTACTTCTTGTGACAGTTGAGCGATTTTCTCATCCTTAGTCTTGTTTATTTTTTCATTCATCGCCTTCAATCTGGCCAATGCTTCGGACAATTCCTTTTGTTTTTATATTGCGCTCAAGTCTATCCTCTGCCTCTCTTTGAGCAACTACTCATTTAATTGATTGTTTGTCTGCCGCTGTATTGATAGTTGTTGTTCTAACTGTTCTATTTTCGTTGTGCTTCGGATACCTGTGACTGCAATGAAACAATTGTTTGATCTCTTTCCTTAAGTAGATTGCTTACTTCCGAGGCTTTATCCATGGTGGCTGCCGAATAAGCTCTGGCATACTGAGAAAGTTTTGTAAGGTCATCGGAAGGGTTAAATTCCTCCTTCCACACCACATTAGCCATCTCTATTTGGTCTGGTAAAAGGGAAGATTGATCAAGTATCCTCCTTTTCCTCTATCTTTTCACCACAGCCCTATGTTTGGGACTGTAAAAGACATCAAATATTGGTATGTGTTTTATCTGCAAAACAATCTGATCGGATGGATCTTTAGGAATTATTTCTACATCTTTGCTTATGATTAGGCCGTTGGTCCCTTCAATTGGAACCGTAGTTGTTGTTGTTTCTTGACCGACTGTTACTTGAGGTGTGTTGAATCCTTGTGAAGTCTCGGGATTGCTTATAATAGAGTCAAATTGTTGCCACTCTTTGAGGAGTTTGGGATCAATTTGAGCCTCTAGATCAATAACTTCATTGTCCTGCTTCTTCTCTTTCTCCTGCTCTGTTTCCTGTTCTGGCTCTTTTCCCTTTTCGGGAATTTTCTCTGTAGCAGGAGATTTGTCAATAATTTTCTATTCAGGCTCACTTGACTTAGTTGTTGGTGTAGTAGCCAATAAGTCCAGAGGCAGAGTTTGCAACCTCTGTTCTCTAAGCCTATTGAATTCTACCAGTCCTTCATCATTATATTTCATCTTGGCCAATGTTTTGACCTAAGACAATGATTCTTCTGAAGAAAATAGGTCGTCAAATTCATCTTTGTCATGATCGAACTTTGTAAGTTTGGCTTGTTCAAGCACATTATAGGCAACCTTCCGTGTATCGAATTGCCTGTTAGGGATGGTTGGAAGATTGAGCATATTTATTTTTCATGTCTCCTTCTCAGCATATTTGTAATCATGTAGAGTATAAACACCGCATCTCAAAGGAAATATAGGCCATGACTGCTTTTTAGAAGTCCTAAGAGTTTTGGATGTTCCTGCTGTTGTTATTTGGTAAGCTAAATCTCGCGCCAACAGCTTATCAAGTACACACAATTGAAGGACATGGGGTCTAGTGAGGCTACCATACACCCTTACATATGTGAACTTGTCTTCCCCGAACCAATTCTCTACAGCAGTCAATTCAATCTCTGCCTCCTTGGAAATCCTTGGGGAAAGCTTATCAAAAATGGCATAATAGATAGTCAACATGAAACCATTACAGATCTGATACAAGTGGTCTTTATAATGTGCCTTCCATAACATCTGATTATAAATGTGGATTGGCTTAGGGTCCTGTGGCGTCCATCTCCACCCAAGTACCAGGTATTCAGAATTAAAGCAAAGCATATCCATAACATAAGCACTGTAATAGAAAGGGGGAATAGTCCTGGTGGTTTTGCTTGAATTGAATCTAAAATCAAGAATTGCAGAGGCTAATTTATCGGACAATAAATTCGCCCAATACATGACATAACTATTAATAGCCACTTCCATTAAAATAACCATTTCGATAGTAAACTTTTCTGAATCATGCATTCCCCATATCCTACACATCATTGCCCCAATGTAACAGTAAGGATATGACAAAGAATCCACGAAGTACTTACCCGATGATTCATGTTTGTGTTTTGCAGGATTCTGTCTCCATTGCTTAACTGGGGCTGATTCCATCTCATTCTCTGCTACAAATTTCTCCAGAAAGGCTTTGTTGTATCTCTTTTCAGGTTCGGGCAAATGATACATCTTCCTTAAGTCATCAGGCTGAAATGAACCAAAAATTCTTCCGTCAACTATGCAAAACGTTCTATTTGAAACTGGAATTTGTTCAACCACCCATCTGACTACATCAATGTATGGAAGAATTTTCTCCCGAGCTACTATCTTGTGCAAAAATGAGTCGGCTAAATATTTCAGGGAGGCTTCTGATTTATTAGTTGAGCCCACAGTAGCTTCTTCTGACACTTCCTCCAGTTCTTCTGCTTCAATTAAATTATAGATGCTTTGCCAACTTGTATTTCCAAGGCCGAGACATGTAGTGTCTGAGATTAGGCCCTTTTTACTCGGTCCTGGGTCACTGGTGGGCTGGACTGTTACTGTAGGGGCTGTTGTTGCTGCAGATCTCTTGGATTTCTTTCCCATTTGCTTAAAACTTGTTATTTCGACGGAATTCTGCACAAGGAATGAAACCAGCATGATACAGGGAAATAGGTAGCATGAGCCAATATGAAAGAGTTATATCTATTAGCGAATAATCAAAGATTATAGTGAAACTGCCGCAGATAGAATCTAAGTGGAAAATCTCGGCATAACTGCTTCATTAATTGGCCGCTTCACCTGTCAATCATGATAAGGGAACTTTTAAATGTCGATCATAACGTTTATATGGTGAATGATCGATTCAAGCATGGCTTATATTTTTGGCGGATAATCGCATTTGATGATTGGTGACGTGAACGGGAAGGTTTTAATAATAGTCCAAAATATCATTCAATCACCAAAGGTGATATAATGCATGTCAATCTTTAATATGTTTCGAAATACGCGCCTTGATTTAATATATCGCAATCGGGAATGGGCTTGGGTCATATTACTTATGCCATTGCGAAATCGCCGATTGCCGATGGCGATACACCTTATCGCATCAGGAGATTTGAAGGTGTCACAATTTATGTATGGGGTTGCTACGGCCAATTCCCGATAGCGATACCTTTTATCGCATCGGAGGAATGGGGAGGTGCTTTATATATACGATGTGCTTTTCCTTTTCCCGATATCCGACAGTGATTTCCCTTTTCGGATCAGAGTGATTCAATGGGTCTTTCATATATGTTTCTCTTTATGATTATTTAAAAGTCCTCTTTTTTTTGTTGTTCAAAAGGTTTGTTTTGGAATATATCATGATTAGACCTTTTGATGAGGGTTTTTCTAATAATGAGTTAATACCAATTTATTCACACATCTATGTTTAAAAGGGACCCATTTCAAATTATGTTTTTAAAGAAAAAATTTATGAAATGGGGGGTTGTTGTACACCACAACAATTGGCGATTCATGTTGGGTGTGGAGCCTGATTATCTTCTATAGTACCGGCATATTGGACCCCAGTTCAAAATGGGGCGGCAACGCCGCCCGTAAAATAATCGCTGCCGTGGGGGGTCCAGGGGGGCGGCAGCGACTTTTGGGAGCCCCCCCCTGGCGGGGGGTTTCGGGGGCAGCGCCCCCGAAGCTAAAAACAGCTGTAAAATTGCCTTGTAAAAGTATAGTAATTTCTAGTCAATCTGGGCCATTCATTAGGCGGATGATCTGACGGTAGAACTTATGTTTAGTTTAGGGTTTTTTTCCCTAGAAGGCAACCCCTCTCTTTATATGAGGGCATTGTATTTGAGGCTGTGAGACAGATGTGTATTCGGTGAGCGAGAAACATAGAGGTGAAACTGTGAGAGAAAACAGAGGATATTACAGCGATTTTGCTGTAGGTTGTATCTCTTCATTTTGCTGGATAATAGAAAGGAAGGACTGGTTGTTCGGGGTGGACGTAGCCCAAACTGGGTGAACCACGTATATCTGTGTCTTTCTTGTTTTGTGCGTTTTCTGTGTTTATATTTCTGCAATATTTTATGTGTTCCATTGCTCCATAATATATAATTTTCTAACAATTCACTGGGAGTAACAGTTATCTCTGAGAAATGTTAAGATACTTAAACTTTCTTAATCTAAAAATCTTATCTGTGCAAAAAATTATAATGTAACTAGGAAATCATAAATTTTGAATTTAATGATAACTATTTCTGCTATTTTCTTCTCGTGTTACAATTAAATACATTCTATGTTTTAAATTAGCCTTAATTGGTTGATAATGATAAAAATAACCTTTTCCAGCGTAGCTTTATAATGACTCCTCTATCATAGGTAGAGCCTCTGCTGCCAGCAAATGTCTATAGTCTCGATAGGGATACCTTTTAACCATTTGATCATTCATTCTCCCATCCATTTTAGAGTATAATTAAAAATAATGAATCCAAAAATATGTTTTCATATTTTTGTATCATTTTTTCTTTTTCCTTATTTTGTAAGATAAAAATCCATTGTCCTGGTTTGGTGGCCAGCTATTTGACAATGCCATTCACTGGTTGTAATTTAACTGAACAAGTTGGCTCGTGATGAGACCCCTTGTCTTATTATTATAAGTCATTACCCTGTTTTGATATGCAGTATTGGTAATGTCAATTGAACTATTTCCCTATGATCATGGTAAGCAGGCTTGTAATAAGACCTCTTATCTTTTGTATCATACATATTTTAGAATTACACTCTGAGTAATTATAAACTTTGATGTATGGGATGAACAATTTTCTCCTTAAGAGAAGATGGATGACAGGATAAGAGTTGAAGATGTTAAGATTGAATCAGTATATATTTTGTATTGATAACCATTTTTAGGCTATTTACAAACATTAAAATGATTTATAGTAATTCTAAATCTTGAGAAGATTTCACAAAAATAAAATGGGGTTTCAGAATCTAAATCTACCTAATTTCCTTGAAAGTCTCCTTTTGTTGAAGACTTCCATCTTTAAAAGCAAATATCATAATTATTTCTTTCGAGAAAAAATTTCAATATAGCAAAGACCAATGGAAAGCTTCTTACAACTTTATTTTCTAAAATCCTAAAAAACTATAAGATAAATGCAGAAATTTTGCTGAAAATTGAATATTTACAAAGGGAGAAGGGGTTACCTCCTTAATTGAAGAATTTTTTCAAGATAAGGCTGTTAACAGGAAGAGAATCTCTCTTCCCTGATAGATCTTGCAATATGAAAGTATAAGGGCCTATATTCTCATTGATTTGAAATGGTCTGAGCCACATTTTCCAGAACTTAGTGTGTTTTCCTTTATCCTCATGGGCTTTGTCCCATTTCAAAACTAGATCACCAACTTGTAATCGCTTTGAACTGGTTGAAGTTGTATCAAAAGATGATTTGATAATTTGCTGATGTTTTGCATGTATAATCCTAGCCTTTTCCCTTTCTTCTTCTAATTTTAAAATTTGATCATGTCTTAGTTGAATAGAAGATGAGGGACTTTCTTCAATAAACTGCACTAAAGCTAGAGATGGAAGTACTAAATTTGCTGGTATGACTGCTTCCTTTCCATACACTAGATTAAATGGAGAAGTGCCTATGGAGGTTTTTTGTGTTATTCAATCAGCCCATAATGCAAATATCAAAGATTTATGCCAGTTTTTATGATTCTGCTCAATAGTTCGCTTAATAATTCTAATAAGGATTTTATTGGTGGATTCTGCCAAACCATTACCCTGAGGGTAGTAATTTGTGGAATACCTCAATTTAAATCCCCTTTTGATAGCGAAATCAAACATAGAATTTCCATTGAAATAAGATGCATTATCAAAAACAAGAGCTTTTGGAACACCAAAAATGGTAATAATGAATTGGTCTATGAATTCCATAATTGCCTCAGAGTTCATTGTCTTCAAAGGAATTGCTTCAACCCACTTAGTAAAGTAATCAGTGGCAGTAAGGATATACTTATGATGTTTAGATGAATGTGGAGTGATTTCCCCAATGATGTCTAATCCCCATTGCTCAAAAGGTTGTTCAATGTTGACTAGTTGCAAAGGGAAAGCTGGCTTTCTTTGTCTTCCACTGGATTTTTGACAACTTTGGCATTTCCTTACATATTCATGAGTATCTCTGAATAAGGTGGGCCAATAATACCCAGCGTGAATGATTTTGTGAGCTGTTGTGTCAACTCCAAAATGTCCTCCTGCTGGTCCATCATGTAGTTCCTGCAAAACTTTTTGTGCTTTAGGTTTTTCTAAGCATCTTAATAAAATTGAATCATAATTTCGCCTAAACAATACATCATCTACAATTGTGAAGTTTTTTGCTTTCAATCTAATGGCACGTTTGTTTTTATAGGAGAGATTAGGAGGAGCATACCCATTTTTTAAATAGAAAATCAGATCTGCATATTGTGATTCAGGATCTGTGATACTTATCTGATTGATTTCTTCAATATCCTCTGTACTTTTAGGTTCTTGAATGTTGGATGCTCCTGCTAACAACCTGAAAAAACCTTGGCCTTTGACAATCTTTGCTGGCTTGATTTCTAAGTCATATTCTTGTAATGTTGTGACCCAATTTGCTCTCTTTTCTCCTAATTCCCTTTGAACTAGTAATTGTCTTACTGCTGAAAAAGGAACTATAACTTTTGTGTGAGCTTTCAAGAGAAAGGGCTTGTAGTGTTTAATGGCTTTGTACACAGCGAAGGCCTGTTTTCAACTTCTGATTAATTTAGTTCAGCACCTTGAAGATTTGAGTTGTAAAACAAAATTGGTGCTTCCAAGTTTTGATCATTAATTTGAGTCAACGTTGCTGCATAAGACGAAGTGGATGCGAGGGTATATAGTATGAAATGACATGAAAAATTGGGAGTGCTTAAAGTAGGGGCGTTAATTATTGATTGTTTAATGGAATCAATGCCTCTTTTTTTGCAGGTCCCCATTTAAACAACGAATTTTTCTTAATCATCATTCGCAATGGTAAAATAATATGGGAAAAATCTGGAACAAATCGTTTAACAAAGTTAATTTGACCCAAAAATGACTGCATGGATTTTTTATTATGAGGGAATGGAATTTCAGAAATCTCTTTAATTCTATCTGGATCAATATAGATACCATCTTTTGAAACAATAAAGCCTAAAAGTTTTCCTTGATTAAGAGAAAAAAAGGACTTCTTTGAATTAAGAGAGATACCATACCTTGTACAACGTTCAAAGATTTGTTTTAAATCATGTAAATGATTAGACCTTTTATTGGAAAATACAGTAATATCATCTAAATAGACAACTACTGATTTATTGAGAAATCCTTTGAATGCTATGTCCATTGCTCTCTGAAATGTAGCTCTTGCATTGATAAGTCCAAAAGGCATTTTTTGGTAAGCATAAGTTCCCCACTTAGTTCTGAAGGTAGTTTTAAGCTTGTCATCAGGATGGACCAGAATTTGGTTATAACCTGAAAAACCGTCTAAAAAGGACATTAGTTTAGACCCAGCTACCGAATGGAGTGTCTGCTCCATGGTAGGTAAAGGGAAGTTATCCTTTTGGCTTCCCTTATTAAGATTTATGAAATCGATGCAAATCCTGATATTGCCAGTTTTCTTTCTAACAGGCACCATGTCGGATACCCAATTTGAATGCCTAACGAAAAAAATTATCTTAGCCTTCAAGAGTTTATTTAATTCAGCCTTTATTTGACTCTCTAGGTTAGGATGAATCTTCCTTAACTTCTGTTGTACTGGTTTTTGTTCGGAAAGCATTGGAATAGTATGCTGAATGATCGATGCATCGTATGTTTTCAAATCATCATATTTCCAAGCGAAGACATATTTGCTTTTTGTTAACAGTCTAATGAATGCTTTTCTTTCTTCTAAAGAAAGACCTAGTCCCAGATTGATGTTTTGAGGGTTTTCCTCAGTACCTAGGTTTATCAATTCAAATCTTAAAGTGGAACTCTGGAGTTTTGAATTGGTCACCTGTTTAAACATGTATTTAATATCATAAAGATCTTCGAGCTTGACCACTGGTTTTGGTATTGATTTTTCCTCTTGCTTTTCTTTCATTTGAAGGTCATGATCACTTTCATCAATGATTTGGTCATCGTAGGACTTGTCAGAAGTCAAGAAGTTTAAAATGTCTTCATCATGATTGAACACTCGCCAATTAGTTACATTGTCAGGAATTGATGGTCTAAAAATTAACTCTACTGAATATCTATCCGGGCTGTAATCTTCGAATGGAAGGAGTTTGGAGGCCACATTAGCTAGTAGGTTTGTAGCTGAATTTTGAGACCTAGGGATGGGAGAAATGTTGAATGCCAAAAATTGAGATATCAGTTCCTGGACCAAAGACTGATAGTGTTTGAGATGACTAGAAAGGCAATGAATTGAATTTCTAACCTGTTTAATAACAATTTCTGAATCACCAAACACCTTCAAATATTGAACCTTGAGACCAATTTCTTTGTAAAGTCCTTGAACCAAGGCCTCATACTCAACTATATTGTTTGTGCATTCAAATTCCAATCTGCATAATAACATAGTTTTTTTTCCCTCGGGACTAACTAAAATACATCCTACTCCTGCACCTTCACTGGATTTAGACTCGTCAAAATATAGTGACCAAAATAAAGAATTATCAACAATTTTATTTACAGTTTCCCCAACAATATTAACACATCTTGACCTATCTGTTTGTGAGAAGTTTTCGATCTGAGATGTGAAATTATTAACTGGGAAAGGAGATGGTTGGGCAGTGAAATTGCCAAAGAATGATTCAGATGAATAATTTCCCAAAATATTGTTATTGAATGCTATTGGCTGATTTTCTTGTTCAAATTCAGTAATAGTATGGGTCATGTGTTTCTCTCGATCGATTTTGATCTGATATGGCTTTCCTTTAGAAGGTAGCCACATATGGGACCAATCGGTGGAAATATAACCATGAAGTTTTTCAGACCAATCTCTACTTAAAATCAACCCATAGAATTCAGGTATATCAGCGATTAAAATATCAATTCTTTGAACCACTCTAGGATCAGTTGATAACCTAATAGTCACTGAGTTGATTTCCCCTAAAACCTAGACCTTAGTTCTATCCAACTGTACAATATGAATTGCAGACTTTTGGGGTTCAATGTTCAATTTTGAGCAAATTGAAGCTGGCATTATATTAGAGGAAGCCCCTGAGTCAATCAAACAATTGTGTAGATTTCTATTATAGATCTCATAGGTTAAGAGGAAAGGAGGAGTATGAGAATTTGATCTATCCCCAATTAAGACTGCATCAGTAGCTTCCACTCTACCAGGAGGTGGTTGTCCTGAAACATTAGCAGCTTTGGACAATACAGCATTAGGGAGAGGTGAAGAAGGCACGACATTTAGTTCCTTAAGAAGTAATATCTGTTGATGCTTGAGTTTTCTAAGTTCAAAGATGGTAATATTTGCCTTAGTTTTCTTCATATCTTCAATAATATTGTAGTCCATAGAATCTATAACTACTAACGTCTTAGATGTTGAAGGTAGATTTGAAGATGATGGTTGATTTTGGAATGGTATTGGTGTAACTTTCTTTGTGGGAACCTTCTCTTTGGTAGTAGTGGTACCTACATTCCTTTTCTTCGAAGTTGCCTGAAGAGGTTCAGGAGTACCTTTACTTCTGGTAGTCACAGGAAAAGCTTCTTGTTCACTTTCTGTATCGGAGTTGGGTAAAATAAAATCCCACATCCCATGGCATTCAACAGTCTCTTTCTCTTCAGGTTCTGTGGATGCCAAGACTACTTCATCTTCTTCTTCCTCTTTAAGATCTCAATCTGCGTTGGATATAGTATTTGGTGGTTTTGATTCAGGTTTCTTAAAATTCCTAAATGGTCTTTTTGTTGAAGTTTCAGCTACTTGCTTCTTGATTTCGACCATTTCATTTGACATAGTCTTGAGGAATTTTTGTAAACCTTCCATATCATATGGAGCTTTAGGGGTTTTCTTCTTCGAATCATCCTTGAAATAAACTTTTTTAGATTTTCTATCTTCAAGAGCAGCTTTCTTTTCTAAAGCAATAATGTGTTTCTCTACAACAAGCACCTCTTCCTTTCAGCTAAAGTTGGTTTTGCAGCCCTGTCTACGAAAATAGCTATATTTAAAGGTAGGGATGTTATATATCATTCGCTTCTGATTTGCTCACTTGGTTTAGAGGCGGTTGGAATATTATTCAAGAGTTTATTAAATCATGAGTTGAATTCCTTGATAGGTTCTTTAGATTCTATCCTAAGATTCGAGAGATCATTAATTAATGTTGCTAAAGATCTATCATCGCCATACTTAGTAAGAAACTGTTCTTGGAAAATGTTCCAACTAGTAATGGATCTAGAGGGCAGGGAAAAATACCAAGACCCAGATGATCCTTGTAAGGTGTAAAGGAAAAGCCTAACGGCAACAACTTCCTTTATCACTCCTTTCAAATTAACTGATAACATGAAATTATTAATATGTTCTTCGGCTAGTGTTCCAGCATCTGGATTAAATTTTGGTAACCATTTTTCAGGAGAATCAGGTAATGGGTGTAATGGTGCAGGCATGGTGACCGCACAAGGACTATTCCATGGATTCTAAGCCATTGAAAAACTAATAGCAAATGATATTGCTGATGAAATTCCAGATGTTTGGGAAGGAGTTGATATTGAGGATTGAATAGGTTGGGATGTTGAAGTTCCTGATCCCTGTTGAACAACAATATGTAATGGAGGAGTGGATGGTTGACTTCGCACTGGAGAAGATGATATGGAGGATGATGATGAGAAAGTTTCACTGTCAGATCCTTTAGTATTCTTTTTTGCCCTTTCTCTTTTAGGTAAAGGCAACTCAATAGGTTCAATACCGAGCTTTCCGCTTTGAAGTCTGGTGAGAGGGTGAAGTAGATTAAAATACGAAGTCTCACTGCCTTGAGATACCTCACATTTCTGTGGTGATATCGAAAATCCTTGAAGTTTATGGATTAGAGACTGAAATTCAGGAGACTCAGGATCTAATCGTTCTAAAGTATGGTGGGTTTGAGCAGTGGTAGTTGACTCCTCTTCTTCTCGTTTGAACATTGGAGTTCCAGCATGCAAACGGGAGGTCCGAGGAGAGGTGGAGGGAGACTTACTCTCATAATGGGTTATACGTTTGGATTTGCTCGCCATTCACAGTTCAAGCCCTCCTCCTAGCACCAAAAATGTTGATGCCTCGAAAATAACTGCAACAACATTGGGGAAAACCACCCGGTCCGGACCTTAAAGGCAGCTCCTTTTCCGTTTGGTGTGGTGGCTCCGACTGGAAATAATGGGACCAGTTTCCCAATGATTGGTAAACAAGATGGATAAGTGGTTGATTCTCTTATATCTAATGATAATGGATGAATGATTTAATCTAAAAGTAAAATTATAAACAACTATCCTATCCCGAGAAATTTCGGCTTTCAGTGTAACTTTTGATGGTATTCATCCACAAACAGGCATATAGATGACTCTATTGGTAAACAAAGACATTTATTCATATGACAATTACTAAGTTCAAATAGTTGAACGAAGCAATCAAGTAAACATTATTACACTATTCCTCATATATATCATAAACATAAATATGATTGAAAGAATAACAGTCCTTAGACATTCAATAGTGAAAAGTACAAGGATTGCTGTTAAAACACATACATAGATTCACTGATAGCAAGATTAAACAAATGCTGATTCACATAAAAGAATAACACAAGAGCATAGATAATAGTACCATATGTTATTTGGATCACTCCTGATATCAATCACATTCAAATTCCTTCTTCTAACTTAGAAACACTTCCACAAAAGGCAATAGTGCACATGTCATCAAAGCTTTCTTTGTTGAAATTCAGAATACTGGCCCAGCCTTCATAAAAAAGAATAGATCAGAAGCACAATACTGTGACTTCCTGATTTGAGTCTATACAAAATCTGAGGACCCTTTCTAACTGCATGAAAGGGCCTATAAATACTAATTACGCTAACTAATTACAAAATAAAAATGCTATTAATTGGTACAACTATATTATGAATATCTCCTCAAAATCGTCTTGTTCTCAGTCGGCAGCATCATTCATTTTTTGAGATGATCTCCCTTCGGCTTGAGCTGGCAGATAGCAAGCATCGGTTGCAATTCTGGAGGGCGACTAAGACGAGAATGCGGTTGGGCTAAATATGTGGCATCATGGATCTCGGGAATCATGCAACTGATGGAATCGGTTAAACATTTGAGTGCAGCTCTCTGACTGTATGGTTTAATTAAGAAAAACCAAAAGGCATCCCAAGTTAAACTTTGGATGCCAACAATTAGTCTTCCATTCTTTTCCAATTCTTGATTGCATGTTTGTTCCAAGGCTTTGGCCGACGTCAATTTACCTAGATTGCACTGTGAAATCATGTTAGACAGATAAAGAGTGTCATTGACCAATTCAATTAAATTACTGGTAAATAATCGACATCTTGAAGTTTCTCTCTCTGCTTTCATCAGTTGTGACTGCTATTCTAGGAATAGGATGTCTTTGTGTGACTCTAGAATTTTGGGCAGATTCGCGGCTTGTCCTTAACTGGTGTCTTGCCAAGAAAGAAAGCTAGTTAAGGTCTCATCAGCCTGTTCTAAATCCTTCCTAGCATCGACTGATTATCAACTATTGATGTAGTAATCTCACAAAGAGGCTCAACCAGAGAAATGTTATGACATAGCAATTTTAGCTCTGTAATCAATGCCTTATTGATTTGTAGAACGTCGGTTCTGAACTCTGCTAGTTAAGGAAGGCTCTTGAACTTTAGTTTGTGACTCTCTCTGGTATGAGGTCCCAATTGGACCTCACAAAATTTGTTATGAGAGGACCATTCAAATTTTAGCTCAGCTCCCATGCTTAGTTGTGTATAAGTACTATGATATATGTGTGATCATTACAATGATGGGTGCACCTATTAGGCTAGTAGCTATACTGAATGCAAGAATACAAGAATTATAACTTATCTAAAGGGGGAATTGATGAGAAAATTTGAGGTGATGAACTCGTAGAAAATTACATATATCCATATTTAAGGAATATTTATTATAAACCCGAAAGGAATTTCACACTTAGCTTATCAAAATAACACAAATAATAATATAGGCGCATCCTTTTTTTATGATCCCATTGGTTTAAAATTTTATTATTTGAAGATAGTATTTGATAGAGTTTAGCTTATAAAAGAAAAATGAAATTTTTTCACAAAGTGACTAATTTTTCAAGACCATGACTCAAGTTATTTCGAATAGTGTGCTCATATTTGGTTAAACACAAAATTTTTATATTTTGGAACTCATTTATACCACTTGGTTTAGTTTTTACACCCATGGATCAAATTCACAGTGTGTTTTTGAATGAAGTGATTTGCAACTTTCCATAAAAGTATGCTTAGGGAGTTAGATGGGAAAACCCAAGATTTTATTGGACTCCTGAGATTAACATATATATGTAAGCATCCTTCTATTATGATTCCATTATCCATAAATTTACCTATTTGAGGATCTCTAGAGATATCTTTTTTCTTAGTAAGGATCAATGTAGTTTTTGATGAAAGGGTCGATTTTGCAAAAAGTTGGATTGAATAATTATGGCTTGAACATGCTAACATTGGAATTTGCCAAAAAAAATTACCAAATATTATGGAAATTGTTTATTATATTTATTTTAGTTTTAATATCCATAAACTAAATCCATAATGTGCCTATGAATGGCTCCACAATGCTAATTACAACTTTGCATAAAAATATAACCTGGACAAAGATTGGAAACCCATTGATTGTCTGACTTTGTTAATAGGTTATAGTTATGGGCACTCCTATCCTATGATTCCATTCTCTATAAATTACTTTATTCTAGGATATGGGGAGCTACTATTTTTCTAAATGCCATGCTTCTTTTGAACAAAGTTGTAGAATTTGTAAAAATATAGCTTAAGTGATTATAGGTGGTATATCTATCTAGGACTTTGATAAAAACAAAATCTGCTCAAATTTCAAGACCTACTACACTTGGTCCTCAAAAAATATCATGGGAATGATCTCAAAACAAGCCCTAGAAGGACCTAAGAATCCTTTACTAGTGCAACCAAAAAGTTGGGATCAATCAAGCCCATGTATGCTCCTTTGTCCTACATAAGTGACTGATTTTGTCTCTTTGCAAACTCATATTAAAGCCTAGAATCTCCCATGATGGTTTCCTCCTTAGAGCAACCTTAGATTTTACCTCTGGGCAAAGGGATTACCTTAGGGACCGAAATTTCAAAAACTTGTAATGTTTTCATTGTGACAAGTTCGAATTCTAATTGTGAAGAGGACCCGAGTTTAGTTCTTCCCAGTGATCAATGAATTGTTACAATAATTCTATCAAAATCCAATGCAATATGGTCATAGGAGGTGGATTCAATTGTAGGTTTGGTCATGGTGAAGATGCCAAAAGTTGTGAGGTTTGTTCTAGCGGATAGCAAGGAAAATGACAATTTTTCTTCATTGAGGAAGAGCAGATTAGACTCATCTTCTTTGGCGAGAGCTATACACAACAAGGGGGCACTGACAAATCCATTTGTGTCTTTCGATGCCATTGTCAAAAAAAATTTCTCCTCAATGGGTTGTTGTGTTGGTTAGCTAGTGCTGGGGCACAATATTATGGAGACAATCGGGGATGGGATTCATCGGTGTGAAGGATGTCATGATTCCATTGATCATGCGATCCTTTTTCTCTTCTTATCTACTAGTACGATTTGTTGTCTTGCATCGGGGTGGCCATGGTTGGGGCTTGGTGATTGTTTTGGTTCCTATTAGTTTCGCTTTGGGTTATCCAGTTGTGGCTCTACTGTGGCCTTGTGGCATTTTCTTCATGGTTATATGTTGGGGCTTTGACCTGTTTTGTAAAGGTTTGATGCCTATATTTGGGCATTTGAGAGATGTGCCCTTTTCTATGGCTTATTTTATCTAGGCTTACACGCCTAGCTTTCTAGAATGATAAGTGGGTTCCCGTTGTTTACGAATTTTATAGATGCACCCTTTTCTAAGGGTTCCTTTATGCAGGCTTGCATGTCTGGTTTTCTCGATTGATGAAATTGATATAATGGAAGCATTGAAAAATAGAAGGCCACCTGCCCCACCTCAAGGCAGGGTGCCTTGGCGGGCTCCATCAAAGAAACCACAAATATCAGTTTTGGAAATGAAATTGTGTGATAAAATCCTTTGCAGAGAGATATTGGAGATAGTTTTAAGGCAATATAAAAGAGATTTGGCTTGAACTACACATTGAAAAGGAGACACAAGTCTCTCTTAAAAAAATACAACATTCCTATTAAGGCTACTCTTATTGGTAGGGCTTTAAATTCCTTTAGAGCATATTTTTTTTCGATTTTGTGAAATGATCCTCTACAAAAACCACTTTCTAGCTGTCCTTTGTTCCAGGGAGGAGACCCCATTCAGTGCACATAGACCTTGCATAAGAGAAATAGTTTTAAGATATTATTTCCACAAGGAAAGTCTACCCAAACAATGTTTGTTCCTTATTTTTACGGGGAAGGCACGCAAAGAAGATGAATACATTGCTTGAACTCTATTATTTCAAAAATCGACCTTAAAATTTTTGGTATACCTTCGAACACAAGGATGATATATTAGAAAGACCTCTAAACGAAAATTAGTTTAGTCTAGTTGACAAGAAAGAAAGTTGGAGTTGCCCTTCCTAAATTGTATTTTGAGCTTAATTTTGAGGACTCTGTAACTATGTGTGGGTGGAGGCTCAGGTCTCATCACTCCTTATCCCTTTATCCTTTAGTATTCCCATTCATACGTCCTCTCCAGACATTTAGTGGGATCAAGGTGGTATTTCTCAATAATTAGAATAAATTTCTATCAAAACGTTTTATTGTTGCTCAACATGGAATCTACTTCAGATGGGAATGTTCAATATGGGTTGTATGATTTTTAGCCCTTCAGATCATTGAATTGTTTTTATGTTCATGCTATTTGTTGTTCTCAACATTCCTTTTCCAAGGGTTTGCTTCATTTATTTTACATGGCCCCAGTGAAAGAATAATAATGGAGCTTCTCTCCACAACTTTTCCCTTTCACTAAGTTACAAATAAAAATAGTCCAATTCTATAGCCAATAGACATTTAACCTCATCATACACATTTAGTGAGTTATTCATAGCTCTCACCTATCATTGTAGCTCAATGAAATTGGCATCTAACAAATATAGTGGAAAAGAGTCCAATTTTATGCGCAAGACAGAAATAGAAATGGAGTAGCTCCGAAGGAAACAATCCCCATTGGGGATTTACATTTTTGCTACAATAGACAAGAAGAATCTTGGCGTTGGAAGAAGAGATAAAAGATGTCTTCCAAAAAAACAATATCATCGCTCTCCTGGTGCCATTAATTTTTGTTAACTCATTCAAATGCAGGTAATGCATAAGAATTCATTAGTATCTATCGAATTTTCTCTCTTTCCAACAACAAAATAGGTTCATCCTAATATTAATATAAAAAATAAGATTCATTAATATGTATGTTCAATTTTTTTTTATGATCCTATTTTTCCAAAGGGTATCTATTTTTTGAATTTTGTTTGGTATAAGATATGGTGATACCTTTAAATATGAGGTAATTTTGGGTAAAATTAGAAGTGGAACAACAAGTTGGGGTTTAAATTTCCTTTGTAGTAGTAGGCTACATGTAATTTAAGCACAGTGTAGGGTTGGGAGTATAGAGGATCAAATATCATGCCTTCCCCTCTGGTTTAGACCTTAAGGGCCCGGTTTTTGGTTTGATTTAATCATGGTATTTGATCAGTGACTTAAATAGAGTGCATTGGGTTTCTTCTTTGCCCCAACAACATTCAATGTCCTTGAAAGGAATAGGTCATGGTTTAAGAGTGGAGAGAGTGATATTAGGAAAACAGATGACGATTTGGAGGTGCTTCCTTCACTCAAGGCCCGGACAACAAAACAAGGTGAGAAAAATTAATTTCTTTCTTATGCTTAGAATTGATTAAAGTAATATATACAAGCTCGTGTAAAGATTTGATATGCACTGAGAGAATGCTAGGGTTGAATAGTTAAGGTATTAGTTTATAATGTGGTGGGTATACTTATTAGATTCCCTTTTTCCTCTATCTTTTCAACCCATTTTATCTCACTAGATCCCTCATGCAAACTTTTTTTTTCTAGAACTTCTACTTGTTCTAGAAAAGAGTATATCACTACCTTCTATCATCTGGAAGGTGGATCTTTTACATTCACATTAGCGGTGAAAATGGACCATATTTGAAAATTTCCTTTCTCAACTATAGGTAAACCAGGTATGTAATATGAATAGCCTGGTTGATGTGCTCCAGTTGCAAGGTACTCACAGCAAATTTGGTTTCCATCACCTTGATTTCCTTTAGTTTACCAATCCAATTCCCAGAGAGATCCACCCAAAGTTAGCACAAAATAATTATGATATATGTGAAATGTGTCCTTGGGTTCCCACTCCTAGACACCTACTAGCAACTATAACCTGAAAAGCTCCAATTTTGTTTGAAGTGTGAGCAAATATATATAGAATCCTAGTTGCTTCTATATTTTCTTCCTATTATTTTCCTTGACGAGGCTAGGTTGTCCTGGATTTGAACCACCAGTGATGATATGTCCTTCATAACATTAGCATATCATTTTAATGATAAAGGTTTATTTGAGAGAGAGGTTGGCTGAGTTGAAACTCGTATATGTTATTCAATGAAAATTGAAGGTTGGGTTGTCTTGTTTATTGTCTATAAAAGTGAATCACTGCTTGGAACTCAGCATACAATTTGAGGGGCTAGCCTTTGATTGTTAGCATATCTATGAGAGTGCATCTGTGTCTTTTTCTATGTGGGGATATGTAGATTAGGAACATGTTGAAGATTTTGGAACAGTTCCTACTCACAATGTTTTTAAGTTCGTACATTGGTCAACTAGATAGCTAAATAAATGACATGCGAGATCTCAGTGAATTTTAGAGAAGATGCAACCTAGCCATAGGTATAGACAATGAAATTTAATCTATTAGAGATTATAAATTGATATACAAAGTGATTAGCTCTAGCAATTAGATTTATTTACAGAGACAACAATGAGTCATGACAATCTTCTAACTAATCAAATTTTACCTGACATTCTAGTAGATAGTCCTTAGGCTAGCCCCTCAAATTGTATGCTGAGTTCCAAGCAGTGATTCACTTTTATAGACAATAAACAAATACATGTTTCTTGTGTGTTCTTCTCCCTTAATTCAATGACATGGAATATTAAAGTCCAAGAAGGTGTTTATCGTGTTAGGTTCCTATACCAATAAGAGTCATAATTTTTGAATGAATGAGACTAAACCTGTAATATGTACATACCTTTGCTTACTACAAATATTTTCAATATTCAAAAACTTAAAAATGTAAAGAGGGTATGTCCTAAAAGAATAATCGAAGGACAAAAATAGTAAAAAGGTCAAAAAAAGATGAAAATATGAACCCCAAAGAATGAAACGACCAGGAAAGTGTGCTAGTCAAAATGCCACTACTATTTACTTTTTATGCAAAATAAATGATTATATGCAGTTTGTAACCTATGCCACAATCCATGAGAGTCAAAATGTTTAAACTTGGCTATTTCATGTTTCAATTTCATGTTTATAGATAGAAAAATAAAGTCTAACCAAACAGTGTAATCTTGGCAAATAAGTAGATTAGGTAGAATAAATAAAAAGGAGCTGAAATGTGTAATCTAAGCCCTTGGATGTAATAAGGTTAGACTTAGTTACATTACTATTGTAAAATAAAAGAAAAATGTTTTGATAAGGGTTATCTAGCTTAAGTGCACCCTAATAAAGAAAAGTAAAAATGGTAGGATGAGTAGATGGGTAAGTAGTAGGAAGGTTGCAGAACTGTGATGATTGTTAAACAAAAGCATATTTATCACCCTCATCATGAAAATTCCAAGTATGAATGAGAAATTGGGCATGCATTAAGCTTACAAAGTCAACCGATTAATTTCCCCATTCATTTCACCCTTAATTTTACTAATTTCCCATAAGCAAACTCTTAAGTACCCAAAATCTTAAGTCAGAGGGGCTTAAAGCATTTCTCTGACTTCTGGAGGCACCAGAACCTCGGCCTAATGACTTATAGGTCCTAAGTACTAAAATTCCCCCCACAAACATTACCCCCCTTCACTCTCCCTCATTTTCCCAAAAAATCCCTTTCCCTAAGGTAAAACACCATTTTTTAAGGAAAAGCCATTACCCCCAAGGAAACCCCTTTTCCTAAGAAAACCCACAAAAATAACACTAAGCCTAAGTTATAATGTGTTTATACAAAACCAATGAATTATAAATGTACATTGTATTCAGCGCTAAATCAATTTACCACTTTCATTCATATTAACTTCTAATTTTATTTATATATTAAATCCAAAAAATACACCTTTCCCATATATTTTATTAAAACCCCTTAATATTAATGCCCCTATCCCGAAGTTTGTAATATAAAATTTATAAATAAAACCCTGACAAACGATGTAAATTAATTGATATGCAATTAATTAAAAATTCAAACCCATTAACGAATCAAATCACGCCCGATGCATTAACCCCACCTTAATTCATCATTTAATTAAAAACATTGTGTTTAAACATTATCCAGGCCCCTCCATTACCCTCCGCACAACTCACCTCCCCTTTGATCTGATAGTTATTAACCATATCGGGTGGGCTCGACATCCGAATGTTACCCACCCGATATGAGTGGCTTTAGGCAGAGCCCCCACGCTACGTGTCATTTAGTCTATGGAATCGAGCGGCCTCCCCCAAAACCACATAGAACCCAAAAGCGGTGCGAAGAAAACCGCATACCACCGCCTGCTACATGACAAACCGTCTACTGTTAACTTTGCGCCAAAATTCAAACAAGTCAAATGTTTACCTGTCTAAACACAAAAACCCCAGTGTTGCTCATTTTCGCCTGTTTGTGCAGTAAAACCATGTCTAACCCTTCTGCGCCACCTCAAGCCTCTGCTAACCAATTCAAGCATGCTTTACCTCTTGAAATAATTTTGGACACACTCCATAGACCTATAAAGCTCGATAAAGCCATTAATGACGCTCCCTGTCAACCCAACGTTTTCCTAATAGTTTGTTTTATTTTATAGGTGATCAGAAGACCGCAGCCTTCGATAAACAGTCTTTATACTAGTCATAAGACCCATTTACTCTGATATTGTTATCAAGTCTATTCAAACATAGATGGAAAATAAACATATAGTTAAAAGACAAGCAGTGGAAACAAGAAATTAAATGATTTACTGTTGAAATAGACAGTAAAAACCTAAAGTAAATAGTAAAAGTAAACATGGAGGCAGTAAGGGTTAAACAGAGATAAAAAAACTTTCACCAGCAACAATGAAGTTTATCGAAAGTAAAAGTGAAAAACAGCTAAAAGAAATTTAAGGTTAAAAGATGAAATTAGAGCATAAATGGTACATTCTTCAAAAATTTATTGTTTAAGTCATAGTTTTGCAAAAACTATTGTGGCCAATCCAAGATGAATTTTGAGAATCTGGAGGAGGTTGGTGTTCCTAAAAGCCTAATCTACAAAAAAATATCTCACTTTTTACACGGGTAATACCAAAAGTGAGATAAGTACATGTCTTCACATCCTATTCTTAGGAATACGTAAACTCCTATTTTTGACATCCTTTTTTAGAGAATATTGTGAACTACTGGAGCTGAATTTTGGGAAACTGAGAAAGTTTTATCTCAAAAACGTACTTATCTACAATAACCTCTTTCAATTTTTACATATCTATAACGTATTGAGATATACAAAGTTATCAATGGACCCTAATCTTGCAGAATTACTGGAGGAGAATGCAAAACGATAGGATGCAGTTAGTGACTGGCATGCCTCAACATCAATTAAAAGTTGCTATCAAATTCAACTTTCTCTTCTTTGTCACCATAAATCCATAAAAATAGTGCCAAATATATTCCTTAGTTTTGAATGTCCTTTATTTAAGTTCTATTAATGTAAAATAGTTTGAGATATTTGTAAAACAAATCTAGATATTTTTTCAAGATATTTCAGTTTAGAATTTGTATAAATACTTCTTCATTTGAAGTATTTTGGGTGGATTCAAAGACATTTCTATAGATATTTTCCTCTCAAGTTAAAGTGCTATTGTATCAAGACTGGATTGGCTTGCTGGATCAAGGAATAAAGTAAAGACATTTCACAAGATTCTTGTGTAAAGCGGAAATCGAATAAGTATTCTCTCTCTCATGTTTAATATTGTTTCTCTTTATGTTTATGAATAATCATATGTGTTTATATGAAATTTGAATGCTAAACTAGGAACGATATTTCAAAACTAGCTTTAATGCTCTCTCTCTTGATTCTTTACATTCTTAATGTTTTTTGCTAAACTATCTCAGTTTCAGAATTCTTAGCTACTCCCTTACTTCCGTAATTTCCCCCCTAGGTCTATAGTAAAGGATAATTAGTTGCCATTTTCTCATGATCACCTCCTGCTCTTCATCTTGATCTCGGTGTAAGGATTCTTCATTGCCCTTTCATCTTGCTTAGGACTACCTCGTCCATTTGAACCTGAAGATTCGCATTTTGCTTTGCTAGCCTGCTGTGTGAACTCTCCCTTTAGTGATTAATCAAATCCAGTTAAGCCATCCTTTGATTGACTCCGTAGCCCAATGGCTTGAAGGCCTAGCTCTATCCATCTGTTCCTAGAATTCCACCACCCAAACAAAATAAAAACCCCCCTGAACTTTCATAACTAGCCTAATATCCCATTAAAAAAAGATAAATCATAAATAGAGAGCTCTCTCTGAGTGTAGGTTGGCTAGAACCTATACTTAAAAGATTAGTTTGTCGTTACCTCATAAATTTTTTTCTTAAACTTTGAGAAAGTTCTGAGTGATAACATAGTGGCGACTCCGCTGGGGAGAACTAACATTTTCTTTAGAAATGTTTGGCATGTTTAGATCTGATCTATGATGGTGGACAGCAATCAGACACACAAAGGTTAAAATCATCCACCTGGCGACTCCAAATCAATTCTACAATCAAGACTCCACTGGAGGAATGAACCTGAACGAACTATGTGAAAAGATGAGGTTTTTAACTTGGATTGTTATCCAAGACATTATGTTCTTTCTCATTGATAAAATTTTTCAATGTGTATTGTATTTTAAAGAAGATTTTAGATTAAATTTTTATTATCTCCCTTTGAAAAATGTAGATATAAAGTCTCCTTAAACATTTGAACAACAATCTTATAACTCTTATGAAGATCATTTTCCAATTGAGGAGCATCAAACAATCAAGACTAATCATACAATCCCTGTACATATTCTAGTACCTCATAAAGTTCCTAATAGATATAAGCCACTCATCTTACCTCCTACATTCCATGCTTTCCCTAACAATTATTACAAGCATCTCCGTAGGTTTGATGGAGAGAATGGTATCACTGCTCAAAAACATATTCAAGGTTTTGAGAATTATCTATACTTATTTGAAATTGATGAAGATGGTGTTATTATCAGGCATTTTGCTCTTTCTTTGCAAAGTAGAATAAAGAGTTGGTTCAAGAATTTACCTAATGCTAGCATCTCAAATTTCCAACAGTTTGTCAAAATTTTCCTTGATAGATGGATAATCAAAGTAAATCTTCTTGTAATCATAAAAGAATATAATTAGTTAAGAAGACAACCAGATGAAACAATACAACAATTTTCAGACAAATTTAATCAAGTCTATTATTCAATGCCATCAAATATAAGACCTCCCCCTGATTCAACTCTTTTGCATTACCCAAGGGCATTTGATCCAGGGATAGAATTTCAACTAAGAGAAAGAAACCCCTCAACACTAGAATAGATGCAGAACATTGCAGTAGATGTAGAAGTTAATCTACAAATTAGAAAAGGAAAGTTGAAAGCAGAAAAAGAGGAAAAACTCGACATTTTGATGAAGAAAATAGAGGAAAGGATACAAAAGATCACCATGGAAGATAATTGTTTTGCTCAAAATTGCCATGACACATTTATTTCACAAAAAGAAGAGGTTGATAGCCATAAATGAATTCTTGCTAATTCCAACTACCATATATCAGAAGATAGATTCATAAAGCAATATGTGGAGGAGAAATCTCCTGATCTAATGTGTATTTTTGATGACATTACTTCTTTTGATGATTTTCCCAAATATGATGAGTATGATGATAATTATGTTCTTCAAATCAAAATTAACTTTACAAAGAAATCATAAGCTAGTTTGGGGAATAAGGAAATTCAGTTTCATCAGCTCAAAAACAGTGATCATTTTATCCATATCAGCTATGAAAGTGAAGAAGAAAGTGCATAAAATTTGGAAATAAGTGAAGCTTCTTTGCCTCTTTGTTTTGAATCATTTCAAATTTTAAAGGAAATGTGATATAACATCTTTAGAGAAAAGGATGAGCAGCTTGTAGAAACCTATGAAGTTCCATTCAAACCTATATGCAATAAGTTGCAGCAATCCTTCCAAGTTGTTTATAGTCTAGTAGCTGATAGGTTGGATGATGAGTGCAATTAGAATTTTTCTCCATTAGCAGATTATGAGAGTCAAAATCAAGATGATAAAGGATTCACCAGACAGACATTACATTCAGTAGAAGTATCACCACAAAGCTCATCTGAAATTCTGCAGGGTGATAAAGGGGAAAGTGATATTTTAGTTTCATGGCCTGGAGGCCATCCACAACAGATGTACAATTGCTTAAATCAATTCAAAAATAGTGTGTATATTTTGGAAGATCCTTTTGTACACTTTCTAGAGTCAACAAAGAAAATCAAGTATTTCCTTATCTTCTCATCTGTTGACAAGGTTATAATTGGCTTTAGAATCTCACTTTTAATCACAAACAAGCACAAGCGGAAAAATTCACCAATATATATGATGCTTGAATGGTTGCATTGGATATTTCATTTTACCTAACCAAAAATTGGACAACTAATTAGAATAAGTAGGTAGGATTTCAGTTTTAATAAATTCATTTTTCAGCAGCAACTTTATGTTAGATCAGATTTTAGCTTGCAGAAAAGGGTGTATTTTCAGTTCAAAAGTTTTAGTCAGAGAGATTATACAATAGAGCATATACATGTGTGAGATTGGCCCAATGGATCAGACTACTAGTCAATGGTATTCTTGACACCTCACAAGGAAATGCCATCCCCAAGTAGAGCTAATTTTCGGTTCCTATACCAATAGGAGTCATAATTTATTAATGACTGAGATTAAACCTGTGATATGTACATACCTTTGCTTACTGCAAATGTTTTCCATATTCAAAAAATTAAAAAATGTAAAGAGGGAATGTACTAAAAGAATAATCAAAGGACAAAAAGAATAAAAAGGTCCAAAAAAAAAGAAAATATGAACCCCAAAGAAAGAAAAGACCAGGAAAGTGTGCTAGTCAGAATGCCACTACTATTTACTTTTTATGAAAAATAAATGATTGTGTGCAGTTTGTAACCTATGCTACAATCCATGAGAGTCAAAATGTTTAAACTTGGCTATTTCATGTTTCAATTTCATGTTTATAGATAGAGAAATAAAATCTGACCAAACCGTGTAATCTTGGAAGATAAGTAGATTAGGTAGAGTAAATAAAAAGGAGCTCAAATGTGTAATCTGAGCCCTTGGATGTAATAAGGTTAGACTTAGTTAGATTACTATTGTAAAATAAACTAAAAATGTTTTGATAAGGGTTTTCCAGCTTAAGTGGACCCTAATAAAGAGAAGTAAAAATGGTAGGATGAGTAGATGGGTAAGTAGTAGGAAGGTTGCATAATTGTGATGATTGTTAGAAAAAAGCATATTTATCACCCTCAACATGAAAATTCCATGTATGAATGAGAAATTGGGCATGCATTAAGCTTACAAAGTCAATTGATTAATTTTCCCATTCATTTCACCCTTAATTTTACTAATTTCCCATAAGAAAACTCTTAAGTACCAAAAATCATAAGTCAAAGGGGCTTAGAGCATTTCTCTGACTTCTGGAGGGACTGGACACACGGCCCAATGACTTATAGGTCCTAAGTACTAAAATTCCCTCCACAAACATTACCCCCCTTCATTCTCCCTAATTTTCCCAAACAAATACCTTTTCCTAAGGTAAAACACCATTTTCCTAAGGAAAAGCCATTACCCCCAAGTAAACCCCTTTTCTTAAGAAAACCCACAAAAATAACACTAAGCCTAAGTTATAATGTGTTTATACAAAGCCAATGAATTATAAATGTACATTGTACTTAGCGCTAAATCCATTTACCGCTTTCATTCATATTAACTTTTAATTTTATTTATATATTAAATCCCAAAAATACCCCTTTTTCGTATATTTTATTAAACCCCCTTAATATTAATACCCCTATCCTGAAGTTTGTAATATAAACTTGATAAATAAAACCCCAACAAACGACGTAAATTAATCAATTTGCGATTAATTAAAAAGTCAAACCCAGTAACCAAATAAATCATGCCCGATGCATTAACCCCGCCTTAATTTATCATTTAATTAAAACCACAGTGCTTAAACATTAGCGAGGCCCCTCCATTACCCTCCACACAACTCCCAAGCCCGATCACCATGTGATCATCTCCCCTTTGATCTGACAGTTATTAACCATATTGGGCAGGCCCAACGTTCGAAATTTGCCCGCCCAATATGAGTGGTTTTAGGTTGAGCCCCTGTGCTACGTGTCGTTCAATCTATGGAATCGAGTAGCCTCTCCCCAAAACCACCCAGTGCCCAAAAGCAGTGTGAATAAAACCGCATACCGCCGCTCGCTACACGACAAACCGTCTACTGTTCATTTTGCACCAAAATTCAAACAAATCAAACATTTACTCGTTTAAACACAAAAACCCTAGTGTTTCTCGTTTTTTCCTGTTTGTGTAGTAAAACCCTGTGTAACTCTTCTACACAACCTAAAGCCTCTGCTAACCAATTCAAGCATGCTCTACCTCCCGAAATCATTTTGGACTCACTCCATAGACCTATAAAGCTCGATAAAGCCATTAATGACCCTCCCCGTCAACCCAACATTTTCCTAATAGTTTGTTTTATTTTACAAGCATCAAAATACTGTAGCCTTGGATAAAAAATCTTTATACTAGTCATAAGGCTTGTTTACTCCAAGATTGTTATCAATTCTATTCAAACAGAGATGGAAAATAAACATACAGTTAAAAGACCAGCAAAGGAAACAAGAAATTAAAGGATTTACTGTTGAAATAGACAGTAAAAACCTAAAGTAAACAGTAAAAGAAAACATGGAGGCAGTAAGGGTTAAACAAAGATTAAAACACTTTCACCAGAAACAATGAAGTTTATCCAAAGTAAAAGTGAAAAACAGTTAAAAGAAATTTAAGGTTAAAAGATGAAATCAGAGCATAAATGGTACATTCTTCAGAAATTTACTGTTTAATTCATAGTTTTGCAGAAACTATTGTGGCCAATCCTAGATGAATTTTGAGAAACTAGAGGATATTTGTGCTCCTAAAAGGCTAATATACAAAAACCTATCTCACGTTTTACACAGGTATTACCAAAAGTGAGATAAGTACATGTCTTCACAGCCTATGTTTCGGACTGTGTGACATCCTGTTTTTTACATCTTTTTCCAGAGAATATTGTGAACATCTGGAGCTGAATTTTTGGAAACTGAGAGAGTTTTATCTCAAAAACATAGTTATCTAAAATAACCTCTTTCACTTTTTACATATCTATAACGTATTGAGATATACAAGGGTATCAATGGACCCTAATCTTGCAGAATTGCTGGAGCAGAATGCAAAAAAAAGGATGCAGTTAGTGACTGGGATGCGTCATCATCAATTAAAAGTTTCTATCAAATTAGACTTTCTCTTCTTTGTCACCATAAATCCATAAAAATAGTTCCAAGTAGATTCATTAGTTTTGGATGTCCTTTATTTAAGTTCTATTAATGTAAAACCGTTTGAGATATTTGTAAAACCAATCTTGATATTTTTTTTCAAGATATTTCAGTTTAGAATTTGTATAAATACTTCTTCATTTGAAGTATTTTGGGTGGATTCAAAGACATTTCTATAGTCATTTTCCTCTCAAGTTAAAGTGTTATTGTATCAATATTGGATTGGCTTGCTAGATCAAGGAATAAAGTAAAGACATTTCACATCATTCTTGTGTAAAGTGGAAATCAAATAAGTATTCTCTCTCTCATGTTTAATACTATTTCTCTTTATGTTTATGAATAATCATATGTGTTTCTATGAAACCTGAATGCCAAACTAGGAATGATATTCATAACTAGCTTTAATTCTCTCTGTCTTTACTATTTACATTCTTAATGTTTTCTGCTAAACTATCTTATTTTGGGAATTCTTATCTACTCCCCTACTTCCATAGTTTCCCCCTAGGTCTATAGTAAAGGATTCTTAGTTGCCCTTTTCTCATGATCACCTTCTACTCTTCATCTTGATCCCAGTCTAAGGATTCTTCATTGCCCTTTCACCCTAGTTAGGACTACCTCGTCCATTTGAACCTGAAGATTCACCTTTTGCTTTTCTAGCCTCCCTGTGACCTCTCCCTTTAGTGATTAATCTAATCCAATTAAGCCATCCTTTGATTGACTCCATAGCCCAATGGCTTGAAGGCCTAGCTCTATCCATATGTTCCTAGAATTCCACCACCCAACCAAGATCAAAACCCCCCTCTCTGAGTGTAGGTTGGCTAGAAACTATAATTAAAAGATTGGTTTGTGGTTACCTCGGAAATTTCTTTCTTTGACCTTGAGAAAGTTCTGAGTGATAACATATCCTACAAATTTTTTCCAATTCATTATTTTTCAATTGCTATTTCAGGGAGCCCCTTCCCTTGTATGGTCAGAAACAATGTCACTGGAGCCATGTCTAACTTTACTTCTTCTACAACTTCTGCCCCTGGAATTGCCACTAGACAAGTACTTTTTCCTCAAAGTTCCTAGAATTATCCCTGGATATTGTTGCTGCTAGGATGTGTTGGAACTTCTCCAACTGCCAAAAGCCTCATTCCATGAGCTATGTGATGATGTTCTCAATACGACATTGTCATTTAGCATATTTGCATGGACAATCTTGTGGGGATTTTCAATAGATTTCAAGACATGGTGCATGGTTGGCCTCTTGGATGGTCGAGGATTGAGACAAGTCTTTCCTATTACAACCACAACCTAGACTTCCTCTAGCAGATCCTCATCTAAAATGAGATAAGAATCAATGATTCAGGGAAGATTATCCTTGTCATAAATGTCGATCAGTGGCAAGGCATGGTCTAGCCATGAAGAGTCGCCAGCTCACATGTCATTGCATTCAATGTTGGTAATGTTCCCTAAAATGATCTGCAATAGGAATTTTCCAAAATAGTAAAAGTCATGTACACATGTAGTGGGTAGTGAACCTAAGTCTCCTCGGTCCCATGAACTGCATTTATACACCTCAAAAACATTATAAAATTATTAAAACCCCAATTCCTATATCTACAACACAATGAAATTTATGTATTCTATGATTACAACCCCATATTATGGAAATAGCAGAGCTTATATATCTTGAATTCTTCATAAATATAAAGTCAAGTCAACCAAAGATTGTTGAATAAGTCAATAAATAATTGGATATGGATAAAAGATGATGCTAAAGTTTCAGGTATGGGGTCTAGGGAATGTTGGGCCATAACTAACATTTTTTTAACAAAGCAAAAAGAGCACATGAAAATTCTGAATATATCATACCAAAGGCCATGGGATACATACTAGGAAATGGCCAAGATCCATGCAACCAAGCAAGGTTGAGAGTCTCCATCTTGACTCCCTACAAGTCGTACTTCAAACTATATCCATCATGTGATATAATGATGGAATGGAGCGGGACATCTATATATTCAGAGTTAATATGGATGTGTGCTAGTGCCATAGCAGTACTATATCCTCCAATGACTTCCTCTCTTTAAATTCATATTATATCCTCATTTAAAGATGCATGTGTCCCCACTTTTGAAATGAGATGAGGGAAGTGAGTAGCAAATTCATCTTCTAGAAACCCATTATCTTGGGTGGGGATTTTACCCTTATTTTCTATTATGTAAATAGTTATAACGCCATGATGAGTTGATCTAGGGCACACCTTTAAGAAGGCATCATTATCAAATGAGGGCTATAAATCTAAAAAGTTATCCATTTGAATGATATATAGGATTATATTTGTCTAGATGGGAAGGTTGATTTTATATTTCGATGTTGTTTTCATCTTATTTCTTGACAGATAAGGGGAACCCATGAATATGTTTAAACCCAAACCCATTCTTATGGGTTGAGTTAGTGAGTAAAGGAGCACTTCTTGAATCGATGAGTTCTGAATGTGGAATAGAAGACAAGTTCTGTGATTTTCCTTGTTGGTCGAGTTCTGTCTAGGAAGGTCGAGTTACATTGTTATTCATTGCTTGGTATTTTGGATAAGTGGGATGAATTCCTCATTCCCTACACTAGTTGAGTTCATTGTATGTATTGGATGAAGTTTCTCTTTCTTTCTCAGCTGAGCATGACTCCTATTGCTGGCCGTCGATTTTTTTCTTAAGATGGGCATATTTTGTGTATTTTGACAAAGCATATACCTTCATATATTAAGCTTCTATGGGAGCACGTAGTGGGTGTATTGTTATCATCTTAGGGGAAACATTAAGAGATCCATATCAGTATTCAAAAATGGTGGTATTCCTTTCATATGGTTGAGCATTCTCTCAAGGATGAGTTGCTGATATGTTGTGGTTGTTTATTTCCTATAGTTGATTCTGAGTTCACTGTATTTTGGCATTTATGTGGCAGTGTATATATCTATATACATCAGGTTCTATTTCCTTGTCTTCCTTGTATATTTCATGTTTCTATTAAGACTTTGAATGTTAGAACTATCATATAATTTCTTGGTTTGAAATGTAATAGAAAAAAATAAAATTTTATCAGCTATCATTATGACTATTATCTAGTTTTGAATTCGCTGAGTAAGGACGGAAGTTACTTCTTTGTTCTGAAGTGTTTTTATGGGCATATATTCTTATCAACATATGTTATTTTAAACCAAAAACCAAGAAACTTACCTACAGAAGTATCATCAGCAAACTGATTGAAAAAGCATTCAATGGGAAATTTATAACAAACTTGAGATATACAGTACTTAAATTGGAATATTGCCAAGAGGGACTCTTACATCCCTCTGAATTCTTTGATCAAAATGCTAACTATTTTGATTATTCAAATAATTAACTTATTTTATGTGAGGCATTAAATTGTGAGGGTGAGAAAGGATTCTCATCCCAACATGACTATGAATTTTGTATGTTCAGAATGTTTCTGAAGATCGTATTCTTGTTCATTTTGTCTCTCTAGAACAGGTCCACTAGAGCTTTGAACATCTCCCTAGATGTCATATTTTTTACCAAGTGAGGTATCAAGTGATTACTCATGCATCCATGATGACCCCCTAAGGTCATATGTCCTTTTCATGGGATTCCAACTACATTGCATCTGTTAGTTGTTGAATTTCCTAATCAGCAATCTCTTAAATTCCATTCTCTTTCAGCAGCAATGTAACCCTTGCCTTTCAGGGTAGGAATTTAGATGCTTCATCCAACGTATCCTAAAATATTCCATATCTTGATCTCATTAGAACAAGAATAAAAAATATGTTGCACGTGCTAAGTCCTTCAACACCCACGAAAAATTATTCATCTTTCCTAAACCCCTAATTAGGACAATCTCCCTCTAAAAAATGATTTTCACCAATTACTGCTAACTGATCTAGAAAATTGTTGTTCTATACAATGTATTGGCTCTTGTAGAGTTTGACTACTACACGGAACCTGTTGTTATAGATCTATTTGGGCACATCAAATCTCAACATTCAAATTAGTGATTTAGGACTCATCAAACCCTAAAATCAGTTGTTTCATGCCCTAAACAAGTCAACCATTTGAATTCCTCCTACCCAAACTGTTTCATGACTTGAAAAAATTCAAAAATTTCCTCTAAAGGGACCAATGCAAGTAAGCCCTTATGAAGGTGCACTGCAGACAAGCTAAGTCCACTACCAGGGTGCTCTGCAGAGCACTTAGGCTTCCTTTCACTTGCGTTGGGTGAGAATGAGCGAAATTCACATAGGGTTTTGGAATATTATTATCTTGTGGAGTCATCTAGAAGTTTCCATATCTTATCAACTCCTATGAGCTCGAAAATGGATTAACAATGAGTTAAGGATCATCCTATCCTCTCATCCTTTCCTCCATGCAACTAATTCTAAGTATGCAAGGCCATTCAATCTCACCATTAATGACAAAACCTCCTTCATCTTCCTATAAATTGACCACTCATCTAAGTGATCAGGGGCTAGACTATGTTGAATTGTAAGGAGATACTACTGCTATGAGACTTGACTTTGGAGCAAATGATGTGATGCCACAAGTTTGTCTTGCTTTTGATGTGATATGGATGGGATCCAAGCTAGAGGAATGACTTTGAATCAGATACTAATGGTTGTAATTCCTTCTTTTATCTAATAAAGTGTTTGAACCTTTTTCCATATTTTTGTTCTTTCATGATGCTTATAGGTATGAATTGCTTCTCATTCCTTTCAATTATATTCAATGGATTGTATGCTTTGATCGATTTTCGTCTTCTGTTATGTTGACAAGGTACTTTTCAAGAGGATTAAGTACAAGAAGGAGCAACAAAATAGATACAAGGGAGAGGATAGGAAAGCAGAACTACAGGTAGGCCTTCTATCCTCTCTTCTTATCTACTTCTTATAGGGAAAGTCTAAAACAATTTAAACTGTTGTTCTAGGCACAACTACTTGTCTAGTGAATTAGAATTTATCTGTAGATGCTAAATTCTCCAAAACAAATTGGCAACTCCTCTAGAGAAGAATCCTCTTTCCTAGTAGCTTATCCACCTCCTAAGACATCCTTGAAGACTCTATTTGTGTTCATAGATTGTAATTCAGTTGTTTACATTGAAAAATTGGTCAAAACTGTGTCAAATTACCTCTTGAAATGGCTTACTGTCACCAGCACAAGCTTGTGAGGGACACAGTGCACTGCAGAGCATTCCTGGCTTAGGGACAATGCTCTAAAGCACACTATCTCCCACTCTAGGCTGCACTGATCCTCCTAGGATTAGTTTCCTACCTTTGGAAAGAGTTTTTACCAAGTTTTCTTTGTTTGATTGTTGTTGATTGATCAATGAATATTATGTCTTTGAAAATGAGTGTTTACCTCCTAGTCTAGCTCGACTTTGGTTGGAATGATTAATGTTTCTTCACGTTTTCTTTGTCATTATCGATCGATAGTCAAATTTAGGATATAATTGATTAATAATTCATTCGAAAGAAACTGTCGTAAAGTCTTCCCTTCCTTTGAATTTGAATTGTCATAAAAGTCTTTGTCCATATGAAAGATTGATTGATTGTATGTGCATATTTCCTTTTTGTTCATATTCACATTAAGGGAATCAAAAAGGAATACATGCATGTTGCATTGAAAAGTTTGCGTGTGTTGATAGGAATGGTGTAGGGAAATTGCATTTAGATTGTGCTCTTTGCTCTTTGATCAAAATAAATCTAATTTCTCTATCCCTAAGTAGCTAGGATTTTCATTGTTAAATTGAATGGAAAGAATGCTTATCATGATAGTTGCATTCCTAGGAATTTCAGAATACATTACGTGGTGAACTTGAAAGGAGAATTCCTAAGCAATATCAACTTAAAATAGACATCAATTTACCTAATGGAGCATTGTCATTAACGAGAACATTTAGTGGTTCTAGGCTAGAGACGTGTTCTGACGTCTTAAAGCAAAGTAGTTGTCGCTAACTTGTCTACAATACATCCCGAGTGTGATACCTCATTCCACATATGTGAGTATATCGTAGCTCATCCACGTACCTTCGGTTATATAGGGAGGTGTTATAGTGCGTAAAGTATATGGGAATGCTCTCACTACGCGGTTTTGCATTAGACAACGCTTATACAGATTAGGCCTCCACGTACTTTCGGGTATATGGGAGGACAACACTAGGTTGCTATCCATCCTTAGGTAACTGAGTCAGCTGCCTTGTATACTGTGATACACCGAACACAACATTCAGGGAGATTGTCTGCTCGTACTTCTTGGTTCGCCAGGAGGTATTCTGCAGTTCATAATTGCCTGGTAAACCTTTTGCCTAGATTATCCTTCTTTTGTTTTGTTATGTTACTTTGATTAAAATAAAATTAATTGACCGTGGATAACATCCTCCATGCTCACTACTTAGTTGATCTTAGGTTGAAACATATGGCAACAAACCCAAAGTCCATTGATCAAGGAATTACTTTTGATAGGAATCCTACTCCTTTTCCTCCTTTTGGAAATATTGGTGCTCCACATATGGATACATTGTCACTTTTGGGATTTAGCATTGGCTTGCCAGTATGGTTGTTTTCAACCTCATTGGTTCAAAGTGTCATGATTTCTCCACAATCGAGTACTCCTCCAACTAGACAAAATCAACCTTGAGTTGATCCTAAAGTTGAACCTTTGCCTTCTTCCTCGGTTGTTTCTTCCTCCCCTTCTTCCTCTTCACCTGGTGAAAGTATTGGTACTAAGAACCAAGTGGCTAAGAAGAAGAAGAAAGGGAAGAAGAAGAAGAAAGGGAAGAAGAAGAAGAAGAAGCAAATTCAGCAGAGGGGCAACCAAGCAACCATTGCTTTGAATGCAATATCTGATGAGAAACCATCCATCAAGCCTCACAAAGTTCGATATTCATGCAAACTTTGTGCGGGAGACCATATTCTTCGAAATTGTCTTTATATTCCTTAGATCTTAGAAGAATGGTCTTCTTATTCACATCATCCTGTGTCATCAACTTCTGGAGATCATGTTGGTGACACACCATCAACTAGTGGTAGTAAAGTTCATGGCAAGAATGGTAAATGTAAGTTTCCATGTAGTTTATGTGAAGGGAATCAACCCATTCACCTTTGTCCCTATCTGGATGAAGCCAAAAAAGTGTTGGATAATTGTCCTACTTCACTGCAGCGACTTCCATCTGGTTACAGGAGACTATCCCTTAATCCTTCACTAGTTGATGAATTTACTGACTGAAACCAACTGTCGGTCAAATCCACTCTCTCTGAAAGTGAATCCTATGAGTCTATACCTGACCCAAATCAACAGGTCAAGGTAATAGTGGACCCAACTTGACCTTTAGTTAATTGTACCTTTCCCGAAGAGAGTGAATATGATACCACTCAAGTTCTTTTTGTTTCTTTAGATTCCAATGAGCTTGGGGGCAGTCCTCCTGTTCCATCAATATAGGAGGAAAATCCTCCAGTTCTCATAACTCAAGGGGGTACCCCCTCCAAGTAGTCTAGTCACTTCCTTTGATTGGAATCGACTGGCAGGGTTCTGTCTTCCTTCTTATGTGCCTTTCCAGATCATAGTACAAGTTTGTAATATGATTGTATCTAGCACTATTATAAATGAAGGTGCATATGTGAGTATCCTTTCCTCAACTGCTTGGCAATTGCTCGATTCACCACCATTTGTGCTTGTTACCCAAAATCTGTTGGCTTTTAATAGAGGAACCATTCAACCACCGGGGATCCTTCCTCAGTTGCCTATTACTTTGTGAGGAAAAATCGTTTATCTAAATGCGATGGTAGTCCCAGACCCTTTGGATTACAGTTTACTTCTTGGGCACGACTATGTTTATGACATGGGAGCTATTGCTTCAACACTCTTTCGAGTGATTTGTTTCCCGCATGAAGGCTGAATTGTCACCATTGACCAACTTTCATTTCCCGGTCCAAATATGGCTCCCAGTCAACCATCTTCCCTAAATGGTGCTTTTGTACCAATGGTATCATCCCCGCCACAGGTTAATTATGTGGCAACTTGTTCCATACATACATCAATTGATGATCAATTCAATGATGTTGTACATCGTGTACTAGGGGCATTTGAATGAGATCTCTACTTCATGACCTCTTATGAGTTGTGATCCAAGGAATATGAGGATAGTTCTTTTACTGTGTCAACCTCATTAAAAAATGAAACAGGTCTATGAGGATAGTTATTTTACTGTGTCAACCTCATTAAAAAATGAAATAGCTCCCATGAGGATAGTTCCTTGTCTTGTGTCAACCTCGTTAAAAAATGAAACAATGAATATGAGGATACTTCTTAGTCTTGTGTTAACCTTGTTAAAAAACGAAACAAGGCGTATGAGCATAGTTCCTTGTCTTGTGTCAAGCTCATTAAAAAATGAAACAAGGAATCTGAGCAGAGTTCCTTGTCTTGTGTCAAGCTCATTAAAAAATGAAACAAGGTCCCAAGTTCCAAGTCGGGTCTTTGATTAGATCTCGTAAAATCCTATTTGAGTCTTTCACTTGATCTCATAAATGAACCTTCATTCCATCCAGTTAATAGCCACGAGTAGTCTACTTAGGTGAATGTAATGAAGCTTGGGGGGCATGCACCTAATGGTAAAGTTAAGTTTCCCTGTAAGTTATGCGAAGGGAATCACCCCATTCACCTTTGTCCCTATCTGGACAAAGCCAAAAATGTGTTGGATAACCGTCCTGCTTCACCACAATGACTTCCATATGGTTACAGGAGACTCTCCCTTTCATCATGCTGGGGGCATGAAAAACAATCTCAAGCATAGTTTTTCATTTTAAGCTTTTGTAAAAATGAAACTGAAACCAAGCATAGTTTGTCGTTTCAAGCTTGTGTAAACATGAAACTGAACCAAAGCATAGTTCCCTGTGGTTCAAGCTTATGTAAAAATGAACCTATATTCAGTTTAACTCTCATGATTTCCATTCTCTCAGCCTCTTTCATCATATGAGCCTTGTTTTTTTTCATCCCATCGCCACCATTCCTTTGTCCAATCATATGCTTTCACTTGGTTGTTTTACCTTTTGTGAGGAACTTTTGCAATGGGTGGTCTTATTAGCCACCCTCTTCACATAAATCAACATGTTTTGAGAAGTTCCAACATCATCGAAACCAGTTGCTACCCTAGACACCACTTGTTCCTCAAAATGGAGTCCTCTTTAAGCTCTTTTCAGACTCTCTAAATATGAAACGATTGTTGAGCATTTTTCCTTTCCAGCCCGTTAACGGATTGGAAAAGATATCTCTCTTGTATTATTTTATGCTTTTTTGGACTTGAGAGATTAATTTACGAAAAACAACTTGTCGAGTTTTCTTTTTGTACATTTTCAAACTCTCTAAACATGAAAAGGGTCAAGGTATCTTTGTCGTTAAACTTGTTAAAAACATCAAATAGCGACAAACTTGTCCATCTAGAAAATATCGAGTTTCACCTTCACTAGACTCGTTAAAACATCAAATAGCAATGGATTCACCCTAAGCGAGAAATTATACAACAAGCATATGTTATCCTCCTCAAGCTTGATAAAAATAAAGAGGTACTAGTCAACAATGACTGGGGAAAATGGAAAAAGGGGAAAACCACTTTACGGTAGCAAGTCGCTCTTAAACATGACACTTTCAATCCATCACCGTGACTATCTTGGTTGCACTATTAGCTTGATGGTTATCACACCGTTGGTCTATCATACTATCCATCACTTTGTTTTGGGTCAATGCTACCAATTCACTTTAGTGTCACCGACATGTTCAAGAGAAGTCATCCAGTCAAAATCCATCTTTTGTAATACCATAAACCTTCATTTTCATGACTACCATTCCTAAACCTTGTGTTTTCAGTCAAATTCCATCTCTAAAATAATTACACTCATTTCGTGTCGTTGATGTGGGATACATGAAGGCCCTCCTGTGACGAGTCGCTTCTTGTCGACATCAACTCATTATCCAGGAAGTTGACTTAGAAACACCCATTCAGTACCTTGAGGCTTGCATGCATCAATGGCAGGATTCTCGCTTTCGGTGATAGGCATACATCAATGGCCTTCGACCAAAAGACTTTATATGGTGTTCAACCTCAAATCATCCATTAACACCATGCAGAATGTATTGTAGTACCTTGAGGATCATTATCATTATCAGTGATTTCTCTCGCATCTGTTAACAACTTACATCATTGGCTGGTAATCAGATGGTGTCTCCCCATGTTCGACTTCAAATCACATATTCACATAGTTAGACTTGTACTTGAGTGAATGGCTGAATGAGATTGAAGACCCCAGATCTAGTTTCATCCATCCAGACTGCGATATTAGGAGTACTAAATCATATGTACAATGGCTTTACATTGATAGTAATTCCGATCATGGGTCTATATCTATAGAGGATTTTTTATGTACATGTAATGAAAGTTTATCAGCTGAGCATGGGTATGCCTTCCCTAAGAAATTCATGTAAAATCAAATCTTATGATATACGTATTGTAGTTGATGCAGGTCACCTTCCACTTGAATGCCTCCTCATCACAACGTAAAGCATTTCATTCGACATTAGCATTTTTCTGATTCCTTGCTTTATGGGGCAACTGTTACAGATCCATTTGGGCACATCAAATCCCAACATTCGAATCAATGATTTAGGACTCATCAAACCCTAAAATTAGTTGTTTCATGCCCTAAACAAGTCAGCCCTTTGAATGCCCCCTTCCCAGACTGTTTCATGACTTGAAGACATCCAGAAATTGCCTCTAGAGGGACCAGCACAGGTAAGCCCTTGTGAAGGTGCGTTGCAGAGCAGCTAAGTATACTTCCAGGGTGCTCTGTAGAGCACTTAAGCTTCCTTTCACCTGCGTTGGGCGAGAATGAGTGAAATTCACATAGGGTTTGGGAATATTCTTATCTTTTGGAGTCATCTATAAGTTTCCCTGTCTTATCAACTCCTATGAGCTCGAAAATGGATGAGGAATGAGTTAAGGATCATCCTAGCCTCTCATCCCTTCGTCCATGGAACTAATTCTAAGTATGGAAGGCCGTTCAATGTCACCATTAATGACAAAACCTCCTTCATCTTCCTATAAATTGACCACTCATCTAAGTGATCAGGGGTTGGACTATGTTGAATTGCAAGGAGATAATGATGCTATGAGACTTGACTTTGGAGCAAATGATGTGATGCCACAAGCTTGTCTTGCTTTTGATGTGGATGGGATCCAAGCTGGAGGAATGACTTTGAATCAGACGCTGATGGTTGTAATTCCTTCTTCTATCTAATAAAGTGTTTGAACCTTTTTCCATATTTGTGTTCTTTCATGATCCTTATATGTATGAATTGCTTCTGATTCCTTTCATTTATATTTAATGGATCATATGCTTTGATCAATTTCCATCTTTTGTTGTGTTGACAGGTACTTTTCAAGCGTATTAAGTAGGGGAAGGAGCGACGGAATCGATACAAGGGAGACGAGAGGAAAGCAGAACTACAGGTAGGCCTTCTATCCTCTCATCTTGTCTATTGCTTATAGGGAAAGTCTAAAACACTTTAAATGGTTGTTCTAGGCACATCTACTTATCTAGAGAATTAGTATTTATCCATAGATGCTAAATTCTCCAAAACACTTGTGCCTCCCTGCACTCTGCTGTAGGACTCACCTGGAACCTACATCCTCGTATGGCCTTGGTGGTTGCACCAGGTGCCCCTTTAATCCCGTGTTTGCTACAAAGTTTTGTGGCACTACTTCTAGTGAATGGGACCACTGGTAAAAATGTGTAAGTCAATTCCTCCAAAATTTTCACTCTAAAGTCATTGAGATGGATGAAAAATAATATATTGATCTAATGTAGATCACAACATGGCCTGGTATAAGAAGATTCCAATGGTGTAAAATCATAAAATAAATTTTGGTGGTGAAGAAAATGTGGAAACAAAGACACTATGGTTAAGTAGACAATCGATATAAACAAAAAAAGACTAAACACATGGTAAAGAAAACATTTAAAGGTTGAATGACTCATGAGTTTATACAAGTAAGATTTATGAACTACAATAAACATGTAGAGTGATTCTAGTGCTTCTTTTCAGCCAGAACGTTGTTGATTGACCATAACTTTATTTTTTTGTTTTCTTCTGTAGGAAAAGTGGATACACTGCTAATAAAAATATGGAAGCTGAGACCATCATTGGTCTGGAACGATGGCTAGTGGATTGAATGGATAAATTCAAACATAGAAAATGTAGCACATGAGGTAGGGGTTTCCAATTATCTATCTTTTCCTATTTTGTCTTTTTGTTGTCCTGCAGTAACTCACTGTTCGTTTTCTATTATGGACGAAATCTAACTTTAATTGGTTTCATTTATCCAAGATGATGTTCACTTGGGGAAGTGACAAAAGGTTGACAAAGAAGACACATTCAGGAAGGAGAAAAGCAACGACAATTTTCACAGATTTCAAAATGTAGAGGAAGGTAATAGAGATCAAGAGTTTAGTGTAGTGATATCCTCTGGAAATGGCCTCAAATATTCAGTAGTTAAGATCTCCAGAGAAGGCAAAAGTGCAATGAATACCAAAGAACACCATGCAGAATAGACTGAAGCCTCTAGGTTTCATGGGCTTCATAAACCAGCAAAGAAGAAGACATTTAAGGATGTAAGTACACATTATTCTGTGGATAAGATGGCAAAGAACTCTCCTAAAGGTAAGCCTACAAATAAAATGGATAAATACAAGACAATGTTAGATCATAGCCAGAGTGTATTGGAGACCAAAAAATTTAAATGTATGAAGGCAAAAAAATCCACACTCTCAAAGCCTAGAGAGGAGAGATATGGAAACAGAGGTGAAAATAAGGCACAACTTGAAAAAATATAATTCTTTTGTTGTCAACAAGACAACTATAAGGAATACTACTTCCAGTCATGAATTTATCATGGGTCACAATCCTTCCATCAACATTGATGGCAGAAGGGTAGGTAGAAACGTTGTAGGAAGTGATGCTTCATATTTATTTGCTTCTATAGAGGTGTCTCATAAGCCCTCACCTTTCATGCAAGGGAAACCTTTTTCTGTAGTAAATACTGACCAGGGATCAAAACAAAAACCATCCAGATTAAAGAGCTCAAGTCAAAATTCACAAAACAAGATTTTTTGGTAGGAGAAGACATCCAAAGAGGGAGGTCCCCTAAAGATAGCTCTAGACCACATAAAACCATGTAGATCTAATCGTAGATTTCAGTCTTATTCCAAGGTATTTAATCTCTGTTCTTTGCTCAATGACTTTACTTCTGAAAGATATTTCCCTTTATCTTGGGACAACAAGTGGGATTGTATGTTTTGAATCGATATAACTTGAGCTTGTATGCATTAATTATTGGAGAGTAAACTATTGTAGAGGAAGCTCTAATTTGAAGGAATGCTTACCAATCTACTGTAGAATCTAATATTTTCAATAAAGGAGTGGGTAGAGGGCTTCACCTTGTTGACCAATATCTTACGATGTTCATTCATAAAGAGAATTTTAAAATTGTAAAGAATAAAGTAAATGCATTATAATTATTATGGGGAGTTGTATGGTACTAAATGGTTTATAGGTATTGATGGTTTATAGGTATTGAGGGGAATTTAAAGGATATCTAGTAAAAATAAAGGTTTCCTTTATTGGAAATATGTATTTGGAGGGGGGTTTCAAAAAGGATATTTGGAAGTATTCATCAATACCTAGTGAAATTAAAGGTATTCTTTAATATTCCATAATGTAGGTGCTATGTCATAATTCATTAGGTGAAGGCCCCATGGGCGTGGATGAAGCTTATGATGTTTAACACAATCAAAGTGTTGTTTCAAGGATATAGTCATACTTTATCACTAACCTATAAGGATCTAGGGCTACGATGGTGATCACAAAACATATGGATGTGTGTTAGGTTACACTAAAGAGCATAATTGTAAATGATATGGGCCATATGTTTCACAAATGCAACAAGAAACTTATAGGCATTGAGCTATAATCCCTTCCTTGTTAAACATAGAGATAAAAAATGGCATCTATGTATTCAAAGTTAATGTGGATCCATGCTAATGCCATCTAACACTATTATATCCTCCAATTTCTTCCTCTCTTGAAATCCATGCCATTTCCTCGTTATTTGAAGATGCAAGTGTCCCTACTTATGAAATGGGATGAGGGAAATGTGCAGAAATATCATATTCTAGAAACCATTTATCTTTGGTTGGGAATTTACCCATATTGCCCAGGATGTAAATAGTTATAATGTCATGCTGAGTGGATTTTTGGCACACCTTTAAGAAGGTATCATTATCGAATGGGGGCTAGAAATCTAAAATGTCATCCATTGAATTAGATATAAGATTATATTTTTCTACATGGGAAGGTTGATATAGTTTGAGCTTATAGGAATTAATTATTGGAGAATACCCTATTAGAGAGGAAGCTTTGGGTTGAATGAAATTTCACTAACATACTGTAGAATCTGTGAGCTAAATTTTTTATTTTTAATATATTTTTTCCTTATACTATTTCCTATGATGGATGACATATTATATGTAGGAAGCTTTTCACTCTATAGAAGATATTCATGGTCTTGTGTATGGTCAAGAAGATTCCTAAACCTCAAATGATGACAATCTTCTATTCAAAGATAACAAATATATTTTGGACATTAGAAAGTCGTTTGTATCATGCTTATACATGGTACAAGCTATATATTCTCCAGAAAAGCTACAACAAATACTTAGCATAGAAGGATTTGCAACTGATGGAATCATTTGGATTGTCGGCTGCCATTTCTATTAGGCCCTATGATCACAAGTATGGGGCCCACCATTTTGAGCTGGAGAATGAGAAGGAAAGAAGTTCAAGAATGGCCAGTCCTTTAACTTTTTGGATTTAGTTTGCATTCTAAAATGGATACCATAGAAGTGGTAAGTTATTTCAATGAAAAGATTTAAGTTCATCTATCACTGTTTGAGATGTTTTCATTTGTATAGGTTTTTCTAGTATAAGTATTATATTTTATGGTTAGTTCAAAGATTTTTCTTCCAATATGTCTAATAATAATATGTTTTTTCGGCAGTTATCACGCTGAACACTTCTATCTGAAGTGCTAAGTAATAGGTATATATCTCATTAAAGAATTTAGTTTTGAAATTAAGTATTTCCTTGATGTTGATGAGAATTCAAAGCACACATATATCCTTCTAAACACTTTTTATGCTTGTATAGATTTTTTTCTTAGCAAGCTACATGGTTTCAATTATAACCAGATAGAATGTGGTGCAATATTCAGACAAATTTTACTATATATACTTATATTTATAGCTTATAATAAGGTTCTATACTATATAATCATAATGTGCTTCATTTTTTAACAATTCAAAAGTGTCTTCACTTAAAACTATTTGGTTCTATGTATCTCCATTATTATTTATAAAAAGATGGTTTATTTAAATCTTACCTTCAAATATAAGTTAACATTTGAGGATATGTGAATATGAGTTAATTGTATCGGCTTTAAAGGCTCTTTGGGTTCATGAAAAGAAAGTGGCAACATCTACTTATGTGGGTAACTTGTGCCTTTATTATGTTTTTAGGTTTCCAAAGGTGTCATGACATGTGTTCTACAAGAAGTGAAAAATTTGTATCATCTATTGGAAAATTATTTCCACCCTTTAGGTATTTTTGATAGAGTTCAATCACTGCTAGGTAGGCTCTATAAGCTTAGTGAAAAAATTTCTTCATCCTCTCTGCTCCCATAAGTGCAATTGGAGCAACACATTCCTTCTTTAGAAAGGCTAACTACATTAAGAGCATTATAGAAGGTGATGGGATTAAATTCCTACTCTTTTTTCATGCTTTCTATTATTCAGTGGTGTGACTACTAGTGATTTGTAATTGTGACCAACTTTTAGAGTTTCAAAACTTACAAAATATGATGGGGACTTTAATTATTACTTTTTCCAGTTTATTTGTCTCTACTATTTTATGCCATATGGTGTGACAATATTGGATTTGGTATATGTTAACGGGAAAAGTGTCTACTCAGAACGCCCCTATCCCACTAAGGTGTGACTGTACCTTAGAAACAAATAGAGAAAACTACTTTCGTATTCTTCTTTATGAACTATAAACGAAGAGTATGAACTATAAACGAAGAGGAATAGGATGAACCAACCTGTGTCTTGCGCTAGTCCTTTGATCCAATCTCTCTCCTATTTGACAGCTTCCAGCTACTTGCTCCCTTACTTGCCCAGCTTCACCAAGTTCCTGCAAGATCACAGAAGAGGAAAACTACAAAAAGACATGGATTTATATTCATAAATAGCTTAGGATCAGATTTGAGCTAAACATGCAAATATAACAAAACATCATTGATACACAAGCATGTAGGAGAAACTCAAATAGTTTTATTGATATAACAAGAAGGTCCAGGAGGAGTTACAACCGATGATTCCTGATCCAGCATCAACCCCCCAGCAAAGGAATCCCCTCTTCGCCTCCAACAAAGCATAAATCACCCAATACTCTGATCTCTATGTCAAAACCAACAGCAATTCTCTGCAATGTAAAAAATTCCAGCCTCAGGATCTCTTGGTGAGGGATCCATATATAGATGTATGAAAAGAGGATGAGTCAGCTCATGAATTGATTAGTGGCCTCTCTCTGTTAGTTCTTGCTTCCACTTGGAGACTGAGAGCCTCTTACTCATCACTGGTCGAACTCAGTGAGGCAAGTGTCATTGGAGAAGATTCTGGAAGCTTCCATTGTCTCTTCACCTCGTGGAATGACTCTGCCACTTGTCATTTCCCGCTCAACACACCCTGGTATTGCATTCAAGTGCGTTGCAATGCACCTAGCCAGTGTATTTGGGTGCTTTGCAACGCAGCTAGCTAGTGGAGCAGCTGAAATGATCCTGATTTGACTAGTTCTGAGCAGTTTCTGGTGGAGAACTTCTGGGAGAAGCTGTAATTTGTTGACCTTGTTTCTTTAGGAGCTGGAACGACACTTTTAGGAACTTAGGATCCCTTAGTTTATGGACATTTCATGCTTAGAGATGTAAGGCACAAAAATGTCTATAACAATTGCCCCCTAAAGTATGAGGCCGTTTATCGGGTGAAATGCTTTATTAGGAGGATCCGAAGTTCTTTCAATGCTGGGAGGAGACCTGTAATAAGATACAATACAATACATTATCTTCATACTGTTTTCATGATCTAGCTGAGGTGGGAATTCCCATGCTCATCTTTATAAATTCATTTTCATGTACATAGGACAGACAATCGTCTGATGGTAGACTGATGATTCTGATGAAGTCATCCTCCTTTTGGTAGGATGATTATCTGTGCTGCAATGCTGTACATTTCAATGTCTTTATTTTTCCTGAATATATATCGCAACCCGGATGGATGAAACTAGATCCGGGGTCTTCAATCTCGTCCGATCTTCACTCTAAGTACAAGTCGATCCATGTGAGAAATGTTTTGAAGTCGAACATGGAAAGACATCGCTCGATTACCAGTCAATGATGTAAACTGTTAACAAGCGCGAGAGGAATCACCGATAATGATAATGACCCTCAAGGTACTGCAGTACAATTCACGTGGTGTGAATAAAGGACTTGGCGTCGAACACCACGCAAAATCTTTCGATCGAAGGTCATTGATGTATACCTGTCGCCGGAAGTGAGAAACTTGCCATTGAGGCATGCAAGCTTCAAAGTACTGAATGGGGTGTTCCTAGATCAACTTCTTGGATAATGAGCTGATGTCGAAAAGAAGCGATCTGTCAAAGGAGGGCCTTGATGAATCCCACATCAATGACACGGAACGGAGCAAATGATTTTGATGGAGGTGAAAACGATCTGATGATATATGGTACAGGATGGCGGTCATGAAAGAATGAAGTATAATGTATGGTAGTGGATGGGACACGAATGACTTCTCTGGATGACTTCTCCTGAACATGTCGGCGACACTTATGTGATGGATTGGTAGCATTTACCCCAAATGTGGATGGTATGGCGTGACCATGGTGATGTGACCGGTGAATGAAACAACCCAACCCGACTCAGGCACAGAGTGGAAGTGTCATGTTCAAGAGCAACTTGCTACCAACAAAGATTCTTTGAGTTTCTTCCCAATTTTTCCCCAGTCATTGCTGACCAGTACCTCTTTATTTTTGTCAAGCTTGAGGAGGATAACATGTGCTTGTTCTATAATTTTCCCTTCAGGCAAACCCATCGCTATGTTTTAACGAGCCTAGCGATAGTGAAACTCATTCTCGTCTAAAAACAAGTTTGTCGCTATTAATCTTTTTAACGAGTTTAACGACAAAGATAACTCGGTCCTTTTCATTTTTAGAGAGTCTGAAAAGGTACGTAAAGGTAACTCCGAAATTTCTTTTTCGTCATCTAATCCCTTAAGTCCGAAAAAGTATAAAACAATACTGAAGGGATGAATTTTCGATAGTTTTAACGAGCCGAACAAAACAAGCGCTTGATCTTTCTGTGCAATAATCCCTCAGGTCCAAAAAGATTAAAATCTAGAGGAGGGATAGCACTTCTGGTCGCTTTAACGAGCTGGAAGGCCAAAACTAAGCAATCTTTTCCTATTTTATGAGTCAGTTGAAAAGAGCTTAAAGAAGACTCGTCTTTTGAGAAACGAGTGATAAAATGGGTAGCAGTTGATTCCATGTAAGGTTTGGAATTTTCCAATCACGACAGTGTCACAAGGATGGCTAGTGAAATCACTCTTCGCAGCTGTTCCTCAAAATGGGTAAACAATCAAATGGAGGTGAATGATCGGCCAATGGAAAAGTGGAGGTGACGGTGCAAACATGACCAAGGCTTTAATGGTTGAAATGCTTCATTCACGGTGGTTATTTACCGGGGAATAGTTCATTTTTTAACGAGCTTAAACGTGGGTGGAAACATTTTCTCATGTCTTATGTTTATTTTTTAACGAGCTTGAACTATGTGCTAAAACTGCTCGATTAGATGGTCTTGTTTTGATTTTCACCATAAATAGCTTCGTCTTTCCAAAGATAGTACTGTATTTTCAACTGCTTCATCAAACTAGTTAGAAATGAACAATATTTGCTCAAAAATGAGATTAAAACGCTAATATTTTACTTTAAACTACGTAAAAGCAATCAAAAAGTGTTTTTTACCTCCCATTTTACCATTTCATTTGAACTTGGTTTGTTGGAGCTTTGGAGGTGCCTTTTCCCCCTCGATTTTCATCAGCTGATTTCGGGAGATTCTGTGGACGATTCTCGGCGCCGTCTGGACCAGGTAGGAGCTAAACCCGAGCTCTTTCATTTCATGGTTTCCTTTTTGCATTCTATGCTTCATTCCCTGCTTTTCTGAGCCCCTGGGGTTTGAGGGGTTCATTCTGGCATCAACGCACCCTTAGCACATCAAAAACTGCGCTGAATGTTGGCCTGTATGAAGGCAGTTTGACATTCAACGCAGTTGGAACACTGCTGCAGGTGCGTTGGGCGCAGAAAGAGGATTTGTTGCACAGTTTTTGGTGGAATCTTTGCCTGTTTCTCATCAAAATCAGGATCTAATCTCCTCTCTTGTTTGTTTTTTTCAGAGATCTTGGAGAAAAATGACCCTTACATGGCGAGAACAAGAACATGAAGAAGAGGACATGATTGCCCTACATGATCCTGTTACAGTGAACGCGCTGCAGAATTGTGGCTTGCTGAAGTTCTTCTGCATCTCTAGCATGAGACAACATATTAACTTACTGAAGTATTTGCTTGACTCTTGGGTTCCTATCAAGCAAGTTTTCCATATTAGGGGCAAATCTATCCCTTGACTGCAGTAGACATCTATTTCTTGACTGGCTTGTCGAGGCGGGGTGCCCCCATCTCTTTGTCAGGTTCGGCCCGAGGAGGCGATTCTGTGAGAGATTATGTTCGCCAGTATTGCAGGGAAGGATCTCAGCCAAGTAAAGATGGCAAGATCATCATCCGTGATGTCACTGATAGGTCCATTAGGACTATCCTATTTACTTTTGGTAGGATGGCCAGTAGCGCGTCTCTTCATGTAGCCAACAGATCCTATATGCATCATGCCTTGGAATGCCTCCAATCGAAGGTGTTCAAATGGTACGACGCAATACTTCTTGTGATGAAAGATCAGTTGACCAAGATAAAGAACGGGAGGTTTAAGAACTTTGGGTTCGGTTCTATTTTGACCGCCTTTTCCTTGGAGAAGATACCACTGATGTAGCCACAGTAAATTGCACTCAACTTACCTTCTCCTACTGAACCACGTATGTAGAGATGGGTTGACCATATGTCTAGGCATGCTAGCCAGTCTCAGATTTCGTTTTCCGATACCTTCTTCAGGTGGTTCGATCGTCAGGAGATGGTTTATGCCGAGTATCCATATGCTGGCATGGACTTCAGGGGTGATCCAGATTTAGTACTGCCGGATGGCGAGCAGTGGGGTGCTATTGGTAAAATCTTTGACCATATCGTTGTTTATTGTTTTTATTTATAATGTCCTTTTGCTTTATTCTATCAAGACTTTAATCAAACTTATGTGTACATGCAGATGTTGGTCCTATTCGTCCAGTAGTTCACCTGAGAGTACCAGCTGTTGCCCCGGCAGGAGAGGCCACCGGGAGAGTTATTCTTCATGATCTCGATGTGGCCGAGACTCTCACAGCTATGCAGGAGCAGGTTGAGAGTGTTATGCTCTTAACCTGCAAAGTAATACCCAAACACAGAATATGCGAAGAAAAGATACCCAGAACACAGAATATGCGAAGAAAAGATACCCAGAACACAGAATAGCAATGATTTTATTATTCAGAGAGAAATGTTCACAGGCCTCTTCGAGGGGGCAACCTCCAATAGAGCAGAGCTCGATTACAAAAACAAGACACAATACTCCTCGCAGGGAGTCTCTATCCTTTATATATGACTCATACATGCAATACCATGGGCCAATACCGTGGGTTTTATTAATACCATCTATCTAATACTACCGCCCATTTGTAACTAACTGTGGTCCCGTCATTAATTGCGGGTTAACCACTTACAAATATTAATATGGGCTTTATTGATTCTTGACTAGGACTTGATACCATGACATAAATAAGGGGGTTAGGGTGGGACCCTAACATGCCCTCCCCCTTAAGACTAGCCTTGTCCTCAAGGCTGAAGCTGCAGAAACTGCTGAAGAATAGTGGCTAGTTCCCAAGTTGCATCTTCCGGAGAGGTGTCTTTCCATTTGACGAGGACCTCCTTAATCATGCGGTCGCGCAGGTGGTTGTCTCGTGTGTCTAGAACCTGTTCGGGTTGAAGCTAGATTGACCCTTCTTAGTCTAATTCAGGTAGACTGGTTTGAACTCAGCAACTGTTCCCAATCACTTTCTTGAGGCACGATACATGGAAAACTGGATGGATTTTTGCCGTAGGTGGCAAAGCCAACTTGTAAGCCACTTATCCAATGCGCTGAAGTACTTGGTATGGTCTGTAGAATTTTGGAGAGAGCTTTTGACAACACTTATCTTTGAGTGATGTTTGCTTATATGGTTGCAGCGTCAAAAAGACCTGATCCCCTTCTTGAAATTGGTTCTCTGAGCGATGTTGGTTGGCCTGTTGCTTCATGCGGTTCTGAGCTTGATGAAGATTCTCGCGAAGATGGGCGAGCATGGTTGCGCGGTGTTGTAAGAGTTGATCCACTGCCTGTACTTTGGAGCATCCCGTGAGATAAGAAGTAGGGGAAGGCGGAAGTTGACCATAGACTGCTTCATAGGAGTCATTTTGGTGGTGGCATGATAGTTGGTGTTATACCACCATTCAGCCAGAGGTAACCACTGTGCCCAAAGGTGTTGCTTTTCTGAGGTGAAACACCTAAGGTAGGTTTCTAGACATTTGTTGACAGCTTCTGTTTGACCATCTGTTTGCGGATGATATGAAGTACTGAGTTTGAGTTGAGTGCCTTGTATTCTGAAGAGTTCCTGCCAAAAATTGCTGGTGAAGATTGGGTCGCGGTCGGACACTATAGAAGTGGGCATGCCATGTAATTTGAAGATCTGATCCATGAAAGATTGAGCAACCAAGGTTGGTGTAAACGGGTGGGGTAGGGCGCAGAAATGAGCATACTTCGACAGTCGGTGCACAACCACCATGATGACTGACTTGTTCCCTGACTTTCGAAGACCTGTAATGAAATCCATCGAAACCTCCGTCCAAATTGAGGCTAGAATGGGCAATGGTTGTAAGGTGCCTGGTGTGTTGACGGTTTCCCCTTTGTGGCGTTGACAGACATCACATTCGGCTACGAAAGTAAGGACGTCCTTTTTCATGCCTGTCCAAAAGAATGATCTTCTAGTGCGAGCATATGTCTTTTGAAAGCTCGAATGTCCTGCAATGGGAGATGAGTGCAATTCTGTCAAAAGGCGACTTTTGAGGGTAGATGTTGGTGATATTACGACCCTGTCCTTGTAGCGAAGAATATCATTCTGCCACGAGTAGCCCTTGCTAGAATTAGGATCTACCTGCAATTGAGAAATGAGTTGGGAGAGCCTTGGGTGTGAAAACCATTCTCTGCGAGCCTCTTCAATCTAGTCTGGAATGGGAAGGGAAATTGCGAGCAGAGTACTTTCCTCCTCAAATTGGCGCGATAATGCATCTGCTACACTGTTGTCTTTCCCTTTCTTGTAAATGATCTCATAATCATATCCCAGCATTTTAGCTAACCATTTATTTTGTTGTGGGGAGGATAGGTGTTGCTCCAAAAAATATTTAAGACTGTGATGATCTGTGCGGATTTGGAAACGTCGCCCCAATAAGTAAGGTCGCCAGGTCTCGACTGCATGTAAGATGGCCATCATCTCCTTCTCGTAGGTAGATTGGCCCAGATTCCTCCCACTGAGTTGTTGGCTTGTGAAGGCCGATGGTCACCCTTTCTGCATTAAGACCGCCCCAATACCTGTACCCGAAGCATCACATTCAATGACAAAGGATTTGGTGAAGTCAGGTAGTGCTAAGACTGGAGTGGTACACATGGCGTTTTTGAGAGCAGTAAATGCCTGTTGTGTGTCCTCGGTCCAGAAGAAGGAATTTTTCTTTAGGAGTTGAGTGAGGGGCTTCGCTATGCGGCCATAGTTGCGGAAAAATTTACGATAATAGCCTGTGAGACCCAAAAATCCTCTCAAGCTCTTCAAAGTCTTAGGTTGAGGCCATTCTTGCATTGCCTGGATCTTTTTGGGGTCCACCTTGACACCTTCACGCCCCACAATGTGGCCCAAATACTCAACTTCTTCCATGCCAAATGAACACTTAGACATCTTGACAAATAATTTGTGCTTGCGGAGCAGTTGCAAGAGTAGATCTACATGCTAAAGATGTGCCGCCCAAGTGCCACTATAGATGAGAATGTCATCGAAGAAGACAAGGACAAATTTTCTGAGATATGGTTTGAGGATGTGATTCATAAGACTCTGAAAAGTAGAAGGGGCATTACAGAGACCAAATGGCATGACCAGGAACTCATAATGGCCTTCATGAGTTCTGAAAGCCGTCTTGGGAATGTCGACTTCCTTCATCCGAATTTGGTGGTAGCCGGAGCGAAGATCCAACTTAGTGAAGAATTGAGCCCCATTGAGTTCGTCCAGCAAATCGTCAACCACCGGAATGGGAAATTTATCTTTGATTGTCAACTTGTTGAGGGCCCTGAAGTCGGGACACATCCGCCACTCCCCATCTTTCTTGAGGACCATGACCACTGGGGATGAATAAGGACTAATGCTGGGACGAATGACACCTTCTTCCAACAATTCCTTGATTATTTTTTCTATTTCATTCTTTCGAGTGAACGGATATCTGTATGGCCGCACATTTGGGGGTTGGGCCCCTGGAACCAAGGTGATGCTATGATCATGTTCCCCTCGCGAGGGTGGAAGCTCATGAGGCTTGTCAAAGACCGTCCGATGGTTATTTAAAATCTGCTGCATCTCAGGATGAATTGGCAGAGACCTGGTTTCGACTACCTGGATGGCATTAAATTGAGCTACTACTCCATGATGACCCTTTTTTAACAATTTTTCCATCCGATGTGAGCTGATGACAGAGGGGGCTCCCGCCTGGAGGCCACGGAGGGTATGTGTGGAGTTGTTCTGCTTAAAACTCATATATAACTCCTGGAAATCCATTGTGATTGGCCCAAGGGTGCGGAGCCATTCAGCGCCTAGGACAATGTCGCATCCCCCCATGTGTATGGCAAACATGTGGGTTTTCAACTGATAATCCCCCATTTGAAGTTTGACATTTTCACAGCAGCCTTCACATTTCATTGTGCCCCCATCTGCAATTTGGACTTGGAAGTTAGAAATTGCCCGTACAAAACAATGCGCTGCTTCGGCGATTTTTTGATGGATGAAATTATGGGTACTTCCACTATCAATGAAGAATATTACTAGGCGATGTTTAAGAAAACCCCTGATTTTGAGAGTTTGAGGGGAAGAGATTCCTGCCAACGCATTGAGCGAAATAACTGGTTCGTCAGATACAATCTCCTTTTGGTTGTCCTCTTCGATCGCCTCCGGTTCCTCAAGAGGTGGATCTTCCTCGGTGGAGCTGTAGTCAGTGGCATCTATTTGAAAAAACTTGGGCTCCTTGCATTTATGACCAGGGGAATATTTTTCATCACAGTAGTAACATAGTCCTTGCTTCCTTCTTTCGGCCATTTCCTGAGGTGACACCTTTTGTACCTTAAGTGTCTGAGTCATGTTGTGAGCTTGTGGGGGACGACCTTTAGTGAGGAAATTGGGGCGGTTGTATTGGGTTGTTATGGCACGTTCCACCTTATGGGCTACCTGGCAAGCCTCCATCCATGTGGGAGGGTGGTGGAGTAGAACTTGAGCTTTGATGGCTTCTTTAAGACCACTGATAAAACATTCTGTGTAGAACTCATCTGAGAGATGCTGAGTGCGGAAGGCTAAGGCTTCAAAAGCGGTGATATATTCATCCACTGTACCCGTCTGTCAAAGCTTAGTGAGACGGCCCAAAAAGGAGTCTCCCTGTTCAAAGCGATCTCGAAGAGCTTTGGAAAATTGGGCCCAACTCGAAAAAGGTCCATTGCGACGTTGATTCCATTCCGCCCATTGCCATCGTTCATTGTCCAAGTACATGGTCCCCACTCCAAGCTTAGTCCAATCATCTTGCAGACAATTCAATTTGAAATACTGGTCCATTTGTGCTAGCCATGCGGACGGGTGAGAACCGTCAAATTTCTGCATATCCAACTTCGGAGGTCGCTGACTGGGTGGTGAATGGGTGTGCCAGACATGAGGAGAGTGGCTAGACGCACCCTCATGGTGTTCATGGTCATTATACGATTCCTCGAGAGCTGGCTCCTTGCCCTTATCGAGTGCTTGTCGTACCAGGCTAGTTAGTCCGCTAATCGTAGTTTTGAGCTCGTTCATATATGTTTCAAGTTTGTCTAGCCTTTCATTGGCCATTGCTTGAGCTTTAGCTTCTACCATACACCAACTTGATGAAAAATTGGGACCGCCAAATTTTTTTTTCTAATAAATTGAATGGTACCACCGTGCTCAGCTCGTCGCCCTGATGCTGATGGGCTAGATCACAAATAAGCGCTTCGGAAGATCTCAGACTTTTTTTTTTTGGAAAACTCCTAATGGAGTTTTACTCCTTCTTGATCAATACTTCAGTCGCCAAATCCTCAAAACGTCAATGCCGCCAAAAGTCCTGTGAAAATTATATCCAGGTACAGGAACCCTTCACAACTACTTCGATCTGGTGGATCTGAGAGATCTGAATGGTTGAACAACTGCTGCTACTGATCTGATGTCTGCTGCTACTGCACTTGCTGATCTGGAATAGATGATGTGTGATCCCCCAATAGAAAGGGAACTATGGTCTTGAGGAGTGTCAGGTGCTACAGATCGCAATATACATAAGGGTCTGACAGTAGTACTCGGCCCAATGTTTCAGGGCTCTAACTAAGGAGGATCGACCGTACCCTTAGCCGTACAACCCAACTACCCTATCGTACGGGCGAGTAATCTCTCCGAGTGTTGTTCTCGGTGTACTGTAGCCACAAGACTGCCGAAGGTTTATCTATGGCGAGGTTTCAAGGGAGCTAGGGGGCTTCCTATATACCCAGAGGGTACGTGGAAGACAGTCTGTGCGCGGTTCTGTCTAATGCGCTACTACTCGAAGGGGTACCCACAGGGGTTACAAGGGATTCCAACAGACGTGACCACCTCTTGTATTTCCTGCATGCATGCCTCCCCAAATTCGCAAGTTTATGCGCTTAACGAGAGATCCCGTGGTTTAAAGACGCCAGAACATGTCTCTCGCCAAAAAAAAATTTGCTAAAAATTGGAGATCCCACCGAGCCCTGGAAAGTGCTCTGATACCACTTGTTATGCTCTTAACCTGCAAAGTAATACCCAAACACAGAATATGCGAAGAAAAGATACCCAGAACACAGAATATGCGAAGAAAAGATACCCAGAACACAGAATAGCAATGATTTTATTATTCAGAGAGAAATGTTCACAGGCCTCTTCGAGGGGGCAACCTCCAATAGAGCAGAGCTCGATTACAAAAACAAGACACATACTCCTCGCAGGGAGTCTCTATCCTTTATATATGACTCATACATGCAATACCACAGGCCAATACCGTGGGTTTTATTAATACCATCTATCTAATACTACCACCCATTTGTAACTAACTATGGTCCCGTCATTAATTGTGGGTTAACCACTTACAAATATTAATATGGGCTTTATTGATTCTTGACTAGGACTTGATCCCATGACATAAATAAGGGGGTTAGGGTGGGACCCTAACAGAGAGCCTTACTCTTGGTATTCCAGATGTGAGGATTGACGAGCTACCTTTGCAGTTACAGCGGCATACTACTAGTGTGCCTAGACGATGGACTCGTCTCTTACGCATGATCGCACAGGCTGTGACTTGCTATCACGAGCATCATTAGACTAGGGTGCCCCCTAGCATTTTGAGTTTTTGGGTCATGTGACCGATTTTGTCTTGGTTACAGAACATTATATGTAAACCATAAACAACTATATATATTGTGATTTTCGGGGTTTTATTTTGGTTGAGCTATATGATCCACATGTAAAACATTGATGATGTGTTTCTTTTTATAAATGTTGCAAATGTCTATCTAACACATAGTTTGCTAATGAGTCGGTTAATGTGTTTAAGTTTCTGGAAATATGTTGGTATTGAATAAGATCAAATTGTCTTTCCAAAATCTTAACCCTTAGGAACATGCGATAAATAGCTGGGTTTCGGACAGAATATATACCATTGAGTTGTAGTATTACGAGTTGTGAGTCTAGCCTGACAATTAGTCGGCATATACCATGGGTGATGGCATCAGAGAGAAGTTCTATCAACGCGCTATACTCAGCGATGTTATTCGTTGATTGACCAATACATACACCTCTGAAACTTACTAACTCGCCGCTTGGATCAAAAATGGCCCAGGCTGCGGAGGACAGTTCCGCGAACTACGAATCGCTCCGTCGGCATATCCAACACATGGCTCCAAAAGGTTTGACATCTGCAATAAATGTAGAAAGGTGGATTACTCGACCAAAACAAACACTTTAGCCGAAAAAAAAAATATAACAAAAGCATATTGGTTACTATTTATGCATAGTAACGCTTGAGGTACAACCCATTACGAGGTTGCGCCAGTGGAACTACATCATAATCCATTAACTCGTAGGCTCCTTTTGCTAACACTCGTTTAACAATATAGGGGCCCATCCATAAAGACTTAAATTTACCTGCTCCCAATTTATCGGATTCTTGGTCGTAAAGCAAGACCAAGTCACCTTCTGAGAAGACATGGGGTTTGACATTTTTGTCGAACTGCGCCTTGACTCGTTTCTTATGGGCTTCGTTAGCCAAAGAAGCATCACGACGGGTTTCATCCAATTGGATTAATTCCAAGAAACGAGCCTCTTCTTCTGAAGTTCCGGGGAGGAGATCGATTGCGAGTTTAAGAGACGAGATTTCACACTGGACTGGTAAGACTGCTTCCAGGCCATATACCAGTTGGAAGGGTGTGAACCCGGTTGCATTCCTTACCGATGTTCGGTAAGCCCACAAGGCTGAGTACAGGATTAGGTGCCACCTTCTTTTGTGAACTCCGATCATCCTTTGCAACATGCGCTTCAGGACCTTGTTGATCGCTTCAACTTGTCCGTTGGCTTGCAGATAATACGGAGTAGAGCTGTCGTGAGACAATCCTAGTTTGGCAGCTAATTCGAGCATCATGTGATTGCGAAAATGCGATCCATGATCTGTGACTATAGCCTGTGGTACGCCGAATCTGGCGACTACATGATTGAAAAAGAAAAGGGCAGTTGTTTCACCAATATTATCTAATGTAGGCATCGCCTCGGCCCATTTGGTAAAATAGTCAACTGCGACTATGATATACCCATGCCCCCCGATCGAGGTGGGGTTACATGTCATGAAATCGATGCCCCATTTGGCGAATGGCCCAACAGCAGCTATTGGCTGTAGAGGTGCGGGTGGTCTTCTGGTTTTTCTATCAAAAATTTGACAAGCATGGCAACTTCTGACTGCGGTTATGCAATCTTTGAATATTGTTGGCCAGAAGTATCCTGCTCGTAAGATTTTTTGTGTTGTAGCATATCCAGATTGATGCCCCCACAAGCGCCTGAACGACACTCATTCAGGACTTTTTCAGCCTCCTCATGGGTGAGGCACCTTCTCAGAACTGTATCAATACCACGACGGTAAAGTGTATCACCGACGATCATGTAGTCTTTTGCTTGGTATCGAATACGTTTTTGTTCAGAGTGAGAGGTGTTTGGCCTGAATTTCTGGGTTTGGAGATAAATGATTATATTCCCATACCACTCATTGCTTGTATATATCAGAAACAAACTTTCATCCACGATTGATTCTTCGGATGTTTCATCGTTGGATGATGATGGGAGATCGCATAATAATTCTGCGAAAACTAGAGCTTTCTTTGACTTGGATTTCACAAATTCCAGATCAAACTCTTGAAGGATCGCTATCCATTTTGAATATTTGCCCCCCAGCAACTGTCGCGACAATATATAAGTCATGGGGTTGCAATCGGACAGAATGGTATTTTTCCGAAAGAGGACATAGTGTCGAAATCTTTGTATCGCTTGAACAGCTGCAAGCGCTAGTTTTTCAACATAAGAATATTTGCTTTCTGTATCATTTAAGTTTTTACTTAAATAATATATAGGATGTTCAATTCCATTGACTTCTTGAACTAAAACCATTGCGATGGTTGTATCTGCTGCAGCAGATACAGGTTAAAATCTCTTTGATAATCGGGGGCGTACATTAAAGATGCTTTCATTAGGGAATCTTTTAAAGCATCAAAGGAAGCTTGCGCGACCTGATCCCAGACAAAGGGTACCTCCTTTTTCAAAAGACGTGTATAACCTTTAGCAAGTTCGGCGTAATTTGGAATGAACCTTCTCAGAAAGTTTGCTTTCCCTTGGAGTTTCTGAATCTGAAGAAAATTTGAAGGTGGAGGCAAACTTATGATTGCCTGTACCTTACACGGATCGAGACGAATCCCATCCTTCGAGACTACAAAGCCAAGTAAACGACCAGAACTGATGCAAAATACACATTTGTGCGGATTGAGTCGTATCTTGTAGTGTCAGCAACGTAGAAATATCGCTCTTAAATGCTGCGGATGATCAGTCCGCTTTCGCGAATGAGCCGGAAGGTCGTCGAGGTATGGTTGAATGATGTTTTTGATGTCATGGAAGGCATAATTCATTGCCCTCTGAAACGTCGCCCCTGCGTTCTTTAAACCAAAGGGTAATTTTCGATACGCGAATGTGCCCCATGGACAAATGAATGCAGTCTTTGACTGGTCCTGTGGGCGGATATTTATTTGATTATACCCGGAAAATCCATCCATGAATGAAAAGATTTCGCATCCGGCGCATTCATCAATTATCTGGTCGATGAAGGGTGTAGGGTAGTTTTCTTTCGGACAAGCTTGATTTACATCCCTATAATCGACACACACTCTAATCATCCCCTGTTTCTTCATAACAGGGACAATATTTGATACCCAATCGGTTAGAGGAACCGGGTAGATGAAACCAGCATGGAGAAGTTTTTCAACTTCTGCCTTAATGGCAGCGGCTTTCTTGGGGAGCACCTGCCTTAGCCGTTGTCGTACTCGTTTAACATCTGGATACATCTTAATTTCGTGTTCAACGATACTCGAGTCGATGCCTGGCATTTCACTGTATGACCAAGCAAAGACATCTCTGAATTCGTGAAAAAGAGCATTATATATTTCCAGTTCTGAAGGAGAACAACATTTTCCGACATAAATATTCTCTACAACATCTGTTTTGGTTGATATATTTATGGCTATAGTCTCTTCAATGTTGGATAAGTTTCGCTCGGAATCCACCGTATTTACAGTATTTGAAAGAAACTCAAATACTGAGGGATGATAAAGGTCATGTTGAGTCTCTTCTTCACAATCCGTAAGATGGGAACGATGGTGGGAATCATTCCATGGTGCTCCTTCAATTACCATAGATTGGAGAATTCCTTCGTCGGTGACATGCACTTGCGACCAAGGATCTGAAGGAGTACCATATTCTCTAGACCTATCTATCCAAACGCTTGATGAGCGTTGATTTGGGTTTGCCTCCCATGCTAGAAACATTGATTTCTATAATATTTCTATTGGGCTTGGGGGCAAAACCATTGCATGATCCATATTGATATCGTTTTCTGAGATCTTCGTAGAAGATATCATATTGCAGGTTCCTATTGATGCTACTTCCGCCAGATTGATTGGAGGTGGAAGAGCGAAAGTTCCCATTAGTATAGGATGTTTTAGTAGGCCTACTCCGATATTATGAAGCGAATGGGGGCTTCCATGGATCATGGGAATGCTTCCTGTAACTTGAGAACCATTGGGGAGGAAGTTTTGTTGATCGACGATTGTAATCCCTCCTTGAAAGGGAAATGCAATCTTTCTAAAATAGGTCGACACAACAGCTGCCATGGCATATATCCATGGTCTTCCTAGTAGGATGTTGTAATCAAGATTCCCATCGATGACTTCAACATCTATTTCTACCGTTTTTCCCCCTAGTTCAACTTTCAAGTTATTTAGGATACCATAAGGGGTATATGTCCTTCCGTCGAATGCTTTTAACGTCGTCGCAGATCGTGACAAGGTTGGAGATCCTAAAGTTTTCCAGCAACTCATCGACATAGTACATGTAGATGCCCCCTCATCAATAATTGTTCGATGAACAGTTTTTTTGAGGGCTTTCACTTGAACAAGGAAAGCTAGTTGAGCCGGTAACTGAGGATCGTATCCTTTGTGGTCGAAGGATACAAGATTGGAATCCTTAGGATCAATCCCACCAATGGCTGATAACAAAGCATGCTTTTGGGATGGGCAATTTTGTAGTACCTCAAGAGTCGACATAGGGGATGGCGATTGGGCCAAATCTTCCACTATGTTATAATGTTGCGCCGCTCTAGCGCGGGGATTAAATGTCGACTTGTGTACCACTCCCTTCGGCGGTTTTATTGTCAATTCAGGAATGGTGGGTGGTACAACTTCTGTCGAAGTTGTCGTCGAACTACTCGGTGGGTCATTATCCTTGTTGTTCGACAGGTGTGGATTCCCGTAATCTTTGTTCCTTGTCGAAATCAAAGCATCATTCTGCTGTTTCGAAATCGACAACATTAGCACTTGAGACGGGGAAGAATTTCCACTTTCAACCAGATTTGCTCCTGGATTTGGAAACGGATCAGTTCACACAGCTTAGGTTTTCGAACTTTTAAAGAATCTTTTAAGCTCAGCTTTGTATGGACATTCTTTTGTCCAATGATCCTCATCACATATGTGACACCCTGCAGGGGGTTTCCTATTTCCAGGAGGGTTTGAAGAAGATTTTTCAGGTGATGATTCATCCTGTTTCTTCTTCTTCCCTTTGCCTTTCTTCTTGCTTCCTGGTTGTTTGGTTTCTTTGCCCTTATCTATCGATACGACATTTACTTCCGAAGCAAGAAGTTCGTCTTTTGCATTTTGATCTGAAATCTTACGGGCTTTCTTGGATGTAGCCTTTGTCGATTTCGTGTCTGTTGTGCCAATCACGCCATCGCCGGTGTAAGAGTCATTGTTCGATTTAGGAGGAGGAGGAATTGAGAATTCCGGTCTAGGGGCGTTAGGTATTTTGTCGTAGAGCGTGCCGGACTAAGTATAAATCAAGTCTAGATATTGTGCACGAGCGATAACTTGCTCTTCCGTTACGACTCCCCCCTTTGCCACATCTTCCGTGATGGAAGGTAATAATGTTTGATAAACCATTCAGCTAATAGCTGATCGGGAACGTACGTTTTTACCATCCTATGACGACGTCGCCACTCATGTATATGATCAGATATGTGAGTGGCCATTGTCTGTTTGAAGTTGGTAAGGAGTTCTGTTCCCGTTTCATACCTTATCGGTAATTGAAAATGGGTTAAAAAGGTTGTGGCTAAGGTGCTAAATTTGTCGAACGAAGCTCTAGGCAATTCAATGTACCATTTTGCTGCTGGACCCGTTAACATCCTCTGAAAGAGGCGAAGCCTTATCGAATCATCATTTAACGTGTTTGATGAACACCATAGATGAAATGTCATCACGTGATTCGATGGATCTTCACCTGGATTTCCATTAAATTTAGGAACATCTGATGGAAGTTTATGCGGAATCGCTGGCCACCAAGGGGCGTAAGCAATTGGATCGTTTGTTAACCGGTTTAAATCAGGTAACTCTAAAGTTGCCACGAATGGTAACTGTTGATTCAGGTTAGGTGAAGCATACCCAGGATACGATGGAATCGCCTGAGCGGTTGGTCTTTGCATATCGGCATAATGCATTTGATGCTGGTATGTTTGGTAAGGTTGGTGGACTTGACCATTATAAAATGGTTGATTTTGACCATTTTGAATGTACGGCTGTCCACTGTTCGCAAAGATCTGCTGCTCAACACCTTGGTATACTTGCTGGAATTGTGGTTGTTGGTATTGCACCAGCCACGGTTGTGAAGCCATGTGTTGTTGCCCGATACTAACCATTTGACCAAGGTGAGGGGTAATTGTACCCGTCTGGGCCTGTGTCACCCCACTGGTCGACGATTGTGGTTGAGTCGCAGGGTCAAGGGGCTGTTGCAGTACAACCTGAGAAATTTGAGGTTGACATACAACAGGCAGCGCTTGAACTTGCGACACCGTCACAATAGCTGGAATAGTCGGTATGTTCGACACAGGTACGCAATGTTGCATCGAATATACAACTCTTGGTTGTTGAGGTAGTATAGGTACCCAACAACTTGAAGTAATTCCAGTATAACCTGAATGCAGTTGTGAACTCCTGTATGGATATCCTCCTGGAGGGGATAATGACAGGGCATACTGCCCCCCATACGGTGGTAATCCAGAACTCAAGGGAATTGTCTGCCCTTGTGGACCGAACTGCCCAAATTGACCTCCAAATGGATCAATTTGTTGAGACTCAACATAAGAGTTTCCAGATATAATTCCGGATGAACAAACAGGAACGGACCAGACTGTCGAAATAGCCCCTGGATGGGCTCCTTCTAGCGGTTGTGAGCTAGTCGGGACAGATGGTATGCCGACGAAAATTGTTGGAGTGACAGCAGGGAGTTCTGCCGTCGCTGTGTCAGAAGACACAGTCCTAGATGTTGACGGTTGTTCAGACATTTGTAGTCTATCCAAAAGATTACCTAGCGATTCTACAGGAACTTCCGCTGGTGGTAGACTAACTTCTGATGTCGAAGGAAATAGAGTGATCCCGACTCCAAAGTGCGTTGGAGTACTTGCTTGAGGATCTTCTGCAATTTCTTCTATCGCAATCAAACCAGGTGGAAGGGGAAGATCGTCAGGTCCGTAAAATATTTCTGGTGCCGAAGAGGCAGCAACAGATGTTTGAAGAGTAAGACCCTCTGAACCGGTTATAGATGGAATTGGTTCAGTAACACAAGTGTTTATTCTCAAACTAAGATCAGTACCACTGTCCTTCTGTGGCTGTTGAACTTCTTCTGTTGAGGCAGGGATTCCAGAAATGTTTGGAGTAACCGGAGTCTCTGATGTTGTTGGAACACTTGTTCTAACTTTCATAGGAGTCTTGGATCCAGTTAAACGAGTTCGCTTTGTCCGTACTGGTTTCGCTTCCAGAGACAAAGACGGTTGACTCGTAAGCTTCCGCGAACGACGGGGTTTCAATTGACTTTCTTCCACGATTGCGGATTAATCGATCAACTAAAATAAAAGGGAAAGTATGTTTCCGTATTAAATGAATTTTAGACGCTTTTGACACAACTTGTTTTTTCAGTTTTTAAGAGTCGAGAAAAAACAAAAGATGACTCTAGTCTCCTTCGATTTTTAATGAGCCTGAAGTGACAAGTGCTCAGATGGACTTTTTCCGTTAAGGAGTCTGAAAAGGAACGAAAGGGACTGCTCTGGAGGTCTAGGTAGAGGGAGTACCAAACCAATCGCAAAACTGCAGAATACTTTTTACGGTACGTCAGTCAATCTTCTCGAATGCTGTGTTTGGTGCATTGCGATCAGTAGGGCGGCCGACACGGCTTCCTATGGATAAAGGTTTTATGCCTATAGGGGTCTCCCAATATATACTCGACGGTACGTGGGAGCACAAGTCCATACTGGCACTTATCGTCTCAAAGTGGAGGAATCACCCAACCATCAGTGAGGACAACAGTTACCAGGCTTTACGACGCCGGAATACGTCTCTAGCCTAGACCTCTAGATGTTGTGCATTAAGTTACAAAGCGTTGTTAAGTTCATTGAATTTATTTTAGGTTGATCTTTCTTATGAAGTTTTCCTTTTGGGTTCACCACGAGATGTAGATGTAATTCCTAAAATGCAATCTAAAGATGATAAGCAAGCTTTTATCTCTTTTTAGCAATGAAAATCCTAGCTACAAGGGGAAAAGAAAGACACAATCTTTTCTCAAAGAGGAAAGAGCACACCCTAAATGCACTTTTCCTAAATCAAGCCAAACAGACTGTCAATATGCAAATGCACATGTGCATGTATTTGTTTTTCACTTTCTTAATATTGATGCCTAAAAAGAAAGTTGTTGTACAAATTTGAATTCGTTTTCAAGTGAAAAACACAAACAAGCTTCTTTTCGAAATCAAAAGGTAGAGATGATTACGACACTTTATGATTTTGAAGTAAACACTTTTTTCGACACTAGAAATTCAAAAATTCAAGCCAAAGGCAAAAGTAAAAGCATAATCAACTGTCAACAACAAATAAACTTTCTCCTACGATCAAAATCGACACTTACGACAGATCTAAATCAAAGGACGATAGTATGGCTATTCTACTTTTGCAATTGGAAATCGTAAATGATGCAACAAACAAACAAAAAAAATACAGTTTCTTTTATACAACTGAGGCGGAATTAAGGCAAAGAAAAGGGGTTTTTAAATAGACACACACACTGATCACAGGATGCAAAAAATCAGAGACAAAACTAGAAAAAAATGAGCAAAGAACCTCAGCTGCACAGGGCTAAGCTGATCAACGCACCTAGTACACATAGAAATTGGATTGCAACACAGGTTGCCCTCTCGGGAATTGCGCTGAAATGCATAAACTCTTCACAGCACCTGTGCTGGGGCAGAAACGAGAATTCTATCCGGGTTCTGGGTCACGGTTTGCAATTTAATCTATGGTTTTGGCCGGGTAAAAGAAATCAGTAATGCACAATCAGAGGGTGGATTTAAAGGAGGTCTAAGAGCTATCACAATGGGTAATCAGATCATTTGTGAATCCGCTATTCAAATCATAAACAAATCTAGTGAATGGATTGAAGTAGCAGGTGTCTACTTTGCATTTGATAATGGAAAATGCAGTTCGATCGCTACTTCTGTGTTTATGAAACAAACAACAAGAGAAACACAAACAAACTAACTAGACACGATCCCCAACGAAGTCGCCATTTTGTTAATGGGAAAAGTGTCTACTCAGAATGCCCCTATCCCACTAAGGTGTGACAGTACCTTAGAAACAAACAGAGAAAACTACTTTCGTATTCTTCTTTAAGAACTATAAACAAAGAGGAATAGGATGAACCAACCTATGTCTTGCACTAGTCCTTTGATCCAATCTCTCTCCTCTTTGACAGCTTCCAGCTACCTGCTCCCTTACTTGCCCAGCTTCACCAAGTTCCTGCAAGATCACAGAAGAGGAAAACTACACAAAGACATGGATTTATATTCATAAATAGCTTAGGATCAAATTTAAGCTAAACATGCAAATATAACAAAACATCATTGATACACAAGCATGTAGGAGAAACTCAAATAGTTTTATTGATATAACAAGAAGGTCCAGGAGGAGTTACAACCGATGATTCCTGATCCAGCATCAACCCCCCAGCAGAGGAATCCCCTCTTCACCTCCAACAAATCATAAATCACCCAATACTCTGATCTCTATCTCAAAACCAACAACAATTCTCTGCAATGTACAAAATTCCAGTCTCAGGATCTCTTGGTGAGGGATCCATATATAGATGTATGCAAAGAGGATGAGTCAGCTCATGAATTGATTAGTGGCCTCTCTCTATTAGTTCTTGCTTCCACTTGGAGACTGAGAGCCTCTTACTCATCACTGGTCGAATTCAGTGAGGCAAGTGTCATTGGAGAAGATTCTGGAAGCTTCCATTGTCTCTCCACCTCGTGGAATGACTCTTCCACTTGTTATTTCCCACTCAACGCACCCTGGTAGTGCATTCAAGTGCGTTGCAATGCACCTAGCCAATGTATTTGGGTGCTTTGCAATGCAGCTAGCTAGTGGAGCAGCTGAAATGATCCTGATTTGACTAGTTCTGAGTAGTTTCTGGTGGAGAACTTCTGGGAGAAGCTGTAATTTGTTGACCTTGTTTCTTTAGGAGCTGGAACAACACTTTTAGGAACTTAGGATCCCTTGGTTTATGGACATTTCATGCTTAGAGCTGTAAGGCACAAAAATGTCTATAACAGTATATTTCTTACACTTTGGTGTTAAAGTGTACACATTCTCTTCTATCTTCTAAAAGTATAATTCTTAAGTTTTTCTAAAGTTAACCCTTGCATGTTTCCAGGTATCACAAGTGTATCAAACAATGAAAATCACGGTCCTGTCAAGGATGATACCATTTTTTTATTTTTCTATTATAAAGAGGCTTAGTGAGGATGATATGAAGTACAATTTTGTATGGTTGAAGATTAACCATTTAAAAGGAATTGTACAGTTTGGCAATCAGGTGAAGTAATACAATTTTTCTATTTTTAATCTTTTGTATAAAAATACAACTTCTGCTAATTTTGAGGATTTAGCTTTTGTGCATGGAGTCTTTTTTAGAGTGATCATATTATAAGCTCGACAGTGAATTTATTTATGCAAGACCTTGAAACAGAACAGTCCATATATCATAATCTTATTGAATTATATGAATAGTCCATATATCAAGGCTATGAATTGCAATAGGAGGGCCCCAATACCTTAAGTATTGTTATTAACTTACATGCCAGACGTACCTCCTTAAATCATAATGTGGGTATGGTTATTATCCACTCTTAGGGGAATATTTAAATGACTTAAAGTTCAGATCTCATGAAGCCTGGATCACGAAACACTATTATCTTATACTTGAAGGCTCTTGTGAAGACAAGATGTGAATCTACCCTTGTATTAAGCATGCCTAATGATCTGAAACCATACGAAATGAATTATAGAGTTTATGCACAAAGTAGAGTTAAAACAAATAGTGTGGCCTATAACACTTTTGCTAACATATGTAATAACAAAGATTAGCTATAAATATAATCTTGAGATGCTTGCTATTAGCATCATTTCTACAATATATATTCTATGTTGCATCAAGGTCTACATAGCTATTAAGGGAATGTGCTATCACTAGTAATTATTAAGGCCTACACACAGAATAGATCACTGTGGTGACCCCGGTATCTAGTTCTGGAGCTCTATGAGTACAGTGGTACTGTTGGTATACAGTGATTTACTTGGTTGTTACTAATACCTATTAAGGCATGTCCATGGATCATGTTACCTGGTTGGAGCTACTATATAGCTATCTTATTTCATCCATGACAGTAATTCTAGATGCCTTCGACTTCTATATTATTTAACATAACCAAGGTATGATGGTCCATATTCGAGTGTAGTTATTTGAGAAATTGACAGGAATTATCTCAAATTGAGTCTACATAAATTTAGTATGCTTGATATTGAGAATCTAGTGTCGTAATTGCTTCAGCCCTACAGAATGACTTGATTAACCATTGTGTGTTGATTTTAACGAAGATTATGTAAGCGAAATATGTAAGAGTAAAACTACCTCTAACCCTTGAGCGGACATGTGTTTACTTCTTCTTGGACATTGTTGCTTAAGGTGATCACCACACCACAAGCTGAATTTAATATAAGACATTTCTTTTTATTGCCTTATTGAGTAGGATATGTTGATAGGGTCTTCAATGTATCAATATACTCCATCGCTTAATGTTGTAAGGAGATCCAATAGTGTTCACTAGATATTGCCAGTGATGTTATCACAAAGTAAGGTAATACTTTTTGTGTTTGTAGGGCCCATATAAGCATTTTGGATATAGAAGAAATCAAGTAGCACAAATCAACATAATTTATGGACACCCATTACAACAGGGGTGCACAGATCAAAAGGATGGTTGAAGCCTGAAAATATATATCTGCTAATTAGCATTTTTACATCCTTCCATTGCATCATATTAATAAACCTTTAATGCCTTACTTACACCTCTGTAAGATGGTACTATAATTGACCTTATGCCAAAGTATAGCATTAGAGAGGTTTTAATTATACCCTATTGATAGAAACAAATCTGAAAATGCAATATTTGTGTGTTGCATCCAGACTCTCAAAAGATGACCATGTCAGCTGCACTTTAGTGGAATCTAATGATATTTGGCTAATATGCTCATCTTTATCCTATAATAAAGTAAGTCGAAAGAATCAATAGGTGTTAACTCTGGAAGCGTTTTGTTAGGACCGAGTTTGCAATGACACTGTCAAGTATTTCCCCATGGAATTTGCATAGGAGGCACAATGGGTAAACCCTCATTCCTATAGGCACATGTGGCAGGAAGTCAACCTTTATCTGATTCATATCTTATGTTTATGTAGTGTCATCTATTGCATATTTATTTCCACTAGGGGGACTCTAATTGTTGTAACTCTTTGGTAGCATAAAAGGGCATGGATAGTAACTGTATTCCTTTAGAACACTCTTTTAGCTCTTTATAGGCCAGTTTTTGCAACAAAAAAACCATGCATTTTCTATGGGAAGTAGACCTATAGCATCTCTGGGACACATGTAACAAAAACAATTTACTGAGGCAACATTAAATTCAATACACAGGAGACTACAGGGATATGATGATGTGGCTACAATTTGCAGCTCAATTTATGGGGAGATCCCATAAATTTCCTCATCATCAAAATAATAGCTAAAAAATATGATTTTAGATCCATAAAAGTATGATTTTACGTCCACTCTAACTAGGCATTAAATGGTTATCATGGTTACCAAAAAAAAGAAAAAAAAAACTTGTATAATAAATAAATAATGATAAAGGGGTTTGTTACAACCTAGATTAGGGTCTAGTACTATTTCAATTAATTATTAGATGATCATGGTGGTTCATAATTTCTAAGCTAAATTCTATGACTCTTCATAGGATATTATTAGAGATACTTGAGGAGACACCTCTTTGGCTCAAGGGTTGAGGAAGGATTTTAACTTCAATGTTGAACGGGAACCATAAACCATATCCTCAAGCTTTGTGCCATGATGGAGGAGGGGAGACATTGCTCTTCAAAATTATTCTTCTACTTTGTAGGTTGTTAAAAAAAAATTGATTTTACCTTGAGAGAGGCATTGTTCCATGGATGACATTGGAATTTCAAAGATTTTGTTTAGTTTTATTATATGTCTATTACTTTGTTCTCAGGTGCCTCCAAATAATGAATGAATTGTCTAGTTTTATCAAGAAGACCATTAAGGTGAAGCAAAGGCGTGCTTTCTTGCCCATGTTGTTCGGGATATATATCAATCAGCCATATTCCTTATTGTAGGAGCATTTCAACCCTTGTTTCTTTCAACATGTCTTACTATCCATTCTCCTCTTATTGATGTTGTGGTCCTCTTGGAATCTACCTTGGAGGCTCTTCAAAGGATCAACCTTGGTAAAATTAGGGTTTGTGATCTTTAATGGTTGAAAAATGTCCTATTAGATTATGATTTCCCATTTCTCATAGGTGGAGATTGAGATCACCATAACTTATACCTACCTAGGTGTTTGATTTTTCAAGCTCTCAATTTGGATTGAGATTGGTTCTCTAGCCTTCGATCAATAAGGGTTGTGGTTCCCTTGCCCTTTTTTGAGCATTATTGCTTTCAACACCATTTTTAGGACATTTTTCCCAAAATGGACGTTTTGGATAAAGTCATCAAGTCCACGGTTTTTTAGAGTTTTGACATTTGGGGACCTAGTTTGTTAGAGGATTATTAAAACTAGATAGAGAGGGTTTAGGCTCATTATCGAATGCAAGACGATCGTTCTTATCATATTGTTCAAGAAAAAATTTCAACACACCGTTTTTATTTTTAATATTATTATTATTGAAACTTATTTACATTAGCCTATGGTGTCATTTAAGTCATATATTTTGTGTTTTTTTCGTTTAATCCTTTCCTGTACGTCTTATTTCTATTTCTTATGGACATATCTATATGGAGAATTTCATTGTGCATCAAGCACTCTTTTTATAGCTTGAAAAATCCCCTACGATTCCAAAGAAAAATTTATTAAAAGATTTATTGGTTGCCAAAATATGATTTTAAGTTAGGTTATCGACAACTGTGAAATTTAATTCATTAAAGGTTTGTTGTTTCCCTTGTGGTGGCATGAATGTGGGTTGAGATGAGAAAACAAATAAAATTCTGTAACAAAATCCCCATATTAGAATGGGAAAAACCAATATAACATTGGTATGTGTACCTAAGCTTTCGAAACATGTTTTAGATGGGGACTCCATTCTGAGGACTACGGTATGTACTAGGTGTGGTCCATATGTACCTTGTTACCTCACAAACTTTGAAGTAAAATGTTACCTTCCATATGATGAATTATCAGCCATCGAGACAGAAATCAATGTTTCACTTGCCAAAGGTCCCAATGTTCAATCAAAAGCAGTACCCATAGCAGCAACTCCACCTCCAACTCCTATCCTAGATATTATTGGTTATTCTATAAGTTTAGGCAATGTAAAGTTTATAGTTTTAAGGGATTGTTGGAGAAAATTTTATTGCCTCGGATTCATTTTTGGAATTGCATGGCAAGGGATTTCAGAATTTGAAATAAGATTTCTGAACTAGAGTGCAAATTTTTATTTTGTTGTTAGTATTGTTTTTATGTAATTATGCCTAAAATTCTATCGCGAATTGGTTGCTTGTTATTATGTACTCTAATGACATGAGAACTAAAATAATAGAGTGAAATTTCCTTCTATGAAATAGAATAGTCTAGCAGATACCAAAAAGAGTCTTTACTGGATGGTGCATTAGTTGAGCTTTATGCTGCTGGTAAGTGGGCGAGGGTGTGAAATTTTGGCAAGAAATAAAAAGATACCTTTAGATCCCATTCCCAAAAGGTTGCATTGGGAATTGACTCTTTTCAATAACCACTTCTACTTATCAAAGTTGATAAGGAGGGGTGTTACAACATCAACTCTGTTGAAATATGCTATTTTGTTTTGTCTAAAATTCATCATCTAGCTGCAATTTTTTTAAATCAATGGCTATAAATGTAATTTTAACGATTTCCATAACTCTTCACATATTCTTTAAAGTGTGCTAGATCAATGGAAGAGTTCCTTCCTTACAAGTAGGAGGTTGGTGGTTCGATTCCATTGTGCGCTAACATGAATTAATCAACGATTTTGTAGTTTATTTTTAATTAATTTTTCTTATATCGATTTATTTCAATGGTGAGATTATTTTGGATTCATGGTTTTATAATTTCTCTAAAGAGACAAAAGTGATCTTTAAATAATTTTTTTATCGTCTCTAGAGAGACAATAGCTAGTATTAGACATATTGTCTCTAATTCGAGTGTTGTCTCTAGAGAGACAAAAATGAAATTGTCTCCAGAGAGACAAAAATGAAATTGTCTCCTAAGAGACAATAATGCTTGCGTTATATATTGTCTTTATAGAGACAATATTTTTTAAGACAATAATATTTAAGATGAACCACCTGAAGATGAACCACCGTTGCTGGTTCGAAACATCGATCAAAACAAGAAACCTAATGCAATGAATCCGGAAGATGATCTACACAATTATGAAGATTGCAGAAACCTAAAATATGGAATATTTAAGGCAATAATATGTAAGGCAACATTTTTTAGACAATATCCTTTAAGACTATTTATTAAGACGATAATCTATATGTTGATATTTTTTAAGACAATAATTTTTTAGACACCCACTTAAAGACAATATTTAAGACAATATGCAATTTTTTTTCTTAAGTTAAGACAATTTATCCAAAAAATATCTCAAATATTGTCTTCAAACCATCCTTTATGTAGTATTGTATCAAATCTTCCAAAAACATTATTTTTCTATTTGCACAAGTGTTTTTTTTCCAAGTTGTGTGTTTATATAAATTGGCTTTCTTTCAAAAAGATTTTTATTTCCTAAACTATATATTGTAGGATTTCAGTTATATATAATTACGAATTTGCCATCTAATTAATTAACAAAATGTGTATCTTATTTATGTTTTCTAATTTTATTTGTTTCCTCTTGTAATGCATATCAACCTACAAAATATTGCAAATTTAGCTATAATATAGGGAAATTGTGGTTCTTCTAATCCTAAGTGTTATAACAATGGTGTCGAATAATCTTTTGGGTCTTAGTAACCAACAATAAATGGTGACGAGCATGCATCATTTCGGTAGCCACTTGTTTTTCCATTTCAAGCTAATAGCTTATTATTTACCATAGCACATGTCAATAGTTTCTGATGTTTGGTTTTTTATAATGATTCTTTGATGAACGGTGAACGATATATATACTATTTGAAATAAATGATCCCTTTTTTGTAGTACATTATCATTGCTATGAATAATAAATATATTAGTTATTTTTAACTGTGAGTTCTTATCATAAATTTTTCATTGACCTATGTAATCAATCTTACTTGGATATTATGACAGATTTTAGTCTCTCACTACCATAGTGTTTTTTGGAACAATATTATCTGAGGTATTTTGTGTATTTATTATTTAACATATGAAATTTAGTATTCTAGATATTCTTATTTTTTATCTCTCACGTCACTCTCGACTCTATGGTTTCATTGTAACAATATGGGAGTTAGTATGATTGATAAAAAATTCACTAAAATTGCATGTTTAGACACACCTACTTCCGAAATGTTGAAATTTCTTCAATCATTTAATCAAGTTATTTTATCCCTTTATTCATTAAGAATAGAATAATTATGTTCAATGTTAATTTAGTTTCATTTAACCCTAAGAAACTTCTATCTCCATCAATATAACAATCAAAAACATATGTGAGATGAGCATTTTAAAACAGAGTTACGACGTGTAACAAAAAATGTGCCTACAATTATTCTCCACCCCCTGTTTTTATTGTTCCAATATTATCAGTGAATCAATGAATTGAGACCAATGATGATCCAAAACATGTGCCATAGACTTCAATCAGTGGAGTGACTGAGGGAGAAAAAATGCTTAAATTTATGGATAAAGAGGTATACATGTTTTAGGCACTAATTACCTATTATTTTATATTTTTGGGAATTTTTATGAAATACAATTTGATTACACTCATATTCCATTTCATGTACTCTGTATATAATTATTATGTATCGAGATAATCATGATACAATTAATAATGCACTCATTTATGAAGCTGAAACTAGTATGCACGCATTCCAGATTTTAATATTTTAATGTTAATATGATAATTAATCTCATAATGGATATATTTCCCTATAATTTTGTGAGTTTCAATCTTAGTATTTGTTTTATCATGTTCTTTTGCAAATAATTCATGTTTTTGTCTTTCTTATGGGTTTCGTATTATATTTTTCTTCTATGTGCAAAACGTACAAGTTTCTACAATATCTCACTGAATCCAGAAACTACAAAAACAAGAATAATGTGAAACTCATTTATACGTAAACCAACAAGTCATAAATATCATGTTTTAATCTTGTATTTTTGAACTTTTTTCCTTTACATTCATACTAAGGTATTTTTTCACAAGACGGATTATGATATATTAATTTTTGTATTAGGCCCGTACAAGGTCTCCTTATGTGCTTCAGATCGATATTAATATCTAGTGAAATCTAGCTATTGTTATTGTAATACAACAATAAAAATTGAAAACATGATTTAATGTGTAACGGAAAAATGCTCTTTGTCACATACTAAGCAATCTATACATGGTTATGTTTGATGTGTTAAAACTTATATTGTGTTAGTTGTCAACCTTGGAGGAAATTCCATGGTTTTCTGACACTAGAACCACCATGTTTTTTGGATACTCTTCTATTTCCCTCATTGTTAGCATAACCAAATTTGTAGGTTTGCCTTCTTTTTCATCTCTCCCTTTGTAATTTTTCGTCCAATTTAACTAGAGCTATAAAAATTATATTTCGTGGGTGAGATATGAACAAGAAAAGCATTGATTAGCATAAATATAATCTAAGGATCCTTGGAAATAGAAAGAATCTCTATTCAACCCTAATAAAAGTTCTTATTAATATATTTTTGTTAACAAAGGAAACATCGTATATATTCCAACCATTGAGAAACATTTAATTTTCCTACTTCTTTTCTAGAGTTCTTATTGAAATAAAGACAAATGTTATCAGTGTTACTTCCTTTCATGTACCTAGTCAATGTTCATAGATTTCATCTTGCTGAATTTGCAGTTATGTATTGTGCAGGATAATCTCACATTTGCGTCATCAGAGAGGAAACCAATGAAAAGCATGATAACTATGATATATGTGGTGATCTTAGATGTACTCTCCTTTGTGCAGAGATTCAGAATACAAAAATTTTGTTACTCATTTGTCCCTACTATTTTGATATGGTTCTTATTCATTGCTTTCATCGCAATGTCGTTACACATGATACAAGTGTCTTCAAATCTTTTTGTCCCAAAAATATCCTTGATTGCTTTGCAAAAAAATCGAAGAAGCCTTATATTTTACTTGGAGGAATAGTTCTATGTATATCATGTATATAATATGCTTCCAACTGCCTAAACAATTTTCTTAGTGATTATCAAACACAGTCTACATTAGTAACTTTAACTATTGCACATGCAAACAATTATTTAGAAATTACCGAACCTAGCCTTCATTACTAGTTTAGAGTAACTAGAATCCAAAAATTTATTTAGACATTGACAGATCGAGTCTTTATTGCTAATATTAAGTAAGTAGCATGTTAGAGCCTAGATTTTCCTCAAGCTGAAAAGGAAAGGTTCTAGGTCCACATCAAACCACGCTCAGCCTCATAGCTAGCCCTACGAGGACAGGAGATGGCTCTCTCCGGGTCAATCTCAAAAAAGATAATCAAATGGGGCTTGAGATGACTGAAATACAAACTAATTTTAGGCTAGGTATGAAGTGCAAGGATTTGATTTGATTTTTGGGGGTTTTTGTTGGAAAAAAGGGAAAGGCAAATTTGGGTCTCGGAATGAGGCCAAATTTTTGCAGAGTTTCGTTTGAGGCAAGGTAGGTAGTAGTTTTGATGCTTTAGATTAAGTGAATGGATAGTAAAGACCACTGAGGAGCTGAAGAGGGCAAGAGGGTACCAAGAATCCTCTTCAAACTGGAGAAAACATTGAAAACTAAACAAAATTTAAGGCATAGCGCAACAAACTCATGAATTCTACCTTTGTCACTCAATTTGTTTAATTTTAGAAGCAAAGAGAACGGAAATGGCATACATAAAACATCAATGAACTTATAATTGATGAAGAAAAACACCATCAAAACACAAAGCCACAAGGATCCCAACAAGTGCTGCAAAACCCTGGTCTTTCCTTTGCCAAAAATGCAGAAATCAGATGTACAATGGAGTGCCAAGAAATCCCAAGTGTCCAACCATGAAAATGACTGAGAAATTACATGAGATAGACAAGCCTAACTCCTTCCCTTGCCTCTAGTGGTCGAGCTCATCATTCTAGGAGCTATTTGAACTAATTCTAAACAAGGAACTGAAATCTAGGCAATCAAACAACTTGCCCCTATATGTTAGGAAACTGATTCATTCATTTAATTTTCACTTTTTAGTGAATGAATCCTCTAGAACAAGTAAAAATGTGCCAATACTACATCATGGTTATCAAATTACATCATGAAAGATCAAGAGTAACATGAAAAAGTAAAACTGGTCAAAACTGGGCAAATTTCTGAGATGTACAGTGAAAAATAGGCAAAAATCCTCTACGCTCTGCGCCTGATTCTCTATGCTTCGCACCACTTTGGAGCTGATTTGAGGCACTTAGTGAAGTCCAAATTGAGCACCAGATAGCTTGTTGGAAAGCCCTACCTATCGACTTTCCAACCCAAGTGGAATTTCTGAATTTGAATGTCATTTGCCCCTCCAAAAATTCAATCTCCCAAGATTGCTTCCTGTGTGTCAAAATAGGGGCAGTGAGGTCATGTTTTGAGTGTTTTGGGCCTCTTGAGGGCTCAAAACCTGCCCAAATTTCTTGGCCATGCACAAGCAACCATAATTTATCATGAAAAATCTAGAAATGCAAAGTTTTTTGGATTTGGAGCCCTCTAGCAAAAGCGAGCGCCGCGTGGCGCGGCACATAGGGAGGCAAAACCTGTTTTTTAGTGCAAAAATTTTCAAAATGCCAAAAATTGCTCCAAATTTCTTGAAATTTGGGCTGGACCTTCTCTATCAAGTGTAATGTAGGGCTAAAGGGGCTTCAGCCAATATCTAAAGACGATCATGCTCCTTTTGCCTCTTTTGCTTCCTTATTGCCTTCTTTAATTTTGCCTTTAGATTCCTTATTCGTGCCTTGCAAACTTTGTTCCATGCCATGCAGTGGAAAGCCATGTGTCTCAACAATGCTTTGTCCTTATTGACCTTGTCCATTAGTCTCTCTAAGTGGATGTTGACTCTCTCAAGCCAAGACTCCCGATCATCATTAATCTCTTGCTCCAATGAAGCGAATTCAATCCTCGTCCTTTGGGCAGCTTGACGATTCTCCCTGATGTTTTGTAATTCTATAATCACCTGCTGATCTTCAAGCTGCTTATTCCTTTGCTCCAAGTATTTTATATTCCACTTATCCCTCTCCAAGTTGAGGGACAAGGCTTTGATCTCTGTTTACTTCTCCTAGATGATATCTCTAAGGTTGGCACTTTGCGGGCTCATGTCTGTATCGTCATCCTGAATGAGAATGAAGTCGGTTTCTCGTTCATTTGAAGGCCCCTCATCCTGCATTAGCCTCTTGCCTTTGTCCTGTACCTGTGGTGCTGATGTCGGAAGCGAGGCCCCTTCCACACCAGGTGGAGATAACACACGCTTTGTTGCAGCAAACAACTGCTTAGTACCCTTCTGATAAGTAATGAAAACCGATATAGTAGCAGTGTGTGGATCATGGCCTTCATGCTGATGAGAAGGTCCACCTGTCTCATGCCCAGCCTCTGAAGGTCCCTGTGAAGCTCTAAAGAAGTCACGAGAGATGAAATCATCCCAAGTGATTCCCTGTAATCCAAGCTGATGAACCACCACAATCTTGATGAGAGAAAAATGATAAACACTGTTAAGTTGCTGCTGAGGGGTCTTGTGTTGCACAAGGGTGGTCATCCTTTCTATATTTCGGCATATGAAATAAGGAATGTTGATCATCCATACCAGAGTGAAATGCATGAGCAACCTTATGTGATAAGCATATAAACGAGAGAACCAGCCTTCACAACTGAAATACTTCATGATTAATTTCATTAGTGGAGCATATTCATCTTTAAGATATCAGAATGGAAACACTCTCTTAAGCTGCCTCAAGAAACCGGGTTTATTATATGGCTCATAATGCTTCCGGTCAATCTTTTGCCTTTTGTTCCATGGTTGTCCAATGTTTGGTATGTCGGTTGCTAATGAAATGGAATATGGTGTTAGTGTGAAAGTGACACCAGCTAAAGTGGCCTAATCACCATGTAAATGTAGTACAAATAGAAGAGCCAACTCATGAAGAAATTGAACATTAGCAACCTTCTCACAAAACTCATAGCATGACTGATGCTAAAAACAGGAGATGGCAAGAGGGCAGGCGTGTAATTCAGTAAGGGTGGTTGGTTCTTCTCTGATATGTCTTCCACCTCTATGAGGCCTTCGGGGTGCATGTTCCTCCATGGATGAGTCACTTTGGGTCTCCACTCCATAATCAGATGAATGACCAGATGACATAACTGCTGCTATACAAATTGACTTAGAGAAATAGATGCTGGTGTATGAAACTGTGTTGGACTATTGTTTAGTTATGTGCTTAACCTCTGCCTCCAAGGGGAAAATGGTGAAACAAGGGACTGCAAAGGAAGGGGAAAACAATGAGGGGTTAGGGACTATTGGGATAAACTCAATTAGGGAAATATGGGAGAGTTTGGTAATTTATGTATAGGGTTGGGAATTTTTGCATAGGGTTAGGGTTTGAGAATTTGGATTTGAGAATTTGGGAAAAGGAATTTTGGAGAAGGAATTAATGAACCTAGGGGGTAAGGAAACTTAGGGAATGATGAAAACAAGGGACAAAGGGATTGAGGAGTGACTCTGGTGACAAAACAATGATTTTGAAACCCTAACAACAAGTTTCCTTGAGGTAATTTAGGAGGTAGGTTTTGATGTTTTTGTTTTAACCATTATCATCCATAAACCACCATAGCCTATCACAAAATTGGATGAAACACCAAGATGGAGGCTCTACCTGGCGAATCCGTGCAAGTTATTGGCAATTTGGAGTGAATTGTGAGCAGTTTCGGGCCTTTAAGTGTATGCGCCATGCCCCACCAGTGCGTCGTGCCTTTGTAAAATAACACTGCGTGTTTTCTCCCAGTGCGTCATGTCTCACCAGTGCGGCACGCCTCCTGCTCAGTGTGCCGCACCGGCAATTTACAGTGATTTTTGCCCAATATCCTCAATTTTTCACAAAAATCGATTGGTGTTGCTTCCTCTTTGCTCTTCGCATGCAAATGAGATTTCAAAACTTGGAGACATGTTTTATACATTGGCTTTTCAAATTAATTTTGCCAAAGACCCACTTTCATAATGTTTTGGATTTTCTTTATCTTTCAACTCTGTTTTTGGACCTTTTCACTGCTTTTTCACTTTGCAATGAGCGAAATGACCTGAGCTTTGCTTATCTTTGCAGGTGATGAAGCTTTTGGGCTAAGGAAAGAAACCAAGGTGCAGATGAAGGAATTTGCAATGACGAAAACAAAATTTACATGATTTTTGTACAAATAAGGCTAAATACTCTGTTTTTTCCTCAAAATAGTGTTTTGAGGAAAAACACATTTTCGAACACTTGTTGATGAAATTTATTGATGTTGAAACATCCTCATGGCCTGCTAGAAATTTTTGAATAATCTAATACATTTTTTATCAAAACCCTAATACAACCCTAGACCTAAGTGACCATGAAACCCTAAAGACAACTTATGCAGTTTTCAAGATAAAAAGACTGTATATGTTTTTTTTTAAATGATGAGCCAGCAGGTAGATAACGTGAGGGGAATGAGTGACAAGGCCCTTCCGTCAAAAGATCGATGCTCCTAATGGAATGCAGATGATCAAGCTGAATGAGACACCTAAAAATGAAATGCAACAAAAGAGGTTTTGATCTCTTACAGAGGGATGAACAGACCGACTCTAACATAGCACACAAGAGCTCAAGGTAGAATTGCACGTCAATCATTTTTCATTCTCCTATGTAGTTAAGACATGAGCATAAATTAATTGAACACAAGAGGAATAGAAAGCCTCTTTATTACAACCAATGTTATTTGTGATTCGAAATCAAAAACCAATACTCACTCATTCCATGACACATGTTCTGTAACTTTTTGATATGAAAGATATAATTTAAGAATTCAACAAATAATTTTCATTCCTATTATCAAGTTTATAAGAAGCCTTTTTTATTTTGTACATCACAAAATAAATAAATAAACAAAATCATTAAACAATTTTTTTTTTTCAAGACTTAAGTCATAGGTCAGATCCAGAAACATTTTGTAAAAACAACTAACCTCTGGACTACCCAACCTTTCGACCACCCGACTAGGAAGTCAAGATGACTTAGAATTTTTTTATAAATAATCTAGGCTACCCCTAACCTCAACATTTCCTGACCTTCAAACTACCCAACCTAATGCAACCACTCGACTATGGTAGAGTCAGGGTCATGGTACAATAACTGAATAAAAAAAAAAAAAACAAAAATAGTTGATTGTACGACCTCCTGACTATATGATTAATGCAATAAATAACAAAAAAAAAACACCTTAATTTCTGTGTAGTGTACATTTTAATATAGAAACTGAAAATTGCACATTTCACTTCCAATTGATTCTTTGTTAAAACAATAAAAAAATCCTCATTCTTTCGCAATTCAGCGAAAGAAAAATAGTCGAGTTGATCACGAGAACTCAATGAACATGTTTGGCTGTGATAATTTCTTATTTTAAACAAAATTTTAAGAGTTCATAGTGCTTTTTCTGCATTTTTCTTCTTAAACTAGGTTCGAAGAAACATTGAATTAAGAAAATATAATACCAGTTTCAAAAAACATATTTTTGTAACAAGAATATCATTTGACGAATTCCTACATTCAATTTCAAATTTCAAATAAGGAAAACATATATAATGTTTTACTGTTCACAAATGATCAAATGCAGAGAAGCCACTCCACTGTCCAACTACCCAACCAACCAAATGCCTCACTAGTTAACCTTAAGATAAAAGTCAACTATGGTATAGTCAGAATTGAGATATAAAAAAATAATCATAAAACAAGAAAACACTCAATGAGCCAACCGCCTGAACTCTAAATAGTGTGATCATCCAAATAAAATATTATTTTTCTTGATTTGTGTGCAATGCTTTTTTTAATAAAGATTTTCAAAATTTCTCGTTTAACGTTCAATTGATTATTTGTAAAATCAATAATAAATTTTATATTTCTTTCTTGATTCCTGAAAAACAAATAATTTGCATGTTTATAGGAAATTAATTCACATGTTCGTTTGCGATTTTCACATTTGTCTAAACAAGATTTTACGATTTTAGGCTTTTTGCTTGTATTTTCTTTTCTTAAGTGTTGTTGGAAGAAAATTTGAATTAAGTAAACCGAGTCTAGTTTCAAAAAACTCTCTTTAAGAATAACATCATTTGTTTTAGAGATTAATGGGTTCAATTTTTAATTTTAAATTAATAAAACTTACATATGTTATATTGGCATTTATAGGTCATAAAATGCCAAAAAAGGAATCTCTTTAGTGGAAAATTTAAGATTTTACAGTCTTTTGCCTACATGTTGTTCTCTTAACTCTTGTTCGAAGAAGAATTGAATTGAGGAAATGCAATACCAGTTTCAAAAAATTCTGTGTAAGCATATTGTTATGTTTTTTACAAATTTTTGAATTCAATTCCAATTTTGAATAATCAAAACTTATATATGCTTTGTTAGCGTTTACAACTCATAAAATGAAAAAAGGGAAAAATATCCAATGGAAAATTTAAGATTTTAGGGTGTTTTGGTTTCATGTTTTTTTTCTTAAGTCATGTTGGAACAAGCACTGAATTTAGGAAACATCGTAGTAGTTTCAAAAAAAAATTGTGTAGGCATAATTTTATTTCTTTTAGAAATTCTTTAATTCAATTTCAAATTTTAAATAAGAAAAAGTTATATATCCTTTGTTACTTTATATAATGGGAAAAAATGGAAAATTTACAGTGGAAAAAACAACAAATAGAGCATATTAGACAAAATATTAAGGGAATAGATGTTGCACTAGCACAACAAGTCAACTTCAGCGGATTACTCATGTCAGATTCAACATACAAGAGACAAAAACAAGGTATGCTGCGCTGGGAGGAAATATTTGAATTCTTTGAGCAAAGAGAATGGTTAAAAAAAATAGTTACTCCAACAAAGAACAACCAGTTTGAAGTAATCATAGCACCAAAGTTACATCAAGTAGCAACTAGGGCTAGAAAATTTTCCTATTATGACATGATTTCGTGGATTCTCTCCCACACTGGCATTAAATGCGAACAATATTTGACCATCAAGAAAATGTGATAGCCTCCAAGAAATATGAAGTCTTATTGGCCATATAGAAGCTCAGTCCCCCAAAAATTCACTTAATTTTGAATTCCTTCATAAGTTTCGAAGTACTATCTTGAAGAAATGTCAAGAGAATTATGATATAGTAATTGAAGACAGGTTGAGAGAAGAGGAAGGTTTCAAGATCAAAGAAAAAAATAAGAATGCAACATCTATTTTTCATAATCATTTTAGATTTCTTATTAAAATGCTTAGCAAATTATATGGGGAACAAGATCATGCCCATTTTAAAATTAAATGGATCCCAATAATCCATAGCACTTTAAGTGAGCACAACCTCCTAAACTGGGTTGACCTCTTGTCACAAAATATCAAAGATTTAGTAAAATTGTCAGTGTCATCTCCCACTGGGTTCAATTATATTTTGTGTATGTTTAACTGTTTGATAGATGTCGTTATTACCTCAGTCTCATTTTCCCTCATGAAATGGAATTATCCATCTGACCCAACTATTGATTCAAAATTATGCTCCAATTCTATGGGAGTCTAATTTTAAATACCCTTTTTATGATATTTTCCATGATGTTTTGATTCCTTTACATGAAATCATGTTTGGAACAATATCTACTAGAATAAGTTATAACCTAAAAGAAGGCCTAGAATCAATATGTCATCCGTTTGTTGAAGAACTATTTTCCTAAGTCATAGTCTTTGGAACTAAAGTTAGTCCCCATATTTTTCTCTGGTATATTCTGGAAAGACTTGGTTTAAGAGAAGTGGCTAATCAAGTTGTTTTGAATGGGAAAGCCAAAAAGTTGAGTAAGTTGCAAAAGAAACTCTGGCCTAATTTTCCAATAAAGTTTAGTGAAATTAATATCCAAGACAAAGGTAACGGATTCAAAGAAGCCTAGGAGCTTGAGAAAATTTGGTTACTCACTTTGCCTGATTATAAATATGATACTCAAGGTCTCATTGGAATTCATTATATAATAGTTAGTTATATTAAAAAAAAATATTCGTCAGGAACCACCTTTCGATGACATTTTTATAGATAATGATGATTTTTAGCAAGTTGTCCAAAGAGGCAAACTCTTGTATAGTGAATCAAGACAATAATTGCAATAATTTAGAGAGGAACTGTTTAGAAAATTCCTAAAGAGAAAGGCTCTACACCTCAACATTTCATTCAAAGAGTTAAATTATATTGATTTTTTGCAATTTAATTTCAAAGAACTCAGTTTAGAACCTTCTATTGTTTCTCAAAAGGGAAAAATTAGAATTTAAAAAAATAGAAGTTTTTGTGGTCACAGGTAAAGAAGCTAAATCCATAGCAATACAAAATTTGAAAGAGGAGCAAGAAGGTACAGGAAGAGAAAAGACTCCAAAAAAAGAAGAAATAGTTGAACAGGCTTTTATTATCATTAACGTTCTGGAGAAAATAGAACAAGAGAAACCAGAAAGTGCAGAAGTCAAATAAATTGAAGTATTTAAGGAGAAAGAAAAACAGTTATCTACTGAAACCAGTACAGAGGAAAATAAAAAAATGAAATCATATAACAAATTGGATATTATATCTACTATATCTCCTCATACATCAATAATGTTGATTTCTTCTAATATTCCTTAGGAGTAAATTTTGTTTAAACTGGTTTAGACTGAATTAGAGTCAATTGTAGATACTATTCCTTATTTCAAATACTATTATTTAATACTCAGACAAAATCAGTTGTCTGAAGAACAAAAGGAAAGAAGACATGGTACTCTGGAAATTGTATTTGAATTAAGCTGGCAAGCTCAAGGAGAAATAAAAGAAAAGGCTCATGAATATTCCCAAGATTTACAAGATTTTTTCAATTACAATCAGTAACATTTGAATGAGATTGTAGATTCATATGATGAAAATTTACAAAAAATTAAATTTTTGGAGGAAAATTTGAAGAAAAATCAATTATTCAGTGAAGAAAACTAGCAACGAAATTCTACTACTTTAATTCAAGCATTTGCTATAGATAGAGAAAACCACCAAATGAATTTTAAAAAACAATTGGAATAAGATAATTCAAAACATGAACAAGAGGTTCAACAATTGTGAAAATTACATGAATTTTAAACCCATATCTGGAACTTGGATGAAGTAGGAAACAATTCTACCATTATTGTCATAGATTTACAACATGAAATTGAATCTCTTAAATATAAAGTGAATGATAATCAACAGTCAACACAGAGTCTCGACATTTTCAAAGATCAAACCTTACAAATTTGTCTAATTTTAATGAAGAATTAATCAAAAATCTATAAAAAAAAATAGATAAAATCTCATTGTTTTATCAAGAAATTAAAGATTTAAATGAAAGAATTGATTCATTGATAGAAGAAGAAATAAAAAACATCACAGTTTGGAGACAACAAAGCTTCCAAAATATTCTGCAAATGCCTTTCGAACAAATCAAGCTTATTGCCGAGTTTGAGGTCAAATATCATAAGAAGAAGAAAAAGGTATAAGGATTAATTTCCAACTTCTAAATCAACACCAAGTAGTTTCCTTCCATTTATTTTTCTGCATTGTACAAGATATATTCACAATGGGAAACTTATGTCCAAATACACGCACCTCACCTGCTACTTAGTATCAATTATGAAGACTCTAAATATGGGGAGAAGATGTATGCTTGTCTGCCAGATTTCAATTGGACATATAAATTTTTAGAATTCAGTATTTACTTTTAGAAATTTGTTGATTTTCATGTTTCAAGAACTATTTTATTTTATTATATTTTAATATTTATAGACCTTTATGTGTTGGTGAAATTGGTTCATAATCAGTGAATAATTCAGAGTTGAATGTTTTTATTCAATTTTGAAATGCCAACTTTTTTCAATACCATTTCCAATGCTTATGTGTGATGAATTGTGGCATTTATGTGAGTACATGATTTAAATTACTTAATAAATTCCTTTGATTTTACTCTATGACTTATGTTTTTTTTTATTCTGAATGAATATTTGATAATTCTGTTTAAGATTTCTTATGACAATTTTTCAATTTACATATTTTTATAATCAGAAATTAAAAATTTGTGGATTTACATATTGCTAGTTGACCTTTTCAATACAATACTCAAATGTATGCACACTTTCTCTCCTCTATGAAGTAGAAATTGTTATTTATTTACTTTAAACTATGCATGTATAGATATTCTAGAAAATACTAAAAAATTCGGTTGGATAGTATCAAAACTTGAAACTATTTGTGAAGTTTTTATCTAAATATTCAACCAAAACTTATTTGTTCAATCTTTTGAATTCAATTCAAATTAGGAATTTAAATTTCATGATATTATGTGTGGAGTTATGCTCATTTAAATCCTGTAATTGCTGGTATTTAGATTGATTAAATCATTGTTTAAATGTGCATGATATATTGTGGATATTGGTACATGCATAATGTTCAGGACTTCAGACCAAGTGTTTGATGAATAGAATCTCAAGAAAATATATTTTGTTTATGTATTTCATATATATATGTTAACATCAAATAGTTCACAAGTTTATTGTATTACAAAACCTTTTTCCTCTATCTGTCGATATCCGTATGGGAGTAATAAGTTTATAGTATAAGCTTGTGAATCATTAATACATTGCTCTTGTTCAATGTTTCTAGTATTTAGGTGTTGTTTTAAGAAATTAGTAGCATTATTTTCATTGCACATGAAACAACTATAAAAATCCTATACAATTGTTTTTGTCATATTAGACATATCAAAACATGGTGCAAGTGTACAAATAGACTCAAACAAATAGTCATCATAGTCAATGATATTTTTTCCAAATATATACAAGCCTTGTTTAAGTAATATTTTCTCAATTGAAAATATGTCAAAGGGTCCTAGTGAGAATTTCTTGAGATATTGAAGCTAGAATATCTATTTTGCTATGTAACAGGAGTGGACCAAAATTTCCACGTACAAAATTGTGATTATGTTACAAAATATTATATTCATGGCCATCAATCGTTGGATTGAACTATGTATCTTAGTTTAATTTTAGTTTTATATAGACAGTCAGACCTTTGTTACAAGTGGTATACAACCATAACAAAAAAAAAATGGAACTTTGATTGACCACATACTGAGTTGTTGCAAGAGGATTTTTTCCACCAGTCAATATTTCATTATGTAAATTGGATTCAAACATATAAAAACTTACAATCATAATTGTGCCTTGATCCCTATTAACATTGGCAATGCTTATAATATAGTAGACTCATATATTTCTTGTTAAGAAAAAAAAAAACATTGTATATGTCACATTAAATTTACTATTCTTTTGAGCATTGTTGTACAAGTTTCCTCAAGAAGATACATTCCACTAGTTTTTATTGCACTATTGTTTCTTTTTATATATGTGTATCATTATGTCCATGAAAACAATTATTCCTATAAGATTAAGCACAACGTGATAGCATATTCCATGTTGAACCTTGGTTTCACACTAAGTGTGCCCATAGTTCCAGCAAAATAGTTATTATACACAAAGATAGCACAAGGAGTTGGCCAAATACTTGCACATTTCATCAAAAAATTCTCTATCAATTACTATGTTCTTCTATTCATTTGTGTTAAGTATTTAGCTTCGAATAAAATTGTAACTAAAGAAATCAAAGTTATTAAGTTGTTGTTCTAACTAAATAGATCTTTTTAGAAGATATGTTTCTTCTCCAGCTCGAGCAGTGTTCATGAAAATTGTTTTTCTAGAAGTTGAATACAAATACAAACACAAAACAATGTGCATTTCTTATCCACCTGACATTTGTTATATTTTTAGCAATGTGTTTCAAAGTTTGTGAATAACTTCAATTTTGTTGTCTAGACAAGATATACGATTTTTTTCAAATTTGTTTAAATGCAATTGTATTGGAGCAATCTATTTTTTCATATAAGAGTTGCAATATGTTGTTGCACCATAGGGATCTAAAATAAATTGAGAATATTTGTTTCCTTGCCACACTATGTTCGTGTATTCATATATCTCAAGTTTTTCTCTGAATATAATTGTAACTAGAGAACTCTTGTTATTCAATACTATTGATACCAAAGGGAAACAATGTAGAAATGTATTACTAGATATAAACATAGACACAAACAGATAGGAAATATATCCTTTGAGAATGAGTTACTAAAGTTCTAGAAAGACTTTATAGTGTCGTAGCATATAGAATTATGATATCAATAATTGACATGAGATTCAAGAAAATAATTTACAGTTTGCACATAGTAAAGTATTTTCATAGCCTGTTGGATAGAGGAAAATCTAATTTTCTATATTTCTTGTTCTGTATTTGCATTCTTGTTGTCATGTTTACAACAATATTTTCTTTATTTTGTGCATCACAAAATCAATAAAAACAAAAACCTTAAACAATTTTTTTCTTTTTTTTAAGACTTAAGTCACAGATCAGTTCTAGAAAAAATTTGTAAAAAAAATACAACCTCTAGATTACCTGACCTTCCAACCACACAACTAGCAACTCGGGTTGACTACAATTTTTTATTTATAAATAATCAACCCAAACTCCCAACCTTAGCATTGTCAGACTGTGAAACTACTCAAGCCTAATGAATCCACTTGACTATGGTCTAGTCCAAGTCACGATAGAATAAATGAATCATAAAACAAAAAAAATGCTCGACTTCCTGATCTCCCGACTGTACAATTGGCTAAAAAAAACCTCATGGCAATCCCAATAGTAATCTTGTATTTTTCATGCTTTGAGAATCAGTTATTGAAGTCTAGACTCCTTTATACATTTGTTCTGTAATTTTTTGATATGAAACATATAATTTAAAAATTCACGTAATAATGTGCATTCCTACTATCAACTTTACAAGAGGTGTTTTTTCTTTTTTGCATCACAAAATGAATTAAAACAAAAGCCTTAAAAATTTTGTTTTCTTTTTTGAAAATTAATTCAAAGTTTAGATCGAGAAACATTTTGTAAAAAAGAATACAACCTTCTGACTACCTGACCTTTTGATGTCCCGACTTCAGCATTGCTCGGCTATCAAACTACCTGACATAATGAAACCACCCGAATAAGGTATAGTCGGGATCACAATAGAATAAATGAATCACCAAATAGAAAAACACTTGACTATTCGACCTCCAAACTCTACGATTGGCCCAATTTATAAATAAAAAATAAATAATAAATAATCCCTATTGTACATTTTGTACTTTGAGAATCAGTTACTTAAATTCTAGTCTCCTTTATTTGTTTGTTCTGTAATTTTTTGATATCAAACATATAATTTAGAAATTCACAGAATAAAATTTACATTCCTACTATCAGCTTTACAAGAAGCATTTTTTCTTTGGTGCATCACAAAATGAATAAAAAAAAGCCTGAAACAATTTTTTCCTTTTTCGAAAATTAAGTTGAAGGTCAATTCGAGAAACATTTTGTAAAAACAAAATATAGCCTTTTGGCCATTTGACTTACAAGACATAGTGACTACTATTTTTTATAAATAATCGGCCCAAACTTCCGACCTTAGCATTGTGTTACTATCAAACTACCCAACCTAATGAAACCACCCGACTATGGTATAGTCAAGGTCACAATAGAATAAATGTCATAAAACAAAAAACACCCAACTGTACAATCTCTCAATTGTACAATTGGCCCAGTATGTGTGTGTGTGTGTGTGTATATATATATATATATATATATATATATATATATATATATATATATATATATATATATATATATATATATATATATATATATATATATGTATATATATATGTATATACATATGTATATATATATATATATATACATATGTATATATATATATATATACACATATATATACATATATATATATATATATATATATATATATATATATATGTATATATATATATATATATATATATATATATATATATATATATATATATATATATAATCTCTCATAGTCCGGACAACAATTTTGTACTTTTCATGCTTTGAGAATTAATCACTGAAAATCTAGTCTTCTTATCTATTTGTACTGTAATTTTTTAATAAGAAACATATAATTTAAAAATTCATGAAATAATTTGTATTCCTATTATCAGGTTTAGAAGAATGATTTATTTCTTTTGTGAATCAAAAAATGTATAGGAACAAAAGCCTTAATTTTTTTTTTTCGAGGATTATGTCAGAGATCAAATCCTGAAATATTTTGTTAAAAAATATTGTAACCTCCTAACAAACGCATATGGCCCCACCTCCCAAGCTTGGACTAAATTTCATTTAGCATGACTTTTCTTATGCTATTATGCAACTATTACTCTAACCTCCCAACTCTCTATTACCCACCTCGTTGGTTGAACCCTATAGATAATCCATGTCCAATGTCCAATCGTACAAAAAGAGAATCTCGTTGCCCCAATCACAAGTTTTCATGCCCACAGTCCTAATTACAACAAGATAAGCCTTATCCAATTATTTCTATAAATTTATCATTTCGCCCCTTTTCTCCACACTGAACATCCTTTCTTATTTTTCAAGAATGGTTGCCTCATGTTCCTTCTGCTCTGCACCACATAAATCCTTTACTTGACATTTCTTCCCTCTCCCAAAATACTAGGTCTGTTGTTGCATGAACTACCTCAAGCTAATCCTCTCGATTGCGACCTACTCTCAAGGATTCATTCATCTTGTAGATCTAAATGAGCACCTCACCACTTAGGCTAAGTCATACTAAGACGTTCCATGGCATTACCCCTTCTAAAATTGGTTGATAGCTATATTGAGGAATTACTATCTCGTGGCACTTCTCTACCTTTGGGTAGAGAATTCCTTGCATGGTGCAATAGGAACTCATGTAGCTCTTATCTAACATATTCTTAGCACCACCTTAGATCAGGTTTCCACCTCACCTGCCACACACCAACTATTCTAGAATTCTCATGAACTTTTTGAGTAGCTCCTCGAGACTGCTCATGGTTAGCTAGGGATTTTAGCTAGTGACATGGGCTTGTGACCCTCATTTCCAAGATCCCTATGGTGGGAACGGAGGCTTGTGCATGAAAAAGGATAAAGCCTATTGAAGCACCATACTAAGACATAATCGGCCTGAGAACGTTTGCTTGATCTTTCACATAATCTTTTCTTATCAGAACAATATTTTGTAAACATTTATCTTGTTGTACATATTGATCGTCTCTGCCAAACAAAGTGTCTGTGTTATAGATATGTACATTAATACAAAGAGTCTTATAACCCAATTATTCTAACTGATCTTCTTTTACAATTTTAATATATCGTTGAGGTCCTTAACTTCATTTATTGAACTATTTATGATTTCATTAAGCATCTAGGAAAAGTTGTTATGGGACTCTTCTTCAGTCTGAACTTCCGACACCCTTTAATTACTATTGTTTACTATATTAAATTAGGTATTCTCTCATACAAGAATAGGATGCATGTGGCCATTCATAAGAATAACCAAAATCAATATACAAATCATGAAAATATTGGTTCACAATTCCATCAGAAATATATTCAAAACGACACATATTGCACAAGTTATTTATCTGTATCGATTACAACAACAATGCAACATAACTTGTTAATTGGAAATAATAATCATACAATAATTATCTTAATGGATTGTAGATTTCTATGGTTTAGTTTTTTAGAATCTAAACTCAGATAATCCACAGTTTTCATTTTTGCTTTGTCGACGTTTCGACTCTAGACCAAGACTCATCATCAGGACTTGATTTACAAAGGAGAGAGAACAATATTGATAAATAAGGTTGTGGTTGAGATGTCAAGAATGTGAGCCGAGCAGTCTAATGATTTGAATTAACTAGATTTTTAATATTTTTAATATTTTTTAAGGCTCTTTTTAATTTTATTTATTATTCATGGATAATTATTATAGTTTTATATTAACTGCTTTTAAGTGAAATACTCAGTAAATCCTTAATCAGCCTCGAAATAAGCAGGTTCAGAATTTTGTTATGGAAATTATCCGCAACAGCCTTTGAGTCCCACTTAAAACTTGCAGCAGTGATCAGAAAAGACCTTTGGACGGTCATAGATGCATGCACAGTGCTCAAAGGAAACAGTGAAAGACAAATAGCTAAGACAAAACATAAAAACAAGCTGTAGAAACTGGAGTGGCTTTAGATGCACAAAAATGGAGGAACTGAACCACAGAGCGAAGAAAACACACGGTCAAAGAAAATAAAACACGCTAGCAATGAAAAGAACGTTGTACATGAATCTCGAATAAAATGAATAGCGTAGGGTCTGAAACATTAAATCATTGCATGAACATGGACAACACTGAAACAGAAGGCAGCTCTAGGCTGCAAACACGCAGAACAATGGCATGGACACCCAGCTTGAACAAATCGGAACTTGGTGGAGAAAATGGAGAACCATGCAGCAGAGAAACAATGGACAACGATGATAGGACTAGAGAAAATGAAAAACCACGCAGCAAAGAAACATTGGATAGCGGAGGGACTAACGCATCAGACATGGACAGCGCTAAAACGGAATGCAACTCCACATTGCAAAAATGTAGAACACTGGCATGGACACCTAGGTCAAACACAACAAACAAAACATGCAACAAATTGGGCTTGAACAAATCAGAACTTTGGTCAAACGATACGGAACTTTGGTCAAACGAATATTGAGAACCACGCAGCAAGAAAACATTGGACAGCGATGCCAAGATTGGAGAAAATAGTGAACCACGCAGCAAGGATACAGTAGACAACGTAAGATCTTCATTCAACTCAGGCGTTAATCTGCTTAACAACAACATCATTAAAAGCTCACCAACAAACATCACGGTAAATTATAATGAGGTAAGTTTAAATAGCAAGAACTTAGTCAACATAAATTGTAACTTAAATAAAGATAATAGAACTAGTAACGGGGATGAGGATAACAATGGTAACATAAAAAACATAGGTGAACACAATGGAAAGGGTAATAAACCATATAGGAACATAAAAAAATGATATTAATGAGTTAGATAATAATATAAAGAATTCAAACAATAACCCAATTAACAATAATAAAGTTATAAATATTTCTTCTTATGAGCTGAGAAAAGAAGAAATTGAAGTCCTAGACAAAGTGCTCAATTTTTCCTTAGCCCCTAAACAAATCCCAAATGAAGAAATTATATGTAGCCTGGAGGATGGAATCAAGACGCTCAAGGAAGAAGACAAAGAACTTGTTAGACAAGAATGTGTGGTTATCCTTAGGAAAGCAAGACCTCCTAAAAAGAATATGAACCAAGAACAACTCAGAGCCCTAAAAAATCTTAGGAATAACAATGACATTGTCATTCTAAAAGCTGACAAGGGAGGTGCCACTGTTTTAATGAATCATGAAGATTACATAAACAAAATGAAGGACCACTTATACAACAGTGGTAGCTACAAAAAACTAGAAAAGAACCCCATCTCTAAAATTACAATACTAGTAAAAAAAGCCTTAAAAGAAACTAATCTAGATGAAAAACTGAAAAAACACCTTACTCCTGACAGTGAAATTACCCCTCGTATTTGTGGAGCCCCCAAAATTCATAAAACAGATGTCCCCTTGAGACCTATAGTCAATACTATAAGATCACCCACATACGAATTAGCAAAGTATGTCGCAAGAAAATTAGCTCTGCTGGTTGGTAAGACCAATTCTTACATAAAAGATTCCAGCCAATAAGTGGAATTCATTAAAAATGCTAAGATAGATCTAGGTGATAAAATCGTTAATTTTGATGTTGTCCAGTTGTTCACTAAAATTCCCTTAGATGAAATAGTACAAGTAGTGAAAGAGGTGAAGGACCGACAAACTGCAGGATTAGCTGAAGTCTGTCTTCGGTCCACCTTCTTCACCTTCCAAGGGGATATTTTTGAGCAAACGTCAGGAGTGGCTATGGGATCACCCTTTCACCTATTGTAGCCAATATCTTCATGGAAAAGTTTGAAAAGAAGGCTCTTGACACCTACCCATTAAAACCTAACTTTTGGATCAAGTTCGTGGACGACACTAGTGTGGATTGGCCCCATGGGGAGGATGAACTAAAAAAAAATTTAAACCATCTCAATAGCATTTCCAAGGACATCAAATTTACAATGGAAATTGAAGAGAATACTTGCATCTCTTTCCTGGACATCCTCCTCATTAGAAACAAGGATGCTTCTATAGGTCACAAAGTGTTCAAGAAAAAGGCGCATACTGATAACTACCTCCACGCAGATTCCCACCACCACCGAGCCCAAAAAATGGGGGTTCTTCAAACCCTCTTCACTAGAGTTTGTAGAATTTTAGATGAGAGCCACACCGATGAAGAAATCACCTACTTAGAAAGAGCATTTTCCAAACTAGGATACAAATATAAAGATATCTTCAAAGCCATTAAAAAATCCAAATCTGGAAACAATAAAAACGAAACTAACAATTCCCCAGCTACTAGCACCTACCTTCTGTATATTCATGGTGTAACTGAAAAACTAGCCAAAATTCTCTTAAAAAAGAATATCAAAACCTCATTCAAACCCTTGACAACTATTAGACAAAGAATGAAATCAGTCAAAGACAACCCAGAACATCTTTAGCAAAAAGGTGTTTATATTATCAACTGTTCCTGTGGAGAACAATATATCGAGGAAACAAGTAGATCAGTCAGTATCAGGCTAAAAGAACATAGTGTAGATATCCGTAGGGAAAGAACCCGTTCCTCAGCCTTGGCGGAACATGCTAGTAAGACAAACCACCATATATGCCTTGAAAACACAAAAGTCATTGCAAATGAAAAACACTATTTCAAGCGAAAAGTCCGAGAAGCTCTTGAGATCATAAAACGCCCACATAACCTCAACAGAGATGGAGGCTTGGAAATTAATAGGAATTGGACCTCTCTCCTCACCCCCATGGATTAAATTGACCCTCCTTTTTCTTCTTATCCTCCCTTCTTTAGATCGAATCGGCTCCTCTCCTAACCAAAAAACTTTGTATAATACACTATCTAGCTTATAAGCTTAGAAACTCATCATTAATAATACATTAACCTCCTAAAAAACTTGCATGAATTAAATAAATTAAATAAAAATAAACAAAAAATTATTATAAAAATTACAATTAGTTAAAACAAATCATTATGATAAATTATTTAGTAAATAAAAATTAATAAAAAAACTCAAGCAATTAATAAACAACTATAATAAGTATATACATGTATAATAAATAAAATTAAAAAGAACTTTAATATATCAGAAAATTATAAGAATATTAAAATATTAAAATCATCCTAAACATATATAACTTTTTATAATACATTAACAACATATAAGCTTAGAACACAACATTAATAATTCATTAACCTCATTAGTAGCTAAAAACTTGTAAAAATTAAACACATACAAACAAAATTACTATAAAAGTTACAATTAATTAAAACAAAATCATTATGAGAAATCATTTTATTAAATAAAATATAATAAGAAACTTATTACATAAACAATTCACTTAAAAGCAATTAATATAAAACTATAATAATTATCCATGAATAATAAATAAAATTAAAAAGAGCCTTAAAAAATATTAAAAATCTAGTTAATTCAAATCATTAGACTGGTCAGCTCTCATTCTTGACATCTCAACCACAACCTTATTTATCAATATTGTTCTCTCTCCTTTGTAAATCATGTCCTGATGATGGGTCTTGGTCTAGACTCACGTGGACAAAGCAAAAATGAAAACTGTGGATTATCCGAGTTTAGATTCTAAAAAATTTTTATCTTTTTTGTTTGCAGTAACACTGAATTTGGCCCTCTATCCACATTCTCTCTTCTAATTTTCTCTCTTTCTTTTTCGGCATGTTTCATGTCCCTCCATTACTACTGCAACTTTTCTCTTGCAATCAGACCATAAATTATGTTTTTTTTCTCTCCTTGTATTATCTCAAACAGGCATGGGCTTCAATATTTTCCTCATACCATTTAATTTCACAAACCATCCGCTTTACTTCATGAACCATTCAGCCTTCAATTACTATTTTCAAGTTCAGGTCTCTTCTTTGCACAATAAATTGTATCATCCCTGCTAGGAATTCTCCATTACTGGCTCTACAATCCATCTCCTCAAACTGAGTCAAGTTTTTCTTTTGTTATTCAAAATATTACAATATATGTACGTTATTTTTATAATTCATATCGTCCTTGAGTAATATTGTCACATAGACGCCCACGGGGCTTTGGATTGACGGTGAATGGGTGCGCTGTTAAGGCACTCCTTGAGATATGTCACCGGTTCATATCCCCCGTGGGTAGTTAGGTTAGTCTTAACTAGAAAAAAAAATATTGTCACATAGACAATAAAACTTGTGAAAACTAATAACCACAGCAAAAACCCTTTTCTACTATTTATCCTTTTTCTTTGATATGATGCAAAGTGAAGCAAGTTTCAAACTTCTCTAATAGTTTACATATTTTTTTTAACAAATAAATTTTCTATAAAACTAATAACTGAAAATATTAATACAAAACTAAATAAAAAAAACAAAGACATAGATGTTGTTTTGCAAAAAGATGGCGAAAAGTAATTTTTGCAAGAAGGAAAAACTTGTTTTCCCATTCCATGTAAAGAAATACCAATAAAAATAGGTTGAGTTTGAAAAATAAATGATATTATCAAAACCTCATGTTTTTCATCAATTAAGAATAATATATAAAATTATACTTACAAATTAAGATTCACTATTTTGAAATTAGAAACTAAAATGGAACAGTTTTGAGTTAGTTACAAAGTTCTTGGCCTTATTTTATCTTTGTTTTTAGCAATTAGTTAGGCCTAAAATTTCCTTGTATATATGAACTTGAGCTATAAGTTCATATTCCTCTTCACCCATAGTATTTTAACTAAATAAATTAAAAACTACATGCACCCAAAATCATGTATACAAATAAACACATCAAAAACCCTTTTCTACTATTTATCCTTTTTCGTTGATATGATGCAAAGTGAAGCAAGTTTCAAACTTCTCTAATAGTTTACTTATTTGTTTTAACAAATAAATTTTCTATAAAACTAATAACTGTAAATATTAATACACAACTAAATAAAAAAAAAAAAGACAGAGATGTTGTTTTGCAAAAAGATGGCGAAAAGTAATTTTTGCAAAAAGGAAAAGCTTGTTTTCCCATTCCATGTAAAGAAATACCAATAAAAATAGGTTGAGTTTGAAAAATAAATGATATTATCAAAACCTCATGTTTTTCATCAATTAAGAATAATATATAAAATTATACTTACAAATTAAGATTCACTATTTTGAAATTAGAAACTAAAATGGAACAGTTTTGAGTTAGTTATGAAGTTCTTGGCCTTATTTTATCTTTGTTTTTAGCAATTAGTTAGGCCTAAAATTTCCTTGTATATATGAACTTGAGCTATAAGTTCATATTCCTCTTCACCCATAGTATTTTAACTAAATAAATTAAAAACTACATGCACACAAAATCATGTATACAAATAAACAGTGACATGCCACCACGGGGCTCTTATTTAATAATAATTTGTTAAATAATATTATTATAAAATATAATTAAAACTGAGCCGAATATTAAATACACTAATTTTGGCTTACACATATTTTCCATTTTCACTTTTGTTCATGTATTGGATGGTAACCAGATGTATTTACTAGCCACGATTTTTCCTTTCAAAACCATTGTTGTTTTGACCGTGATTTTCAAGGGTAAATTCAAGGGAACTGCTCAAAAAATATGAACGAAATAAAAAACTCAACGATTCAACCCGATTCAACTCATGGTTAGTAAGTACGTTTCAAAGTAATCAGTGCACCCCCGTCCTCCACCTCCTCGCTATTCATGACCAATAGTACGTATCATATTCCATCCGGTCAAAACACTTTCTACATAATAATAGAGAGGGAATCAATTTAATCAAAGCCTAGATTAATATTTTAGGGTTTCCTATTGTCATAACCTACAATGTTAAGGATTACATTTATTATTTTAAACTATTTAAACGCATTCCATCACAGATGTTCGTACGACATAGAATAATTCATTATGCATGTCCTTTATGCTTTTGTGTTTTTTTTATTTAGTGGTAAATTTGGATAAGATTTTAATGTTTATTTGTTTAAAAAATAATTTATATATATATAGATGAAATGAAATTATTTGAGGCTAAAAATAAACATATATATTATAATTTTAATAAATTAAAAAAAAAAATAGTATTTTAATTGTTTTTTAAAATCTATAAGTTTTAAGCTATTCCATATTGATTCATCATGCATGCGCTCTTTGAGTGTGAAGGATAAGGCTGAAAAAAGCTTCCTCATAATTGACTTTGAAGGATTATATTTATAGGATTTCCTCATAATTGACTTTGAAGGATTATATTTATAGGATTATTTTAATTTTAGTACTTTTGTTTTTATAATTTTTGGTTTATTGTGAATTTTAGATGAATTCAACATCTTAAAAAAATTGAAACATTTGAAGTTCAATTATGCATATTATATATAATAAAAAATTAATATTTCAAAAAAGTCCTATGAAATTTTTAACAAAAATAAAAACATCTGCTACATATTGATGCCGATAGGCATTTTCTTTCTGGACTGACGGTGGGCAAACATTGTTCACCACAACTAATCCATGAGCTTCATTTTCATCATTCTTTCCTATCTAAATTTGACATGTGGTTGTTTCTATTCATCTTCTTCTCTCACCCCCAACCTGCTTGTTGTGTTGACTTGAGGATTGAAGCCTATGCTAGACTCCATGGGCTTCCATAGAAAACAATGTTGTGCAACCTTCGTAGACTCAATGACCCTTCATTCACCGAGGTGAGAAGCAAGGAAGACACAATCCTCGATTCCTCCATTCTTTTGGAACTTCTTGTACGGATTTCAAAAAGGAACCTACCACCACGGGGATGCCTGCGCGTTTTCTCACACTTTCTTTAAATTATGGCTTGATCCTACTCAATATCAGACTAAAAAGAATTGTAAACGTAGAGTTTGACCCATCCTTGTAAAGATGAGAGGAGATGTAAATGAAAAGTATGTTTCTCTGCTCATATTCTACAGCAACTTCGGATGTTGATATTATTTTCATCGTCCAACAAAAATTAAAGAAGCAGTACAACGTTGCATGTTTCCTCTACTCTGAAAAACTATTCTATGTCGTCCTCAGCAGCAACTTATGACGGATCATTGCTTCGAAAGGTGCTGAAGGAGTCATGAGTTTGTGTCCTCGCAGCATATCTTCGATATCTGCCCCAACTTCAACATTGGTGGGGAATTCTTAGTCAATTCCCCGTCTTTCTCCACCGTTCTCTCTTATTAAGCCAAATGAAATAATCCCCTTTTTATTTATTCATTTAGTGATTATGACATAGCCAAGGATGCAAATAGTATATGGACATTAATATTGGAACCCTAGAGGGGTTTTCTGAAATTTTGGGGATGGGCTATTGAAGCATATGAAGGGATAAATAGGTAAGCTTTAGCAAAATAGTTCTCTAAATTTAAAAGAAGGGATAGGACTCTTGGAAATGGTCATGACTTACTAAAGCAAACACTCCTTTTGAGCTTTGCTTTCATTTTCACTCACATTAGGTATATTCATTTTATCGATCTATGATTCAGAGCACCGCCAAATTCCATATCTATGAGTAATCCATGCTTCTCTTCATTTATATTAGTTTTTATTTTCTCTCAAATCAATATCTTTTATATATATTAGAACATGTTGGTGCCTCACCATACTTGATGAACTCCTTTCTTATTAAATTTTGGTTCTCTCTATTTGATGAAATTATTCTTGGGCTCTTTAGGATCATATACTATGAACTCATGAATCTCTTTTTGGTTGATATCTTGTCTACATTTTGGAGGATTCTAAGCATCTTTTGATCTATAAATAGGTGAAGTGAGGTGAAGGGGAGGCATTTTAGTCTTCTAGTTGAAAACCATTGGGAAGTTCTCGGTGTAATTCTGCCCCCTGTAACTTATTTCCTTGAGCAAACTATTAGGAGGTCAATATTGGGTTTGTGCAGGTTATTGAATTTGAGAGCCAATTCTTTCTCGACATCCTCACCTGTAAAAATGATTAAATTCTAAGGTGTTGTGATCAGGTCTTGGAAAACTTTTAGAAAATATAGATTTTGTAGATTTGTAGGAAATAATGAAATGGAAGTAGAAATTCTATTGATGGATGAAGATAACAAAGGTGAGATTGTAAGGGAAGCGTTGCAGGACACCCCTAGAACCCATTTTGGGACTCTCCTTGGCAAGACTGAGGATTCCCCTGAAACAAACTCGGTATGTTCATAGATGGAGAGTGCGGATGAGATTTGTTGTAGGATCAATGTCGGAGTTGGTAGTGGTGACAGACGTGAGTATAGCAATGGTTTATCATATGGTGAAGGAAACAACCCATCAAATTACTCAGATGGTTCTCGTCCTATAAAAATGGTTAACCTGACTACACTTTAAGTCTCACATCTTAGTATGTAGGGTAAAATTGGTGAGGATTCAAAGTGTAATAAGGATAATCTGGAAGAACATTTCATACTGTTGTCAATTCTCATTATTGGGCTCTTGCAAAAATATATATTCCCTTGGAATAAACTCAAATAATGAATGATGCCTTGTGTATTTCCCTTGATTCCATCTGGTTCCTAAGAACACAGTAGGAGCTTGCAGGGGTTACGAGGTTGACTAGTAAACTTATAAGAATGGGTGATTGAAACTTCACTCATGCAGCTTTGAGGACTTATTTTCTTGCTTTATGTGTTTCAACTTGTAGGATTAGGACGATGAACTTGATACACACTATCACTCTCATGGCGCAAAGGTATGGAATATTTTGTTTATTAAAACTTTCATAACTCGTTTCCTTTTTGTTTGGTTCCCATACTTAACAAAAGGTTTGTTATCAACTAGGCTAATTTATTGAATGAACTTTTAATTTGTTTTATTCTGTTAAGCAAGAAGAATTATGATTTAAGATAAACATGCATGTTAATGTTGTAGTTTTTGATGTAACAAAAAGCCAAACAAGAACAACATAACATTGTGATTTTGCATCTCAGATAGAATATAGCATAAAACTAAATTTGATGATTGGAATCGGCCATGACTCGAAATAATACCATATGAAAACGATGTTGACAGGATGCAAAAACATATTTAGGAGTGCAATGGTGATGAGGTGTTGAAGGTCGAAGCTGCAACCAAAGTACAAATATTCATTGAATGGGATCTCAAGTGCATTGGCCCTCAAACTCATGGCCAAGGAAGTGGATATAGATTAATGCACAACTCATCCATTGAGATCCAATCACAGTTATTGGAATTCAATACCTTTTTAGATCTTGCAAAGTACTAGTTGATAGGAAAATACTTTACAGAAGAATTTGATGCAGATTGCTTTCCCCTTACACTCTTTTTTAGTGCAATAGATCTAGGTTGGACATCAATAATTGTTTCAAGTGCAATGTAAGACTTCGTAGGAGTGCTTGTTGAAGGACAGACTGATAATGTCAACCAGTGCTTCCTTGGAGCTACACATTTTGGGAGCACTAAGCTTGTGCGGATTCCATTACAGGTAGCATGTTATCATCCTTTTTTATCTATTATTGAAATAAAATATCATGACTTGGCAATTGAATATTTTTATACCTTGTTATTCCTTGGCTATTGTGATTTGGGCATGTGAACTCCATATGATAAAACAATAATTTTTAGATCACAGATAACTAGTCCTCGTATGTTTATTAGTCACCCCTTCCCTTTCTAATGCACATGTCTCTTTAGCAATAGGATGGCCATGAAGAAAACTTGGTATTGCAAACTAATATGGTTTATCCATAAATAATAAATATGATTTTCCCATATTTTTAGTTGTAACATGGGTTAGACATGACAAACAAGCTCTGCATATCTTTCATACTAGATAGTATGCAAATGTTTTAATGAGTCCATGTCATAAATTTGTGAAGAAAAAACCATTTCGTCTTTGGTTGATGGATGTTTGCAACTATTTTAGGTGTAATTTTATGAAACTTGTCTAGTTACTCAAAGGAAAACAATGTTTCAATCGTTTTGGTTGTTAAAACGAAGTTTGTTCAAATTTTATCATAGAAAAACTTTGCATTCACTAGACAGGTGCCATTTTTGTGAGAATCTATGAAGGTAAGATAGGATTTCTCATGCATGTGGTTGTTGGAGAAGCTGAGACTCCATATCAAGATGGACTTTTCTTATTTCATATTCATTTTCCATCCAACCATATTGATGTATCGCTTGTAAACCTTAATTAGAACTATTTTATTTGAAGGTGAATTTGAGATCTAATGTTTTTTTATGAACTTCAATATGAAATTCTCATTTAACTTTATGTTTGGTTTTAAATTTATATTTGTGTTTGAGGTTGAGGAAGACATTGCAACTTACACAATCAAGATAATGGATGATCCTAGAACATTGAAGAAGACTTTGTACATGAGGCCTCATGCAAATACTCTATCTGTGAATGAGCTTTTGGGTCTCTTAGAGACCAATATTGAACACTTTGGATAAGTTATATGTACCCAAAGAGAAAGTATTCAAATAAATTAAAGGTTAGTAGTTCTATTACACTATGAAATATATCCATATTAATAATCTTCTTTCATTTCATTTTAATGTAAATTGTGTGATGGGTTGTAAAAAAAGTGTTATTTCAGAGACACAAGACGTTTTTTTATAGCTCTACCACTCAATTTTTGTGGAATACAATCAATTTTTTTTTTAATTTGATTGAATGAGGTAGAGGCTACTCAATTGTATACATATGTAAAATGTACTACAATAAAAAAAAACCCCAATTAGTTTGTCTGAATTATCATGGTGTATCACGTGTATCATGTATCATGTTTGTTGAAATATTTAGGTTGATAATTACGAGTTTGTGTATCATGTATTGTAATATACCTCCATCGTTATAGTATTGTTTTGATTTGACTGAAATATATTGGACAAAATGGAAGGAAAGTCATGGGGGGGAGTATTAGAATAAATATGTAAATGAATATTTATTGATAAATAAATGAGATGTATGTACTTGAGAATGAGACACCTAGAAATGAGATGCTTGACATGCCTTCATGATAAGATTTCTAGATGAAATTCTACATAAGCTTAATGGATGGGAGATAAAGATTCATTAAGTTGTTTAGCTAGTGAAAGATGTTAAACATAGGAAAGCATAAAATCTCCACGAGAGAGAAAGGCATAATTTTATGGAAAGGCCTAGGCAAGTGGATAAGAAAATGTCCAAAAAGAGGAACGCCACTAAAAGAAACCTTATCGAGAAGGAAAGGTATTAAATACCTATTGAAGGCCTCAAAGGGGGTTGTGGATCCTTGGGAAAGTGATCTCACATCGGGGGGCACTGGGAGTGCATTTCATGGTTGGGTGGAAAGTGTGCTCATTCAGTACGATCTGGTACATTGATCTCTAGTTAGAAAAATCGATGCATAATTCCTCCTCCAAATAGTTCTTAATTAAACTTGATCATTCTTTTCGTATTTCATGGTTTATTTTGTTATGCATCTAAGAATTTGTATGAATAAATTGGTGTTGTAAGAATCTATTTTTTCTCTTAAATTATTAATTGGATTGTGTTTAAATGAAGAATAACTTGAAAGAAGGAAGAGCTGATAAATTTTAATGTTGGTAAATCTTATGGTGTAGACAGTGGAAGGTAGGAAATTGTGTTATCGTCATTCAGCTTAATATGAAGTAAGTGATTAAATGAATCTAGCTATATAGAAACAAATTAAGAAATAGCCTTTCGATATAAAAATATAATTACATCATAGATAGGTGAATAAATGCATTCTATTGGTATTATTTGATTTATCGAAATAAATGCGGGGTATAATAGTTTATTAACTAAGTGGTTTATAATACTTACGTAACCCCTTTTGATATTGTTTCGTCACTTTCCATATAAAAAATTAAGCTTATGTGCTTACCCCGTATTTTTCTAAGACAATGATAAACATAAAAGAGGAAGGGTATGCAAAAATGGTGGTGGTGGTAGTAGTCACAGACAAAAATTCTACTATTAGGGAAGAACAAATTTATTTTCTATCTAAGTCATTGTTAACCTTATTTGAAAATGCATGAACGGAAATTATGGTAGGAAGATTAAGTAGATAAGGTAGGTACAGAGACTCCATGCTTGAAAGGCTACACCTCATCAAGAGGCGGGGGACATTACGATCTGATGAGAATAGTCTTAAACATTAGAGTTAATCCCCGAGTTTGGAATTAAGCCTCAAACCTTGGGATATAGTTCCATGCTAAACATGAAATATATTCTGGCTAAAAGACGGGGTGTCAAAGGAAAGAATTCATAGTAAATTAAGAAATTTAGCCTATATCAACCTTGAGATAGAAATGAGAGAACTTTTACAATTAAAATATCCACATATCGAATTAAGTAATTTCTCTCTCCTCAATCCTCAGAAATTAAATACACAACATTACTTAGGCATATTAATGTAATGGAGCCAAGAAAATATTAATCCAGGTTGATTTAGGTAGTATACGTGTCGAGAGGTATCTATTTGAATGTTGTAGAGACATTATTAACCAAAAATTATATGTAAAGATGAGGTTGAATTATAGGTCTCGAGAAAGTAGTGCGTGTGAAGTTGTATAGCATATCACGGGAAGCATAAAATATCGTATCCATTGATTTAGGAACTAAGACATAACCTAAAGGAAGCACGGTCTATGGCCAAATTTGTATGACATAGTCATGAATTATTGCCTATGATATGGTGATTGCATTAAGAATGCAAGCAACATGGAAACCAAACACCCTTCACTAATAAAGCTTATGTCATAGTTACGATTATTCTAGCATATTGGAATTACAAGTTAAACTTCTTACAAAAAAACAAATAACACGCAATCCCTAGAAAAAATTCATAATAACTAATTCATACATATACTCGAATAAGGCAAGGTCTTTATTTCAGAAAAATATATATATAACACGCAATCCCTAGAAAAAATTCATAATAACTAATTCATACATATACTCGAATAAGGCAAGGTCTTTATTTTAGAAAAAAAAAAAATTAGATATAATAGGTTCATAAAACATGAATATGCACCGAGTTTTCAATCCATGTATTGTATAAGTTATAAGCCAATTACTACCCTATTCGCTCCCTAGGATGGCTATACTAAACATTTAACCAAGAACAAAATCTGAGCAAGCTATGTTCAGTAAAATATTTATGTAACCGGGACTGTAAGCGATATGTAGAATAGGACACTAAACTATATATACACCAACGAAAAGAAATAGAGTATCCATAAATCTTAATTTCCCATGTCTAGGGTTATACATAAAATAATCTCATGATAAAATTTTAGATGGAGTCACTGGATATCAATCCTTTCACGCGAAGTGATAAACTCAGGATAATCAACACCACAGGTACATAAGCTGTGAGAAATCTAGTTGGGAAGATGCATGGAATACCCACCTGGAAAGGGGAAACAACTTGTAAATCCAGGTCAAAGTCAAACTACAACACAATCAATGGAATTTATGAGGGCGTAATAGTGGTACCTGCATAAGGACTTAGACGGGTATCAGGAAAAATGTATGCATAATGATATGTAAGAACCAAAACAAAACAGTTTTAGTGTAAAAATAAAAAAAGAGATAATAGAAAACAAGAAAAATTCACCAGGGAAATTTGAGACTGGAGTCTTCTTTGGCCCTCTAAGTTGTAAACGGAGGAAAAATCAAAAGAGGTCAATAGACAATTCAAAATGTCCCTGAAAATTTTAAGAACATAAATGAATACCAATGACGAATCTTACCTGCAATTCACCTTGTCGAAAGGGATCACCACCAAATGCTCATATCACAAATATCGGATGGGTGACTTCGAACAATTGATTCAGCATCTAACTATGCATAAAAATATTAAGGAATACATTGTAATGGGTGCACGGATTAAAAAAAAACAAAAAAACAAAAAACAAAAACAAAATAAAAAAACCACGACACAGTGGAAAATAATTACTTGAGTAGTTAATTGTGGAATCGTTTTTGCAGGAATTGTTTTTCCACTGGCGTCCATTGGCAAAAAGAAAAAAAATAAAAGGAATGGCGTAGAGGCCATTTACTAAGCCTAGAAAAGAGTTAAGTAATGAGATACCACAACGAACACGAGTTAACCTAAACCATAGCATCGTCTCGGAATCCTGCTACAGTGAGTGGGTCATCCAAACGCTAATCACTAGAGACTAAGGAATTATGGTGGTGTGCCTTCTAGAAGCCATACTCTATGCTTAACACTGGGGAGACCACATGATGTAAAGAGTTAACCAAATGTGAGAGAGGAAGGCACGTCAAACGTTTAGGGTTTCAAACTAGCATTCTTCATCGTTGATGAAAGCGATGGTATCTTGGTCGTTGATGAGCATAGTACAATGTATTGATGAAGGCCATGTGAAGGGATAAGACGAGCCATGTGATTAAGAGTATGTTGAAAGCGGGGATTTGGCACTCTGACCAATGCGCTACAAGTGGAGCTCTCTTCGCATAATTTCCCTTTGGTAAATTCAAACTGAAGTGTGATGAGTTAAGATTACCCACCACCAAATTTACACTCATATAATGTATCATATGGTCACTTAGCGTAATGCCAATGGAAGAGTTAATATAAATATTCAATGTGCAACAAACATGGACTACTTTATATTTATAGGAAGCTCGAGAATTCTTCAATTAAGGTTAAATGGTTAAGTGCTATAAGAGTTCCAACCATTCATAGAGTTATGGCTATGATAACATAACCTTAGAGCTATTTCCTATAATGGAGGATGAAATTGATATTAGAGTTGTTATAGTAATTAAAATCATAGATAAAATGTGAACATAATTGAAAAGAAAGAGTTGTAGCTCTCAGGTGTGGCCTGCACCTCGAAACTACACTCACAAAACTTGAGAGATCACTCTCGTCCACTCTATTCATCAATCAATCAAAGATTACATCATTAAATACAATACTAGGAAATAGGAAGTTGCACCCAAACCCCATAACTATAGGAACTAATCCTAAACTAGGGAGAAGGTTACAACAACGTAACTATTTTCTCCATTAATATCAAAATAATATTAATTATTCTCAACTCCCCCCCTTAATGGAGAAAGGGTTCTCCTGGACTCCTAGCATCTTTCTAAACAATTCAAATTTCACTCGTGCAAGAGGCTTTGTGAAAATATTAGCCACATTGTCACAAGTTTTACAATATACAACAACAATTTCTTTAGACTGTATTTTCTCTCTAACAAAATGGAACTGAGTGTCTATATGTTTGGTGTTTTTGTGAAACACTGGATTGTATGCTAATTTAATGGTGCTCTAGTTGTCGCTTTTGATGGAAGTGGGATTTTTCTGTTCTTTTCCTGCATCTTTAAGAAGCATTCTCAACCAGATCGCTTCACACGTTCCTGCACACAATGCTTGATACTCAGCTTCACATGACGACGGAGCTACATTACTCTGTTTCTTGCTGCTCCAAGCTATGACCCCGGAACCTATGTTGAATGCATAACCTGTGATGGACCTCCGATCATCCAAGTTACCTGCCCAGTCTGAATCTGAAAAACCTGCTAGACTAACATCAGATACATCAGTGTATAAAATACCAAAATGAACAGTACCACAAAGATACCTCAACACGCTTTTTGCTGTTGTCAAGTGACTTTCACGCGGTTTTGACATGAATTGGCTTTAATACACTAACTGAGTATGCCAAGTCGGGTCTCGTTGGTGAAAGATATATAAGGCTGCCAACCAGTTGTCTGTACATTGTGGCATCTACCTCCTTAGTTCCATCGTCACTGCTCAATTTCAAATTCTGCTACAAAGGTGTTGCTGCTGCTCTACATTGATCCATACCAAACTTTTCCAACAGATTTCTCGCATACTTCCCTTGAGTAAGGAAAGTTTGCCCAGTATCTCTGAATACTTCTAATCCCAGACAATAGTTAAGGCTTCCGAGATTTTTCATCTCAAAAACTTGTGCCATGAGCCTTTTTATTCCTCTAATTAAATCCTCTGCATTTCCTGTTAAAATCATATCATCCACATATAGAGAAATCAAAATAATCTGCCCCTGGTTATTGTACTTGGTATACAAATTTGGGTCATTTAAACTTCTATGGAAACCATACTCTACAAAGAAAGAATCAACATTTTCATACCAAGACCTGGGTGCTTGCTTTAAACCATATCAAGCCTTTTTCAATCTGGAAACAAGATGTTCCTGCCCCTGCTTTACATATCCTTCTGGCTGTACTAAGTAAATTTCTTCTTTTAAATCACCATTTAAAAATGCAGATTTAACATCAAGCTGGTGTAAGTCCCAATTACATTTAGTAGCTAAAGCAATAATCATTCTAATTGTATTTAGCTCTGCTACAGGTGCAAAAGTATCATCAAAATATATACATTCCTTCTGTGAATATCCTTTTGCAACCAACCTAGCTTTTAACTTATCTATACTTCCGTCTGCATTCATTTTTGGTTTAAACAACCACTTGCTTCCTATAGGTGTTTTATTTTTAGGCAGCTCTACTAATTCCCAAGTATTATTTCTAAGAATTGATTCCATCTCCTCATTCATTGCAGCTCTCCATTCCTCAAATTGACTAGCTTCTTGATAATTAGAGGGCTCTATAATGTTCAAAAACTTTGACATCAACCCATAGTTTCTCAACTTCAATGGTAATTGAGTCTTCCTACCTGACCTTCTTGGTAGGGGACTTACCTCAAATTTGTTTTCTTCTGCAATAACTGGGCCTGCTCTTTCACCTTCTTGTTGTTCTTTTTCATTCTCTTCTTTCTGCTCCTGTTCCTGCTCCCTTTCATCCTCGCTGCTTTCCTCCAACAGCAATAGAATGTGCCAATCATCTCCAACATCAGCTTTCCTTTCCTGTACCTGTTCATGAAACACTACATCTCTACTTGCAAATGTCTTACGAGACTCAGGATTGAACAGTTTGTATGCTTTAAACTCTGTGTCATAACCAACAAAGATGCATTTGACTGCCTTAGGGTCTAGTTTCTTTCTATCATCTTTGGGTACATGTGCAAATGCCTTTGACCCAAAGACTCTTAAGTGATTTACTGCTGGTTTAAATCCATACAAGGCTTCAAAATGGGTTTTGAAGCCAAGAAACCTAGTAGGACTTCTATTTTTCAAATATACAGCAGTATTTATCGCTTCTGCCCAAAAAGTATTAGATAGACCCTTACCTTGCAGCATGCTCCTTGCGCACTCTACCAGGGTTCTGTTTTTACGCTCTGCAAGACCGTTTTGCTGTGGTGTGTGCGGCACTGTATACTGCTGAACAATCCCATGAGATTTGCACTATTTCATGAATTCCTTTGATTTGTATTCTCCTCCTTGATCAGATCGGAGAATTTTAATACTTTTTCCAAACTGTCTTTCCACCAGGGTTTTGAAATCTATAAAACATTGGAAAGTCTGACTTTTCTTGTTTAAAAAATAAACCCATGAATACCTAGTGCAGTCATCAGTAAACAACAAAAAATAGTATACTCCCCCTAGCGACCTTGTCTGCATGGGACCACATACATCAGTGTGCACTAGCTCTAAGATTTCTGTTTGCCTCCTCCTATCATGCACAGGGAACTGTTCTCTGTGCATCTTTCCTAAGGCACAACCTTCACAGTTTAACTGAATGTTACGAAAGATGGGGAGGCCTTCGACCATACCTTTCTTCTGTAACAACATGAGATCCTGCAGATTCAGATGACCAAACCTCTGATGCCATAGTTGTTCAGCTGTCGACTCTCCTGCAACCATGGCTTGCTTTGATATACTTTTTGCATCCAATCTGTATAGGCTTCCAACTCGCATGCCTGTTGCAACAATTTCATTCCTGCAATCCTTTATCACACAACGAGTCTTGAAGAATTCGACATGCATATCTTGATCAGCCATCATGGATACAGATATCAGGTTTTTCTTTATTCCAGGTACATATAAACATTTGAAAGGTGACTAATTTCTCCATTTGGTAACTTAACTGAAATCACTCCATGACCTTTAATCTGATATCCATTATCATCCCCTAGATATATATTTGATCCATTTATAATTTCTTCAAGACTGTCGAAAAATTCTTTATTACCTGTCATGTGAGAGGATGCTCCGGAATCGACATACCAGATGTCATCTTCATTTGATTCAGGAAGGGCACAGTGGACTGTGAACAGTCGAAATTCATGACTGAAGTCTTCTTCTTCAACAAAATATCCTTTGTGTTTTGGATTTTCCTGTCTCCTCCTTGCCTCATCAGCCTGCCTCTTATGATAACAATCTCTCTGTATATGACCCTTCTTTCCACAATAAAAACATTTCTTTTCAGAATTATTTGCAAGCATACCTTTATGACAGTGATGTTTATGTGTTGTTCCTCCTTTCTGGACTGATTGCTGTTGTGACTGCTTCCCTTTAGATAGTCGTCGTTTTTCCACCAGCGCAAGATCGTCACTTTGGGGGTTGAGATTCAGGTTCTGCAGTCGCTCTTCCTCTTGCTGCAAGATCGCAGTGAGATAATCAAAAGTGGGTGTTTTCTCCCTTGCCGAGACTCCAGTGATGAAGGTTTGGAAATCATCACGCATCCCATTCATTGTAATTGCAACAAGATCTTCATCAGCCACCGCCACTCCAATGGCCACCAATCTGTCTTTAACATCCTTAATTCGCGCGACAAATGCAGTAGCAGACTCCCTTTCGTCCATCCTCTGATCCAGGTGGATATTGGTGGCCACCTACCAAGTCCACCTGGACCCCCACCATTGTCTTTCTCAGCATTTTCAGTTTCCTTAATTGTAGCACAACTTACTATTTTTAGCAGTTTTTCGGGTCCTGAACTTCCGGAGCCGTTTTGAGGCCCTAAACGACGTTTTTTGGGGAATCCGGGGGCAACACCAGTCCATGGAATGGACTGGTGTTGCCCGTTCCAACAATGATAGTGCTCGGATAGATCTTTCTAATGAGCTATTGTACGCGTCAAACGGAGATCATATGCCAAAGTTACGACCCTGGGAAGTTGATGTACCAACTTACCCCCAAACGGCGCCCACAGTTTGGCGTTTCATGTCCTAGGGTTAGGTTTTGGAATGTTAAGGGTTTTTCCATTGTTTCTCAACAATAAATAGGCCTTCGAGCCTCATTGTAACACAGTTCAGAGGCATGTAGCCATCACATCTCTTCTCAGAGATAAGCTACCATCCCCCTAGCTAGTTTATTTCCATTTCTGTCTGTAAGCATATTTTAGTATTTTCCATTAATGAAATGAAGTATTATTTCCACTGCATCTTTGTGTATATGGTTATCTCTGTAATTTGTTGCGTTCCTGTTTAAATCCAGATCAGTGGTATCAAAGCGGTCTGCTTTTTCTCTGTTTTTCTTTGCATGTCCCCAACAAGGTCGGGATATAAGGAGTTAGGGCTTGAACTGGTTGAACCTTTGCAAGACCAGCCTCGCAAATCCCGACGGCCTCCCATGGCGGACGAGAAGAAAGACGAGGGGGCAGGAGATCCCATCAAAATCTTGCTCGAAGAAGCGCTCGAGCGACAACGGAACGCGATGATGGACAGCTTTGCGCAGATCCTTCAGCGGCTACCCAGAAGCGGCGCATCGGCTTCCAGCAGCTCCTCTGGAAATGCCACACCCTTTAAGGTACAAGTTAATTTTGAAATCCCCATATTCGAGGGTCAGATAGACGCCGATGCCGTAGATAAATGGTTAAATCTGCTAGAGGGTTATTTTTCTGTTCATGAATTTTCGAGTCGGGAAAAGATTGTTTTTGCTCTTCTCAAAGCAGCCCCCCACGTCAAGGACTGGTGGGAAACCTACTGCGAGCAGAAGGATGAAAGTACTGGCTCACTATTTTCAGCTGATCCCCCATGGGATTCGTTCCGGGATGCCATCAAGGAGCAGTACTACCCTGTCGGAAGCTATGAGGATGAATACATAAAGTGGACCACGCTGCGGCAGGGAAGGGACCAAGACGTGCCGGAGTTCACCAATCTTTTCCATACCCTTCGCACAAAGTTGGGTATCAAGGATTCAGAGCAACATTTGATACTCAAATACCGTGGCTGCCTGCACAAGTACATCCAGGAAGAAATACAGTTCCTAAACATCCCCTCGCTCGGCGCAGCATACCGGTATGCCGTCAAGGTCGAGCAGAAGTTTAAACAAAAGAAGCGAGACTTTGGATCTGCGAATCCAAAGCAGGGGAAAGGTGCCCCTAAACCACAGAACAAAGGACAAAGCCAAGGCGGGACAGCCCAAGACAACCAGCCGAAGCTGCAAGCAAAGAGCAACACCGCGAAGCCGAGAAAGGACACTGGAAAATGGTGCGAGTTCCATAAGAGCTCCACTCACAACACAAGTGAGTGTCGGGCCAAGCAGTCACTGGTGGCTGAGCTAAAGGTTTCAGAATCAGATGCATGTTCCGACTCTGAGTCAGAACCCGATAAGGGGTATGAAAAAGGGAAGCAGATCATTGATGCGGATCCCAGCGCCACTGTTGCTACCGCAAAGATCCAGAAAAATGAACCCGAAGATCCAGAGGAGGAGGAGCGTCTCTTCCACTCCCAGATGTGGGTAAAGGGCTCCCCGATACAGTTCATTGTTGATAGCGGGAGTCAAAAGAACCTCATTTCGGCAGAGGTCGTGAAGCGGTTGGGCTTACCGACCACAACACATCCACAACCATACACCATTGGGTGGCTTCACCAAGGGCGAGATCTTCGCGTGAGCCAGCAGTGTCGCCTTCCATACAACATCAAGCCCTTCACGGATGAGGTATTGTGTGACATTGCTCCCCTTGAAGTTTGTGATGTATTACTAGGACAACCATACTTGTGGAAGCGACATGCTGTGTATGAATCAAGGCCCCGTGCTGTTATTATTACATTGGGAAATAAGTTGTTCAGGATACCAGAGGTAGCACCACCTGCCGCCATCTCTTTGATTACTGCAAAACAATGCAGTAAGATCATTTCCAAAACCAGGAAATTTGTTTTCCTGATGATACGCCCTCAAGGGAAGAAGAAGACAGTGGCCGCGGCCTCCAAACGGGGTCCCTCTGCACGGCAGCTACAGATGGACAAGATTGTGGAGGAGTACGAAGACATCTTCACCTCCCCGGCAGGGGTTCCTCTGCACTGTCAAGTCAAGCACTCCATCGATCTGACCCCAGGTGCGCCGCTACCCAATGGACCAATTTATCGGCGCTCCGTTCTGGAGAACAATGAAATCAAGAGGCAGATTCAGGAGCTCCTGCAGAAAGGTCACATCCGTCCGAGTTCTTCACCCTGTGGGAGCCCGATAGTGTTGGTACAGAAGAAGGATGGGACGTGGAGACTCTGTATTGACTATCGGGCGCTGAACAAGATCACTGTCCGTAATAGGTACCCGATCCCGCGGATTGATGACCTCCTAGACCAACTAAAGGGGGCGAAATATTTCAGCAAGATCGATCTGAAGTCAAGATATCACCAGGTACCAATTGAACCCTCAGATGTGTGGAAGACTGCCTTCAAATCCAAGGAGGGCCTCTTCGAATGGTTGGTCATGCCTTTCGGATTGACGAATGCTCCTGCAACCTTTATGAGGCTAATGGATGACATCTTGCGGCCATTCACCAACTCCTTTGTAGTAGTATACTTGGATGACATTCTGATCTTCAGCCAGAGTTGGGAAGAGCACCTCCAACACATCCGACAGGTTCTCCAAACACTGCGGCAACACAAGCTATGTGCCAATTTGGAGAAATGCACTTTTGGCATGACCGAGGTTCAGTATCTGGGATACATCATTGATGAACAGGGGGTGCATGTCGATCCAGCCAAGGTCCAAGTCATTCGGGATTGGCCCTCTCCAACCACTCTAACAGAGCTCCGCAGCTTTCTAGGTCTTGCCAACTTCTACCGCAGGTTTGTGTTGGGATTTTCTCATATTTCTTGGCCCTTGAGTCAAGTCACCAAGGGCGGGAAGAAAGCAAAATTCTTTTGGTCTGAATCTCAACAGAAGGCATTCAGGGAGTTGAAGGATCGCCTCTGCACGGCACCAGTGCTCGCGTTACCAGATTTACAAAAACCATTTGAGGTCGAGACAGATGCCTCTGACTATGCTATTGGGGCAGTCCTTACTCAACATGGACATCCAGTGGCATATCACAGTGAAACACTTTCAGACACAGTCCGGAAGTACCCCACTTATGATAAAGAGATGTATTCCATTGTACAGGCCTGCCGACAATGGAAGCATTACATTTTGGGGAAGGAAACGGTCATCCACACAGACCACCGACCTCTGCAGTTCATACAGACCCAAGGGAAATTGCAGAATGATCGCCATCAGAAGTGGTCTACATACCTGCAACAGTTTCACTTGAATATCAAGTATAAAAAGGGCAGCACCAATAATGTTGCAGATTGCCTCAGTCGACCACCGATCATGGCGCTAACCACCGTGCTCAACTCTTGCGGGCACGAGACTTCTGATTGGCCACTTCTCTACAAAAGCGACCCAGAATTCGGCCACACATACCAGACACTCTTGGAGGGTCGGCAGGTTGCAGATTTTCACCTCCAAGATGCCCTATTATGCCACCTCGGTCACCTTTGTGTTCCTTCAAGCGAGCGTGCCAAGATGATTTGGGAAGCACACTACAGTCGGGCTGCTGGGCATTTCGGGGTCGAGAAAACAGTGGCAGTACTGCAAAACTATTTCTATTGGCCGAATCTTCGACAGGATGTTGGGAAGTACATCCGATCATGTACTGCCTGTGCCATTGCCAAACCGACCATTAAGAAGCAAGGCCTCTATACCCCGTTGCCTACCCCTAGTCGACCTTGGGAATCCATCTCCATGGATTACATGTCAGGCCTTCCTTCCACTAAGCATGGAAATGACTGTGTTTTTGTGGTCGTCGACAGGTTCTCAAAGATGGCCATTATGATGGCCTGCAAGAAGAATATCACAGCAGAAGCCACTGCTAAACTCTTCTTTGAACGAGTGTGGGTGCACTTTGGGATCCCACAGTCTATCATCTCAGATCGGGACAGTCGGTTTCTCAGCACCTTTTGGTCCAGTCTCTGGTCAATGCTGGACACCAAACTCACGAAGTCCACAGCCTTCCATCCTCAAACTGATGGCCAGACAGAGGTTGTCAATAGGATGATTGTGCACATTCTGCGCATGTATAACTCAAAGCATCCACGCACATGGGACGAGAGCCTCCCCTACGTTCAACACAGCTACAACCGAGCTCTTCACAGCTCCACTGGCCATAGCCCTTTTCAGGTGGGTTTGGGATTCCAGCCACTATGCCCCATTGATGTGGCCATGCCACTTGCAGCTACTCACATGAATTCAGCTCATGTCCAGTCCGAAACAGATAAGGCCACCAGCTTCATTGAGCGCATCCAACATATTCGCCAGCAGGTCCATGACATTCTTGAGAAATCAAATGCCAAGTACAAGCAGCGACATGATCAACATCGGGTGCCACACAAGTTTCAGGTGGGCGACAAAGTCTGGTTGCATTTGCAAAAGGAACGCCTTACTGGAGCCTATCGGAAATTGAGACCACTCCGATATGGTCCTTACACCATTACTAAGGCTATGGGAGACAATGCATTTGAGCTCAGCATTCCCCCATTCCTTGGCCTGCACCCAGTATTCAATGTGGACCGCCTTCGGCCATACTTTCCACCATTGCTAGACACATCCGACATTGCAGAACAGCTCAAACCCACAGAATTAAATCCAGATTGCATGGAACAAGCTGCAACTGATCGGATCATGGACACACAGATCAAGAACACTCGCCAATAGAATATCCAACTGTATTGAGTTGTCAAAGCGGGCCAACTCCTTCAGCAGGGCAAGTGGCTCACCAGGGAACAAGTTCAGCAGAAGTTTCCTCATCTCATGGAGGAGCTCAACGCAATGGGGACCATTGCTTCCTAAGGGGGGAGGAATGATCCAGGTGGATATTGGTGGCCACCTGCCAAGTCCACCTGGACCCCCACCATTGTCTTTCTCAGCATTTTCAGTTTCCTTAATTGTAGCACAACTTACTATTTTTAGCAGTTTTTCGGGTCCTGAACTTCCGGAGCCGTTTTGAGGCCCTAAACGACGTTTTTTGGGGAATCCGGGGGCAACACCAGTCCATGGAATGGACTGGTGTTGCCCGTTCCAACAATGATAGTGCTTGGATAGATCTTTCTAATGAGCTATTGTACACGTCAAACGGAGATCATATGCCAAAGTTACGACCCCGGGAAGTTGATGTACCAACTTACCCCCAAACGGGGCCCACAGTTCGGCGTTTCATCTCCTAGGGTTAGGTTTTGGAATGTTAAGGGTTTTTCCATTGTTTCTCAACAATAAATAGGCCTTCGAGCCTCATTGTAACACAGTTCAGAGGCATGTAGCCATCACATCTCTTCTCAGAGATAAGCTACCATCGCCCTAGCTAGTTTATTTCCATTTCTGTTTGTAAGCATATTTCAGTATTTTCCATTAATGAAATGAAGTATTATTTCCACTGCATCTTTGTGTATATGGTTATCTCTGTAATTTGTTGCGTTCCTGTTTAAATCTGGATCATCCTCATTGAAAATAGCTTGCTTTTCAGAGCCAAAACTCTGTTTGTATTCTGGGTCTCATACAGATTCTTGATTTTCGTCCAAATCTCTGCGGACGTTTTACAATCTCTGATGTGTGCAATGACATTGTCTTTCACAGACATCTTTAACAGGACCTTGGCCTTGTTTTCTCATTTTTCCCAGTCTTCCTTCTGTGTGCTCGCAGTCGGCTTCTGCGCATCGCCTGTCACTATAGTCCAAGCGTTCGCACCTTCGAGCAGGGTCTGGATCTTAAACTTCCAATTCGTGAAGTTAGACCCGTTGAGTTTACCAGACTCGTTAAGGTAAGATTCCATTGTATTACTCATTGTGAATCTACTTAACAACAAAAAAAAACAATATCTGTCAGATCGATATGACACCTCTGCCACCGATCTGCAGTTTCTGGAACTCTTGCTCCAATGAGCAAATTCGGCATTTTCAACGTAGCCGAAACAATGATCTGATCACAATTGATCCGATCCACCTCTCCCAGATTGATCTGCCACTTCGCCAATCCTGCTCTCCCTGCAGATCGCCAAACGAAGTCGAGGTTTCTCGCAGATCTCCTCTGGTGCTTTCCCGATCTATCTCTTCCAGACGGATCTACAACACAGCCGATCTGCACCGCTTGCAAACCGCCACTGCATCGCTGGCAAACCGCCAAACGAAGTTCAATCTATTCGCAGATCCCTTGACGCTACCCCGAGCGAAAAATCCGCGCTAATTCAAAATCGCTTAGAGTATTTTAATTGGTGCGACTTTCCCGGTAAAATCCCGCGCTAATCGGGCTTTTTGGCGCTCTGGCACAGTTTATTCCTCAAAATCCATGCTAATTCCTCTTCTGGCGCAACTGTCAGCACAAAATTCGTGCCAATCCGTGCAAAATCCGCGCCAAAATTTTCGAGTCCGAGCCAAGTGTTCTGCAGTCCACCTTCTCAATCGAGCACAGAGCTCTCGTGTACACACAGCCACAAAGGCACTTCAAGCCACACAGGCTACTCCAGCCACACAGGCAAGCTAGCTACTACAGGCACTTCAGCCTCACAGGTGACAAAAGATCAAGCTCACTCAATCTGAGCTCTGATACCAAGATAAAATGTGAAAAGAATTGAAAAGAAAGAGTTGTAGCTCTCAGGTGTGGCCTGCACCTGGAGACTACACTCACAAAACTTGAGAGATCACTCTCGTCCACTCTATTCATCAATCAATCAAAGATTACATCATTAAATACAATACTAGGAAATAGGAAGTTGCACCCAAACCCCATAACTATAGGAACTAATCCTAAACTAGGGAGAAAGTTACAACAACGTAACTATTTTCTCCATTAATATCAAAATAATATTAATTATTCTCAACTTAACTAACATAGGTAAACATTATAACTTAGAGTAAATGGAGATGCCATCATAAACCAAGATATTAATGTAAAAGGTAAGGAAATTATAACCCCTCTTTTTTCCATTCAATTCAGGTAATGTTCTCAAGCATAAGGAAATATATCCTTAACGACGTTAAAATAGTATTGATTGCGTAGCATATACAACCCAAGTATAATAAATGGAGGAAATGAAATCGATTACCATCATATAGCATTGATGTGATAAATATATTCCCCTTACGTAGGCATTGTTCAGGTAAAGTGAAGAGTTGAGATCCATTTCCTAAGTGTGAAGTGTGAGTAAGGAATTTCTCAAGGAAATATGAAACCATGTATACACATTGTAATAAGCACATGGAATATAAGTATAGTTATGGTTATAAAAATGAACTTGTATGTCCAAACTGACCCAAGAGGTTCATGATCATAGTGTCATTTGTGGTAAAAAATCTAGAAAATAGGATGGAAATAGTAAATATGTTGTTGATAATTAGAAAAAAATAAAAATTGATTATGAACGAGAACCATGAAAAATGGTTTGAGAGGGCTAGGTTCAACTCTCACACCCAATGGGCTTGGAAAAAACAAATGTAATTATAGTAAAATCAAACGATACATGTAGAGTTCATAATTTAACAGCAAAAATGACTGATTTACTATAGGAGAAAATACTTTAAGTGTGATGCAAATGAAACTAAGCCTAATAAGTTAGGTTCAAGGAGGTTGCCTCTAAGAAGTGCTTCCTAACCTCATTGTGAAACACCTGGAAAGTGTAAGCTATATTGCAATAGTTTCATTAAATGAAATTAATCTGTATGGGTGGCTATATAATTGAATCGTTAAAAAGAAAAAAATTGGGATTCTTGGTTATTATTATCATAGTTATGCTTGTCCTTAGATTGGACCTATACTACAGAACTTGTAGACATAATACTTAACTTTATTTATGATCCATGGATGGAGATTCCTGCAACCTGTAGGAAAAGAACTCCATGCTTGTACCTAAAACCTTTCACATAGTCGTGTGGAAGAATAATTTGAACAATGAAATAAGAGAAAGATAAAGGTGAGTCAGTTCTTGAAATTGTTTAACACTTGGTTATGAATGGATTGATACACATTGGTATTCTAGTGGATTTTACATGAGACATAAACTTCAACACATTGTTTGGTTATTCAATGTGAAAAAAAAAAAAACCTGAATCCTATGGCCAATCCACAATTACAGAATGGAAATGATTGAGGTCGGTCATATTGAACAACTTCTCTTCTAGCATATTTCTATATATGAGGGGAAAATGCATAATTACTCTATAATAACGTATTCAAATGTTAGACTATCGATATTGAGAAATTCAAAAAAAAACATGTCATTTAATTATGATATAACAATTGGAGTGAGGTGGGGAAACTTATTGTTATGACTTCCCGAAAAGTATATTACTTATTCTGAAAATTGGGGTTTAATTATTCAAATTGAAATCTGAATGACTATTATTCAGAAAGAAATAGACTATTTTTCTTTTTTTTTTCTTTTTTTAATTGGGTGTGTCATCTCCCTTGTTTATATAGGCGGAGGAGTCCCCTGCATCTCTCACATAATGATTGTTTATATGACCACTTCATAATTTGAATATTGATTCTGAAGTAAACATAATGTGTCTTGAGGGAAAAAAAAGACATTAGAAATAATATCAAATTTTTAAAACATGGTTGAGTCAGTTATAACTGGAGATATGAAAACTACAAGATCAACGAATCTTCTGCGTGTAATGCTTTAAATTTTAATGGAAGACCGAAGCTGAAGGGGTAGGGCTCCATTAATTATGATGAAAAGGAAACATAAACCTAGGTAACGGTGATTTCCACATTTTTTTCTCATTTATGCAGAATTCTCTACGAGGTCCTTGTGCTCACATGATTACATTCAGCATGGAAACCACAATTTTTTTTAGGTTTGCTCAAAGTATTAATCTTTCATTACAAATTGACTTGTACGTGTCAAGATTAGAAGGAAAGAATAAATAAGGTTCTAAAATTACTATAGATAATAAGCTAGGATTAGCTTAAAATCTGGATGAAAATATGTAAATGAAGTTTCTAAGAGGTTCTAAAAAAAAAGTACAAAAAATTGATTTCCACCTCTGCCAAAATATAGAGGTAGTTTGGGAATGCTACATAACAGTTTCTTGTTTTTCTTATATAAAATCCAAATGTGATACCCGTTATTCTTCTGATTTAACTAAGGATGTGTGATCTATTTAACATATGAATAATGATGATCTAATATGGATACAAATGTTGGGCATTTAGGTTAAAGAGGTTGTGTGGGTCTATCACAATATATGTGATTATGGAACTATAAGTTGTTGGATCATGGTCTAAAGTGCCTAAAAATGTATGTGACATGTTTAATTTATTAACACTCACAATCTCACGCAGTGATGCGATTACCAGCTTTGAATAAGGGTGTACGGCATATAATACTTAAAGTGGGAAGTTTGAACTTAAAGAGAAAAAAAAATTGTCTAAGACATATTTCTACAAGAAAAATAAAAGATGGGATGCGCCTAGAAAATATAATAACTTATCGAATATATGAACCAATCTTAGTTGGGAAAATAAAGATACAAATATATAGTATTATTTACCAAAAGAACTTAAGATAGGATAACAGGTGGTAATAGAAGCTATTAATTATGTACAATTAATTTTGAATGAGTAAGGAAACACATAGAATTGCTTATAATTCCTTATTGTGAAGTAAAGCAAGAAGAAATGAATCTGAGTTAAAGGCTACGAATACCAAGTATGTTATGAACAAATTGTCTAAGACAAGTTTTGAGCATGTAGAATGTCCATAAGATACAACTGTATAGGGGAAATGAAATAAAATAAGGATTCAAACTATTAACATACAACAAGTATGGAAAAAGTCATCCTTTTTTAACATCATTAATATCTATAACAAGAAACCAAAGATGGTTAGAGTGAAATTGTTGAATAACTGATAAAATGCTGGATGAAAAAAAAAAATCTACACGGAAATCGACAGGTGAATTGGGAATCCTCCACGATTGAGAAAATTTGAAAGATTTCTTCAAGATTAAGGTTCAACATCAGAACACCTCATAATATAAAAAATGGGAGGAGGGTAACTAAGGACAAATTCTACTTAGGAAAACAAGTAACCGCATGATAATAATGGATTAGATTAAGCCACATTGGACAACGTCCACAGAAAAGTAAGAACCATGAGTAAGAGGTTTTGCAGCTCAATTGGAAATACATCAGTAGGTAGTTAATATAAGAGTGTAAAGATAACAACTACCAGCTACATATATCTTCAAATAAAAGATAAGAAAAACTCGGAAATTAGTAGCAAGCATTAGTAGGAAATGACCTGATAATGGTCAGAATTTGGAAAAAAAAAAAAAAATCAAAGGATTGAAGTTCTAAAAACATTGTTAAGAATATGTTGTTGGGTTGATCAGGAACATTCCTTTATAATACAATGATATATGAAATGTATAATTCTGTTAAACAATATTTAAGTTAATAAGCATGGCCACTGGGTCAATTGTACCAATAAATTAATGTTTCTAACCATATTGGATGCATGTGAGTAGTATGTTGAATGCAGGTGAAAATTAAGAAGCACACAATCAACACGTATACCAAGGTGCTAATTGCAAAATAAAAATAAAAAAATTGATTAAAAGCAAGAAAGACGAGAAGTACCTTCGTAGGAAAATATGGAACTTCTTCGACAACGTGAAGAGTTAGCAAGACGGTAAACTACACATAATAAACAGGATGGGAATTGAATTATTTCTCAATCATAAAAGAAAAAAAAATAATCACTTAAGATTTAGATACATGATATTTCACCTAATTGAATGGGAAATGCCACAGGTAGACTTGAAGGAGGCCTTCTAGTAAAAATCCGTGGTATCTTAAATGGAAAGTGACCCTGTAGGTCCCTATACTACTAGTGTAACCCCTTATTGTTATTATTACAACCCCCTTATTATATTCCTTTGCCCATGTAGTCCCCATATTGTTATTATTGTGCCCCATAGAAGCCCACTATTGTTATTATTGTGCCCTTACATTATTATTGTTATGTCAACTCTCATTATATTATGACCCCTTAGACTCTTATATATAGAAAGGAGGTCTTGTCATTTGTATCATTGAAGAATTATTCATTTGTGTAATGTAAAGGAGGTTTCCCCCTCGAAGAGGCTTATTTTGAAGGTGTTTATCTATATTTTCTATGTTTTTGTGAGCTGGCTTCATAACATTTGTTATTAGAGCTTTGGATTCTAAGGTTTCGCTGCTCCAAACAGGTCATCGTGGCATTTGCGCTATCACTTTTTTGCTACGAAGTTTCAAAAGATAAAACAAAAACCCATTTTAGAATACATCGATGTGAACTTTGGATACAAATTTCATATCTTGTCTCGCTATATTTTCGGCAATATGATCTGAGGAAGTTAGTGTTTTTGCAGCTCAAGAATTTCATCTCAAACAGGTCATCGAAGGATTGTTGCCATAATATTTCTTTTACGAAGGTTCTGACTCTAAAATTAAAACCCATTTAAGTCGAAATATTGGTGAAGCTTGGGTCGACATCTCAGATCTTGTCTCACTATAGGTTCGGAGATATAATCTAAGGACGTTAGGATGTTTTGAGACTCTCGAATTACGTTCTAAATAGGTGACCTTGGGAAAATCGTCATAAATTTATCTTTGGGAAACAAACTGCAATCTCTTAACAAGTTGCAGAAAGAGGACAGACTCTAGTTTTCTATATGTATTTTTGAGATCCGAAGGTCATAGCAATGACACGTGGCATGTCGTACAAGTTCGCTCTACTAAAACATTATATAATCAAGTCATATTAGGAGATTGAGCACAAATATCTCTTGGAGACTCAAATTTTGATCAGACTTGCGGGGTTAGAAAGAGGACTCAAAGGGCTACTATAGGATAAAATTTCAGAACTAGGAGATCTGAAATTACTAAGTTACAGTCATTTCAAGATGAAGTTCCTAAAATCAAGAAAACGTGATATGAGGAAGTTTGATGGCAAGGATCCAGTAAATTGGATACTATAGATGGAACAATATTTTTATCTACATGAGGTTCAAATGTTACAAAAGGTACATATTGCATCTTTATATTTAGAACCAAATCAATTTTTATGGTATAAAGGGCTTTTTTCTCGTAAAGCACTTGTCACTTGGTCAATTTTCACGAAAGAAATGATAGCACATTATGAGGATACAAAGAGTAACACCTTCTTGAGCCAATTGATAAATCCCGAACAAAAGGATTCAATGGCAGAGCACATTAAGGAATTTCAGAAATTGAATATAAAGGTAAATGATATTCCAAAGAATCAAAGGATTTATGTTTTCATAGAGACTTTAAAGGATAACATTCAACGTGAGGTTTGTCTTTGGGAAACTGATTCATTGGAGAAGGCATTCAGGTTGGAAAGAAAAATTAAAAGAAAAATTATGGAAACAAGGAATCCCACCACTCATGACTACAATTATGGAAGTGTTTTTCCTCCTCGCCTTCCACAACCTACAAGTTTTACATGACAACAATTGGAAGAAAAAGGAGAAAAAAGGCTTTGTTACAATAGTGATAGCAAATACACTTTAGGTCATAAGTGTGCTAAGAAGAAATTATTTACATATATTATGAAGAGGAGGAATAAAAGGATCAAGAAACATCAAAAGAAGAGGATATACACTAGGAACCAACCCCAGAGAAAGAAGAAATGAATCCGACCATATCTTGTAAAGCATTGGAAAGAATTACCACTCCTCAAACTCGCAAGATAGAAGGACATATTGAGAAGAAAAAAGTTCAAGAAGTGAAAGATCACATCGAGAAAGAAGAAATGAATCCAACCATATCTTGTGATGCATTGGATGGAATTACCAGTCTTCAAACTATCAAGATAGAAGGACACATCGAGAAGAAAAATCTTCAAGAAGTGAAAGATCACATTGAGCATCAAGAAAAGAATCCAACCATATCCTGTAATTCATTGGAAGAAATTACAACTCCTCAAATTGTCTAGATATAAGGACATATCAAAAAGAAAAATATTCAAGTAGTGAAAGATCACATCGAGCATCAAGAACAATTTCTCCAACTTTTAAACGATAATGGCACTTTGGTGCAGAATCAAATGAAACAATGGGCATATCAACATCGCAGTGAAAGAAGTTTTGATGTAGGTGATTGGTTATTTTTATGGCTACATCTCAAGCAAGTTATTTATGAGAAGGAAATGTTGGCAATATTACATGGACTTAAGAAAAGGTGACCTTAACTAAAGGGAAGACACTTCAAGGTAATAATGGATCATGATATTCTTAAATACTTTTTAGAACAAAGATTATCTTTAGAAGAACAGGAAAATGGCTCTCAAATATGTTGGGTAATGACTTTGATATCATCTACAAAAATGGGAAGAAAATTTTTATCGCAGATGCACTCTCAAGAAAGGATGAGGATGTGGAAACATTGTTTTGTGCTATTTCTATTAGCCAACTAGATTGGATAAATGATGCAAGGGATGAATGGAAGAAGGATGAAGAAGTGTGGCCACTCATTCAAAAGTTGTAGAAGATCCCAGTTCAAACAATATTTTTAGAACTTGACAAGGAAGGAAAAATCATATCGGATCCTGGAGCAGACATAGAAACAAGAACCTAACATCTACAAAATCAATCAATTTCAGAGTATCTCATCAAGTGGATGAACTTACTCGCTGAAGATTCCACATGGGAGGACAAGAATTTTATACAGAAGCATCATGAACTACTCAAGCATTGAGGACAACACTTTTTGAAGGAAAGGGGCATGTTAGGTCCCTATACTACTAGTGTAACCCCTTATTGTTATTAGTAAAACCCCCTTGCTATATTGCTGTGCCCATGTAGCCCCCATATTATTATTATTGTTCTCCATAGAAGCCCACTATTGTTATTATTGTGCCCTTACATTTTTATTGTTATGTCGATTCTGATTATATTATGACCCCTTAGACTCCTATATATAGAAAGGAGGTCTTGTCATTTGTATCATCAAAGAATTGTTCATTTGTGTAATGTAAAGGAGTTTGCCCCCTCGAAGAGACTTATTTTGAAGGAATTTATCTATCTTTTCTATCCTTTTGTGAGCTGGTTTCATAATAGATCCGACCTAGAAATTGAATTGTTGCTTAGGATAAACTGTAAGGAAAGTATTTACCTCTGCAAAGGATACATGGGATAAAGAAAATGTACGAAGAAAAATTATCTAGCAAGGTTTCCAAGAAATAAAACTGGACAATGAACATTGAGGACAGTGTTAATAAAAGGGGAGGAGAATGTAATATCCCTCCATCGTTACACTACTGTTTTTCTTTGACTAAGCTATATTGGAAAAAATGGTGGGAAGGCCATTGGGGGGGGGGGAATATTAGAAGAAATATGTAAACGAATATTTATTAATAAATAAATGAGATGTACGTACTTGAGAATGGGACACCTATAAATGAGATGCTTGCCATGCCTTCATGATAAGAATTCTAGATAAGCTTAATGGATGGGAGAGAAAGATCCATTAAGTTGTTTAGCTAGAGAAAGATGTTAACCATAGAAAAGTATAAAATCTCTATGTGAGACAAAGGTGGGCTTTTATGGAAAATCTTATGCAAATGGATAAGAAAAGGTCCACAAAGAGGGACATCGCTAAAAGAAACCTTATTGAGAAGGAAAGGTATTAAATACCTATTGAAGGCATCAACATGGATTGTTGATCCTTGGGCAAGTGATCTCAACTCAGGGGGAACTGGAGGTACAGTTCATGGTTGGGTGGAAAGTGTGCTCATTCAGTACGATTTGGTATAGTGATCTCTGGTTCAAAAATTGGTGCATAATTCCTCCTACGAATAGTTTTGAATTAAGTTTGATTTTTTTCGTATTTCGTAGTTTCTTTTCTTATGCATCTAAGAATTTGTATGAATGAATTGTTGTTGTAAGAATCTATATTTTTTGTTAAATTATTTATTGGGTTGTATATTAAATGAAGAATAACTAGAGAGAAGGATAAGCTGATAAATTTTAATATTGATATGTCTTATGGTGTATATAGTAGATGGTAGGAAATTGTGTTGTAGCCATTCAACTTAATTTGAAGTAAGGGATTTAGTGAATCTGGCTATATAGAAGAAAATTGAGATAAAGCTTTATGATATAAAAATATAATTACATCACAGATAGGTGAATGAATGGATTTGATCGGTAAGATTTGATTTATTGAAAGAAATACGGGGTATAATAGTTTCTTAACTGACTGGTTTATAATGCTTACAATAACCCCTTTTGCTAGTGTTTCGTCACTTTCCATAAACAAAATTAATCTTCTGTGCTTACCTCATATTTTTCGAGAGACAACCATAAACGTAAAAGGGGAAGGGTATACGACACCGGTGGTGGTATTAATAGGCACAAGAAGAATTTCTACTATTAGGGAAGAACAAAGCTATTTCCTATTTGAGTCATTCTTAACCTTATTTGAAAATGCATGAAGAGAAGTTTTTGGTAGGAAGATTAACTAGATAAGGTAGGTACAGAGACTCCATGCTTGAAAGGCTACCCCTAATCAGGAGGCAGACGACATTGCTATCTGATGAGAATAGTGTTGAACATTAGAGTTAATCCCCGAGTTCAAAATTAAGCCTCGAAACTTGGGATATAGTTCCATGCTAAACAAGGAATGTTTCGAGGGAATCGCATAACGCAAATCCTGGCTGAAATTCAAGGTTTCCAAGGAAACAATTCTTAGTAAATTAAGAAAGTTTGACCTATATCAACCTTGAGATAGAAATTAGAGAACTTTTACATTTAAAATATCCACATATTGAATTAACTAATTTTTCTCTCCTCAAAAAATTAAATATGTGACATTACTTTGGCATATTAATGTAATGGAGCCTAAGAAAAGATTAAGACATATTGATTTATGTAGTACACCTTCTAAGAGGTATCCAGTTCAACACAGTAGAGACTTGATTACCCAAAAATTATATGTAAAGATGAAATTGAATTATAGGTCTAGAGAAAGTAGTGCATGCGGAATTTGTATAGCATATCACGGGAACCATAAAATATCGTATCCATTGATTTAGGATCTAAGACATCACCCAGAGTATGTTGGAATATTAATTCCTACTTGTCTCTGTAGTGACTTTCTATGTAAATAGTTTGTTCTTATTCTATAGGAGTGGTTTCCCTAGTTTGGTGTGTGGTTGAAATATTCTCTCAACCAACATATTGTATTTCCAAGATAGTTTTCCTATCTTGAGACAATACTCTTGTATATATGTAATATGATATTTGATTAATGAAGGTGGATATAGTTTGCACTATCATTTTATATCATGGTATCAGATCCCTTGGGGCCTGCCCCCTGGGCTTGACCTATCCTAGGCTGAGGGAAATAATTGAGAAGTATATTTTGTTTTAGTTTTTTTTTCTAAGTGCCCATCATCCGTCGAAATCTGTGGTTAGTGGTCTGCATGTGGCATCTCTGTTGCAGGATCTGTGGAGGAGTTGCAGAGACAAAAATAGATATCTGTTTGATCACAAATCTTTTTTTGCTCTGGATGAGTGTTTAGAATTCTGCAGTTGATTATTGGCATTGAGAGTAGGGTTGTTGTATGGTGGTTGCACAATCACGTAGTGGCAGAAAGACTATTGTGTGTTGGCATCCGAGTTTAGTTGGAAACAGACTGGGATGGTGGTGCCCTAGATCCGTGGACGTTGTTCTTGGTGATTTGGCAACGTGCGGCATTAGATCGGTTGAGTTGGCGGACTGGAAGAATTGGAAGAGGCTGACTGGCAGCGCTGCTACTCTATTTTTGGAGGGCTGGCTCATCATGGGAAAGATTGCTAGTGTCTTGGACTAGACAACCTTTAGGTTCATCAGATCCGGGCAGAGAGAGTTCTGCACGCATGCACTTTCATGGCCGGAGAGGGATAGTGGTGAACCTGCCATGAGTCTTGTGGTATGAAGGCCCTGAACTTGTGCCGATTTCGAGCATCAAGCAGGAAAAACGGCCGAGGAGGTATTGGATCTGTGATTGAGATCTAGCAGGTTGCTACAGATTGCCAGCCCTAGCCCTATGTGGAGACCACTTTGAAGTCAAGTTTGTGGTTTGAACCTGTGTGCAAGAGCAGAGAGTTGTGTGAGGAGGAGTGTGGCGAAGTAAAATTATGAGTGCAGACACAACCAATTCCTCTAGCCCAATAATGGGTCTAGCCACAATTGATACATTCTTTGGAATATTTCCTTAGGTTAGAACCAATTAAGAGGGTCTACCTCTTAGTGTGCTTATCCTGTTTGGTGATTACCTTGCTTGCTCGCTCTAGCTATCTCCAGTTTTCTTCTTCAAACACCTCAAACAAGTAAACAACAACAAACAACAACCATGATAATAGACAAATTGTAATTTATCCTACTTAAAAATTCAAGAAATATTAAGCCATAAACATGTAAGATAACACATTATGTAGGAAATCAATTTATAGTTGCATATATATTGAATCAAGAAGAGATTACAACCATTGTCTTGATGTTACTGGTCTCCTCTGACAAAACCAGGTTCCCACACACTTCCGTTAGCATTCCATGATGACCTCAACAATGATAGTTTTAAGGCTCTCCTCTTTATGCTTCACACTAAACCAAATTCACACTTCTCCCTCACACTCAACTAGAGAGATAAAACTATTAATAGATTGTTATTTACTCCAAACTTAATTAGCACTAGCACACCAACATTAACACTTAACACTAGCATGTGCTTGGGAAAAATGGAGGTTTATATAGCATGAATGGATGGGAGATGGTACCTCCTCTCATGGGTGAAGGTCTTATCTCTTGAGGTAGTTCCATCCTTATAGGGGAAAGAAGCCCAAACTAACATCTTGGACTCCATCTGGCCCAACCATTTACCAGACTTTTGTTACGAAGCTTCTAGAACTGGAAGCTTCGGATCTTTATTTAATAAACTTTCCAAAAGAGGATCGTTTCAACTGAAACACAGCTTCATCACGCCGGTCAGTGCTAGGGACAATGGTAATCCTTGGATATCAGTGTGAGGAGGAAAAAGGTCATTAGTGTCGGTCTTGTAAACTGGGAACAACAGAATATTTGTGGAAATAGTGCAAAAGGTAATTGTTCTGCTCATGAAGAGGGACACAATGGGAGTTTCTTCATGAAGGGAAAGCATGTAGGGTTCACTGTAGAGGTCCTCCAGTATCAAGGAACGAGGAGTACAGGAAGAACAAAAAAATGATGTGTCCAACAGATGTCCCCTAAAGTGTGAAGGCCAAACTAGAGTGAGTGATGAAATTCTTTATGAATCAGTGTGAGGAACCAAAGTCTGCCGTCGAAAAACCTGCAAGAAAGTACAGATACTTATATAAAATTGAAAACTTTATCAAATGATACATGAATCGTGCAATGGACGCAGCCATCTAGAGAATGATCATTTAAATGGACCCAGGTATGGGCATAGCCATCAGATAAAGAGGATCATATCGAAACCAAGGTATGGTCGCAACCATCCAATAATGAGAAGGATCACATATGATAACTCATGGTATGGTCATAGCCATCCATCTAAAAGAGACATGTATATCAACATAATCATGTCACACCACTTTGCAACCCGGACTTTTGTAATCTGATCCCAGGGTCTTGCGCTCCAACACAACCCAATCAAAGTATAAATTCTAATAGATGCGTTGATGTTGAACATGCTAGAAAGTCACTTGATTACCAGTCAATGATGTAAATTGTTAACAAGCATGATAGAAACCACTAATAATGACAATGGTCTTCAAGGTACCATCAGCACAATCCATGGAATGTGAATAGAGGAACTGAAGTCGAACACCCGTGAAATCACTCGATCAAAATCCAATGATGTGAACTTGTCGTTGAGTGGGAAGAACCTTCCATTACAACATGCAACCTTTAAGGTACTGGAAGGGAGTCTCTCGGTCAACTTCCTGGATAATGAACTGAACTCGACAGGAAGCGACCATGTCGAAGGAGGGCCATAATGTATCCCACATCATTGACATGAGACAAAGGGATGCAAAATGATTTTGGATGATACAGAAAATAAATGGTAAGTGTAACTGCAGAAGGACAACTCTAGAACATTTCGGCGACACGACTGGAAGTTTGGTAGCCTTTGGATCCATAGGATCAGTGGTCATGATGACATGGTAGAGATCAAATGGAAGGAAAAAATAAACGGCCCAACCCAGGGAGGTCAATGTGTTAGAAAATTATATATTACAAATAAATGTGACACATAAAATATTGCAGAAATATAAACATAGAAAACGCATAAAACAAGAGAGACATAGATATACGTGGTTCACCCATTTTGGGCTACATCCACAGAGAAACAGCCAGTCCTTCCTTTTATATTATCCAACAAACTAAAGTGATACAACCTGCAGCAGATCTGATATAATTCCCTCTTCACTCTCAATCTCCTCTCTCTTCCTCACTCAGAATACTGATCTACATAGACGCAATACAATTTCCTCATATATAGTGAGGGGTTGCCTTCTAGGAAAAAACCCTAAATTAAACATAACTTCTACCATTAGATCTTTGCCTAATGAATGGCCCAAATTGACTACGAAATTACAACATTTTACAAGGTAATTTTACATCTATTTCTAGCTTTGGGGGCGTTAACCCCGATCCCCTGGTCGGGGGGGGCTCCCAAAGGTCGCAGCCACCCCCCCGGACCCCCCTGCAGCAAGTATTTTATAGGCGGTGTTGCCTCACCATTACGAACTGGGGTCCAATTTGGTGATACCTTTGAATCCAAAAGATAATCAGGCTCCACACCCAACACAACGATACAAAGGAGGATATCCCATCTCGACATGAAGCATAAAGTGTCATGCTCAAGAGTGAGTTGCCGACACAACTGATTAGATTTCCAAATTTTCCCCCACCATTTCTGGCAGGTACCCCATTTATTTTTTAATCGCAAACTTGAAGGGGATAGCATATGATGGCACTCTAAGTTCATCCTTCGGACGACTCTGACCTAGTAAGTTTAACAAGCCCTAGGAAGGAGAAGCTCATGTTCGTCATGGCGACGAATCCGATGTCATTTAATATTTTAACGAGTACGATAAAGGTATAACTTGGTATATTTTTCATGGTGAGAGAGTTTGAAAAAGACACAGAAAAGAAAACTCCACATGGTCCCTTTTCATACATTTGTGTCTCTCGAGATGGAAAAGGTATAAAACAATAATTGAGAGAATCGCTTGACCATTTTAGTCAAGGAGTACCTTTTTCGTAAATAGTTCATCCTAGCCCGAAAATCGGGTAAACTTATATTGGGCGCATGATGTTTCGCATCCATTAGCGAATTCGAAATGACAAGGGCTTGGCTATCTTTTCATTTTTAAAGGGTCAAAAAGAGCTTGAAAGTGAATCCCCCATTTTATTCTCTTTTGTGAGTCAAAAGGGAAAAATACTCGACAATATTTTCATATGAGTTTTACGAATCGAGAAAAGTGTTGAAATGTGACTCGGCATCATCGTCGAGCATCCATCACCTGTCACTGCGCAAAAAAGGTAAAGTGAATTATCCAATTCTTGAGGCAAAAATAGCTCAAAACATTTACAAAACCTAATATTTCATGAAAAAACTAAATAAAAGGAAGGAAAAGTAAATATTTTTTACCATTTACCATTTTACCTTATTGTGAAAGACTTTTCACCCACTTTTTCCCTAATCATTCCGGAGAAAATTGCGGGAGATCCGGCCGGTCATTCATCAAGCCGATAGTCGTAGGTAAGAGATAAAGCCCTAAGCTCCATTTTCATACAATTTATTCCTTTTTTCATCCATTTTTTTGGATTTTTAAGGGAGGTTTTGTCAAAAAAAATTGCCCTCATTCACACAATTTCTAGGCATGGAATCGCACCGACCAAGAGTGATTAAAATGACCTATCGCACCGTCGGTGCAATTATTTTTTAAAACAGGCGCGTTAGCACCATGAATAGGGAAAAAATAAGTTTCCCTTCGAAACCACCATTAGAATCCAAATTTTATTGGCCAAGAATGATTATTGACTTAAATATATGGTTTTTGTCGGAAAGAATCGACGAAAATGGTAGACTAGAAAGAACGTGAGCGTGAAGATGTGGACACCCAAGCACTGAATGATCTAAATTTCCTGAACGATTTGAGGAACTGTGGGCTCCTAAAATTATTTCTCACACCAGGGATGCAGGCCCAACCTGAGCTACTTCGATACCTGATTAGTCTCTGGGACATAAATCGGGAAATATTCATCATTGGTGACAAGTTCATGGCATATAGAAATTTCAATGTGTTAGTCTCATTCATTTCCTCGGACCCCACCACTCTGATGATAGTCAACAGTAGCACTTTCAGTTTCAGATCTCGCACGGTGACAATCTCAATTTTGTTTGCGAAACCAGAGATTTTGGGTTCGATCCCCAGTGGCGTCGCCAATTTTTGGTGAAGTAAAATTATGGCTACGGACACAAAAAATTCCTCTAGCCTGATAATGGGTCTAGCCACAACCAATACATTCTACGGAAGATTTCCATAGGTTAGAACCAATTAAGAGGGCCTACCTCTTAGTGTGCTTATCCCGTTTGGTGATGACCTTGCTTGCAAAGTCCAGCTATCTCCTGTTTCCTTCTTCAAACACCTCAAACAAGTAAACAATAGCAAACAACAACCGATAATAGACAAATTGTAATTCAACCTACTTAACAAGTCAAGAAATATTAAGACATAAACATGTAAGATGACACATTATGTAGGAAATCAATCAATAGTTGCATATATATTGAATCAAGAAGAGATTACAACCATTTTTTTGACGTTGATGTTCTCCTCCGACAAAACCAAGTTCCCACACACTTCTGTTAGCATTTCATGATGGCCTCAAAATGATATTTTGAAGGCTCTCCCCTTTAGGCTTCACAGTAAACCAAATTCACACTTATCCCTCACACACAACTAGAGAGCTACAACTATGAATAGCTTGATGTTTACTCCAAACTTAATTAGCACTAGCACACCAACATTAACACTTAACACTATCTTGTTCTTGGGAAAAATGGCGGTTTACATAACATGAATGGATGGAAGATGGTTCCTCTTCTCATGGTAGAAGGTCTTATCTCTTGAGGTAGTTCCATCCTTATAGGGGAAAGGAGCCGAAACTGACATCCTCGACTCCATCCAGACCAACCATTTACAATACTTTCGTTACGAAGCTTCTAGCTTCGAGTCTTTATTTACAAAACTTTCCAAAAGAGCATCGACGCGACTGAAACATAGCTAAGTTGCTCTGGTCGACGCTAGGGACAGTGTTAATCCCTGCATATCGGGATGAGGAGGACAAAGGTCATTACCGCTGGTCTTGTAAACTGGGAACAACAGAAGATTTGTGGGAAATGGTGAAAAATGGAATTGTTCTGCTCATGAAGAGGGACATAATGGGAGTTTCTTCATGAAGGGAAAGCATCTAGGGTTCACTATAGATGTCTTCTAGGATCAAGGAATGGGGAGTACAGGGACAATAAAAAATGTTGTGTAACAAACAGGGGCGTTTATGTTCAACATTGTAAGAGCCATTGATTGGTTTTGCAGAGTTGGAAGAGCACAAAACATAGTTCCCCATTGGTGATCATTTTGTGCGACCTGTGATTGGAGATAAGCCATGATTGTAACTCATGCTCATGCTCTCGGTGGTGCTCCAATGTTTCAGTGATTTTTTTTAGAGTGCCACTGACAACGGTGTTTTTCCGGATTGAATTAGTACTCGACTGATATAATAATGGATCTTACCGTGGCGTTAACTGGTCTAGTCCACTGCAGTTGAACTTGGAGAGCCTTTGAGGTCTGTGAAGATCGATTTGACGTGAATTTGACCGTGGCACTTATTTGATAAGTCATCACTTGCCAAGTGAGTAGAGGGACGTCAGGCATTAAAGCTCACCGCTGTGTGAAGTTGTTTGTTGGAGCCAAGAAATGCAGTTTTTCCTTTTAATCATAGAGAGGTTATTTAGATTCAATTAAATTTGAGACTAGTGTGGTGAGTGTGGAGGCGTATTGCTGCCCAGTGGACTATTAAGGAGAGTTGATGCTTCGCTGGTGGAGACTCCCGAGAACGCTTATGGATGCTTCAATGAAAAATAATTTCTCAAGGAGGAATCTTGTTTGAGATGTTGTGTATTACTATGTCTTTCTAATGGCAATAGAATTATCTTGTCAGTTGTTGCTTGGTCAACCTTTATGGTGAAACCATCAGAAGCTGAAAAAATAAATCTGGTTCAATCAAATGTTGTTGGAGTTGTTGGAGCTGGTGGTGGTTTTATTGGGCCTTATTCTGGTGGAGCCAGAAGATTGTACATTGGTAATATCCATTTCAAAAATATTGTGGATCATCTTTGACAAGTTTTCGATCCATTTGATGTCGTTGAGCTTGTTCAATTTTCTATTGATCCCAAGACTGACCAGTACAAGGGTTTTGGATTTGTTCAATTTACAAAACTTGAAGATGCTTGAGCTGCATAGAATCTAATTGGACAGCTGGAATTGTTGGTCAAGTTAGTGCTTGATCAAGTTGAATGCGGGATTTTGGGGCTAATGCTACTAATTTTCATAATAAGTATGTCGTGTCATGGTATTTCTTGTTATTATTGAAGTGACATTGGTATGACCAACTATTGTCACAATTCTGAGTGTGTGTTGGAACTGGTCATTCCAACAATACACAAATTTGTAGGATATGATGAAGACATGACACTGAAGATGGCATTGGAGGATTTGCATCAGAAATTGGAGGATGATGGACAATCAATTTTCTGTGAATTAGTGTGAGTTTGTGGAATAGATTCATGGTGTAGTATGAGTCACATATTGTCATTAGAACAAATCTACATGTCATATACTCTTTTGTAATGGTTAGTTGTGGTCTTAAAATGTTTTATGTACTTGTTGTAAGACCCAGAGAGGCATGCATACCCTTTGTTATGTGTTCCCTCTGTAAAAGAGTTTTAACACACTGGAAGAGGTTGTCATGAAGGATGGATACACTTGGGTGGGCCATATTGGACTTCATGAGGTGAAATTTTATATTTAGGAGGAGTTCATCAAGAGGTTGGATGAACCATGTATGTGAAGGACTTCCTAGTAGACTGGAGGTTGCAGTGGTTGGGAACCCATGCATTCCGGTAGATGGTTGTTCCTTTATATGGACATCAACAATTGCATGAACAAGGTACAAGGTGTAATTACGAGACAAGACCAGATGTAGATTGTTTGGATTGATATCGAGACAAGAACTCATTAAGGGGGTGTGTTGGAATATTAATTCCTACTTGTCTCAGTTGTGACTTTCTATGTAAAAAATTTGTTCCTATTCTATAGGAGTGGTTTCCCTAGTTTGGTGTGCAGTTGAGATATTCTCTCAACCAATAGATTATATGTCCAAGACAATTTTCCTATCATGAGACAATACTCCTATATATATGTAATATGATATTTGATTAATGAAGATGAAGATGAAGATAGTTTGCACTATCAGTTTTTATCAAAGTAAGAACATTCTATGGGAAAAATTATCTTAGAGAGTAATGAATTACCACCTATGATCTAGTGATTGCATTAGGAATGAAAGCAACATGCAAACCAAACATCCTTCACTAATAATATTTTGTCATAGTTACGGTTATTCCAGCATATGGGAATTACACTTAATATTCTAATTAAATCCCTGTTTACAAAAAATAAAAATAAAATAGCATGAAATCCCCATAAACAAGTTTTGATAACTAATTCGTACATATGCTCCAATAAGGAAAGGTCTCTATTTCAAGAAAGAAAATAGATATAATAGATTTATAAAACATGAATATGAAGCGAGGTGTCCATCCATGCATTGTATAAGTTATAACCCAATCACTACCTTGTTTGTTGCCTAGGAGGCCTATACTAAACAATTAACCAAGAACAAAACGTGAGTAAGTTATGCTCAGTAGAAGACAAAAGAAAAAATACACCCAGTTATGTAACTGAAACTGTAAGCCATATGTAGAACACGACAACAAGTTGTATATACACCAAATAAAATAAATAGAGTATCCATAACCCTTAAGTTCCCATGTCTCGGGTTATACATAAAATGGTCTCATGATAAAATTTTAGACGGGGTTGTTGGATATACATCCTTTCACCCAAAGTGATAAACTTGGGACAATCAACACCATGGGTACATAAGTTGCGACAAATCCTTTGGGGAAGATGCACGGAATACCCACCTGGAAAGGGGAAAGAACTTGTAAATCCAGGTTGAGGTCACACCAAAACACGATCAATGGAAGTTATGAAGGCATAATAATGGTACCTACATAAGGACCGAGAGGGGTATTATGAAACATGTATATATAATGAGATGTAAGAACCAAATGGAAACAGGTTTGGTGTAAAATTATCAAAAAAGAGATATCATAAAAAAACAGAATTCACCATGGAAAATTGAGAATGGAGTCTTATATGCTTTTGTAAGTCCTTAATGGAGGAAACATCAAGAGAAGTTAATAGATAATTCAACTTGTCTCTAAAAAATTTGAGAAGAGCACCAATGAGGAATCTTACTTGCAATTCACTATGTTGGAAGGGTTCATCGTTGAACGCTCATATCACAAATTTCAGCTCGGTGACTTTAGACAATTAATTCAACATTTAACTATGTTAGGATATTCTGACACATAGGAAATAGTTAAGTATAATTTGGTCTAGTGTAGAGTTAGGTAAAGTGTGTTTCTTTACTATGTACATTTGTAACTTACAATCCAATGGTCACGATATGTTCTAAACATGAAGTGATCTGACAGTTCATTCTCTCCTTAGTATTACCGACACTTGATCTGTGGCTTAACACCCGATTGGTCCATGATCTCTATTTAAAGAGAATGGAGGGTGATTTGTAAGGTGATCATTCATGAGAGAAGCTTATGTAAATTTTCTTTCTTTTATTAATAAATTGCCTAAAGTGGTCCCATTGGCTCAGGCCATGGACTTTTTCCCTCTTTGAGGATTTTAACCACATCAAAAATACTAGTGTATTGATCTGTGATTTGTTTGTGAGCGGTTTCCTTTGGTGTTCTATCTAAGGAACTTACCCTGTAAATTCCTACATGGTATCAGAGTTGTTTGAGGGCCGCATCCGTTGGTGATCCAAATCGGAAGCCAGTACAACTTCATCCCACTGTTCTTTCCTAGATCTACTATTTCTGACCGCTTTCGGGCTGAGAGGACTGGTCTATTATGTTAGGATCATCTGTTCTAGTGAGAAACCCCTTTGGTTTCACGAGAAAAGGTTCACAGTAGACCTAGCTACGTCATTTTTAAGATCTAGAGGTATATAGTCTTTATTTGCAGTTTTAGTTATTTATCTCTTTCTTTATCTCGATTTATTTATCACTCTATGTTTTATTACCGGATATATACCTTTCATTTCTATGTATGCTCTTTACCCCACGACTCTATGCGATCTAGAAAAATCAGAAACAAAAAGGAATAATTTTTCTCATGCGTATGCCCTTTTCCGTCATGCCTTAATGTGATCTCAGAAAATGAGAAACATTGAGGAAAATATTTAGTTTCTGGCAAAAGCTAACTTCAAGCCATAAGGTTTGTCATTTTTGTATGTTCGTGTTGGGTTGTGTGGTTTTTTTGTTCTATAGGCGAAAACATATTTTTCAAGTAAGCCCACACTCCAAAGCCTCAGTGACTAAAAAAAACAAATAAGAAAATAAAACCCTACTTCCTCTTTTCCAAAAATTACTAACATTTTAAACTAGCTCACTTGGTCCAAATTTACTTTATGAGAATAGAGGTCTTGAGTTCAAGTCTTTCTTTTTGTTGAGTTTCCTTTTCAAAAAGCACATGTATCTTATGTTTTAAAGTTACTTTATGTAAAAGTGTTATCGCCCATTGTAAAAAGTGAGTCACTTATAATTCTAAAGTCTCTTTCTCTTTTATTTAAGTTACAATTTAGTGGGTACCTCATAAAGTACCATTGTAAAAGTGATTTTCACTTATTTATAAAAGTGGGTCACATATTTTTTTTAAAGTGAGATAATCAGATTAACCTTGGAAAGGGAGGGATTTTTTTTAAATATAACATTATCATTCGTTTCCGCACATTCATGCACTTTGTCGGCATCTTCAACAACGTTTCTTCAAAAAGCCATAACGTCTTCATCCGGAAGCCGTTTTCAGAGCCATTTTTTATTATCTGCCTAATTGTTCGAGCTCTCTCCATTGGAACACTTTGTTTCAGCATCCCCAGCTTTAGTTTTTGTTAAAATGGAAAGTTCATGCCAAGTTATTCTTGACAACTCCAACTACTTCCAATGGTGGTCCTACATTGTGGATTTACTTAAAATTAAAGGTCTCTACAGAATAGTCTTAGGCCAAGAAACTAAACCTAAAGATGAAGATAAGGTAGCTAAATTGAAAGATAGGCAATATCAAGCATGTGGGTTGATAGGGATGTATATTTCTCCAGACCTTAGATTCCATATCGCAGAACTTGATACCCCTAATGAAGCAATGAAACAACTCACTAAAGTTTTTGGAATTAAAAATGAAATTAGAGCCCATCAACTCAAAAATGAGTTGCTTACGTTGAACCCCAATAATTTTTCTTCCATTGAATATTTTTTTTCCAAGTTCAAGGCCCTTAGACTTCTCTCAGAAGGTGTTAAGGTTAAGAAAGAATATGATAGCGTTATCTATTCCATTCTTACTAAGTTGGGACCAGCTTACTCTATGTTTTTTCCACCTTCCATTCTACTAGAGAAGCCTTTATTTCTCGAGAACAAGACTACAAATCCCACTCTTTTGATGCCTTTTGTGATTCTTTAATAAGAGAACAAGAAAAACTCTTACATCTTGGTCTTCTTAATCTTGGAAACTCTTCTAAGAAATCCTTAGCTGCCCAACAACAACCAAATTCAAATAATCCTAAGAAGCAGTATCCTAAAAAGAATGGTCCTAAACCAAACAAGGGTCCTAAGAAATTTCATTCTCAAAATGAAAAATCAATTCAACAAAATGATATGGAAAATAAAAGCAAAGGGAATAAGACTAATAGACATTGCAACTTTTGTAATCGAGATGGCCATTTCGAATCCAAATTATTTAAGAAGATGGAAGCCTTGGAAGCAACAATGAAGAATCATAACATCCATTTGGAGCACTCTTCAACTTCATCTTCATCTTCAGGAATAACACTTTCTGCATGTGGTTGTCAAGCATCTCGGTTTGGTTATGCACTAAATGTATCTTCTTCTTCTCATTCTCATGAGTTGCTCATTGATTTTGGATCTTTCTATCACATGGCAAAAAAAAAGCCATATTTTCTTCTTTAAATGATTGTAACATCAAAAATATATATGTTGGTGATCATAGATCTCTTAGTTTTGTAGGAACTAAAACTATTCATCTAGACAATGGTCAATTTAATGATGTACTATGAGTTCCAACCTTATTCTGCAACCTTCTATATGTATATCAAATAACGCATTCAAGTGAAAATAAAACCATTTAATTTTCACCTCATGATGTTGTAATTAAGGACCTAAGAGATCCTAGACATATTTTAGCTACTGGAATTACTGATGGTTCTACAAGGTTGTATATGTTTAACAACTTTGGGTCATCAACACTTCTCTCAGTATTTTTTGCTCATAATGATGAAGTGAGAAAACTTTGGCATGAGCGATTTGGTCACTTAAACTATCACTTTCTTCAAAATCTATGTAAATAAAATATGGTGACAGGTCTTCCCATGGTATCTTGCAGAGATAGTGTTTGTTCCGGATGTGTACCTGGAAAACATCATCACGATAGTTTTGAAAAACATGCCTCTTGGCATACCTCAGCACCTTTATAGCTTCTGCATAGTGATTTTATGGATATTCTAAAGATGTCAAAGGATATATACTTCTTTCACCTAAATCCAAAAATATTATCATTAGAAGAGATGTAAAATTTTCTGAAAATATATCGGCCTATGATCCTAGATCGGTGGATGTGCCACCTCTCTCTATTCATTCTACTTCTGAAAATATTTCTTCCTCAGATGATGACAGCGGGGATGACAATCCTCCCCCACCTTCTCAGGATCCTCCTTTAGCTCCTCAGCTTCCAAAATGGGTATGTGCTACTTGGGATGCAGTAGGTGCTCTTGTAAGTGACACTACAGATCAACAACGTACACGTTCTCAATTCAATAGAGCCTTTTCTTCACTGACTCAAGCTTCAGAGAGTTATGATCCTGACAAGCCATCCAAATTGGGATGTAGCTATGAATGAAAAATATCGTTCATTATTGGCAAATGATACATGGGATCTTGTTCTTCATCCAAAGGGATGAAAACTTGTTAGATGCAAATGGGTTTACAGAACAAAGTTTGGACCAGATGGAAAAAGTGATAAACATAAAGCTTGTTTTCTTGCAAAAGGTTTTTCACAAGTTGAGGGCATTGACTATACTGAAACCTTCTCCCTTGTTGCCAAAATGAACTTTTTCCGCCTTTTTCTTACCCTTGCTGCCTCTTTCAAATGGAAATTCCATTAGACGGATGTTAAATATGCCTTCTTGCATGGGGACTTTCATGAAGAAATATATATGGAACAACCTCATGGGTTTATACAAACATACTCTAGCCTTGTATGTCAGCTTAAGAAATCCTTTTATGGTCTCAAACAAACCCCTTAGGCTTGGTATGCCAAAATTGATAACTTTCTTTTAGATACTAGCTTTTCTAGGTGTCATTCTGACAACACTGTATACATCAAGAAAGTGGGTAAGTCCCTTATCATTCTTGTTCTTTATGTTGATGATCTTATCCTTACTGGTAGTGATCCCAAAATTATAAACCATGTGAAGTACATCCTTAAAAAGAAGTTTGAAATGACAGACTTAGGACACCCGCATTATTTTCTTGGTCTTCAATTCTGGCAATCCAAGGAAGGTATTTCCCTTTCTCTGTCTAAGTATGTCTGTGATCTTCTACGCCACTTTCAGATGGAAAACTGTAAGTCATCCCCTTCTCCCTTTTAGTCTGGAGCCAAACTTTCAGTCACTTGTACTTCCCCTGAAGTTGATGCTACTTTATACCATCAGCTTGTAGGAAAAAATTTGTATCTGACCCATACCCATCTTGACCTTTCCTTTGTTGTTGGCCTTATTCCTCAGTTGATAAAAACCCACATGAAAGTCATTAGAAAGCAGCTAAAATAATACTTCGTTATGTTCAAGGTACAATTCAGTTTGGGATTCATTACTATGCAGAAGCATATCCTATATTGGTTGATTTCACTGATTCCGATTGGGCTGGTGACCCTGATGATTGGAAGTCTACTGCAAGTTATGTCTTCACTCTTGGTTTTGGACCTATTAAATGGGCCTGCAAGAAACAAAGTGTCATTTCACTTTCTTCAGCAGAAGCAGAGTATCATGGCGCCATAGAAGCTAGTAAGGAATCCTTATGGCTTCGTCAAATCCTGTCAAAGTTTGGCTCTCTGTAGCCGGACTACACTTTGGTGTAATAATCAAAGTGCCATTCAACTATGCAAATATCCATTCCAACATCAACGCATTTCACACATTGAACTACACATGCACTTCATCAGAAAGCTCATTCATGGCCATGTTCTTGAAGTGCGATATTGTTCAAACGATGATCAAGATGCAGATATTTTTACAAATGCTCTCACAGAGGCGAAGTTTACTAAATTTCTATTTATGGTTGGAGTTCAGGAAGTTGTCACTAAGGGGGGATAGGCTCTAATGCCTCCTTCTTTCTCCTATTGTGTCATATTTATAAATCCTTCAATCCTATCCCAAGTTGTTCTTAAGGGGGGATGTTAGGATATTTCGACACATAGGAGATAGTTAAGTATAACTTGTTCTAGTGTAGAGTTAGGTAAAGTGTGTTTATTTACTATGTACATTTGTAACTTACAATCCGATAGGCACGATATGTTCGAGACATGAAGTGATCTGGCAATTCATTCTCTCCTTGGTATTACTAAAACTTGATCCATGGCTTAACACCTAATTGGTCCATGATCTTTATTTAAAGAGAATGGAGGGTCATTTGTAAGGTGACCGTTCATGAGAGAAGATTATGTAAATTTTCTTTCTTTTTTTAATAAATTGCCTGAAAGGCTACATTGGCTCAGGGTGTAGATTGTTTCACTCTTTGAGGTTTTCAACCACGTCAAGAATACTAGTGTATTGATATATGATATATTTGTGAGTGGTGTCCTTTGGTGTTCTATCTGAGAAACTGTAAATTCCTAGAAACTATGTAGAAAAAAGATTAATGAACCCATTGTAGTGGGTACAACGAGAAAAAATATCCGAAAAATGAAAACATAACACATTGGAAAAGAATTATTTCAGCAGTTAGTCTCTGAATCATTCTTGCACGAGTTGTTTTTCCACAGACGTCTCCTCACAGGAAAAAACAAAATAAATTTAAAAAACACGATAGAGGCCATTCACTAACCCTGAGAAAAAAAAAAAGAAGAAGAAAAAGTTAAGTAATGAGATACCACAACAAACTCGCGTGAAGCTAAACCTTAGCGTCATCTCGGAATCTTACTACAGTGAGTGGGTCATCGAGACGCTAATCAGACCAAAAAATTATGGTTGTGGGAATTCTAAAAGCCATACTATATCGCTACAATTGGGGATACCACACGGCATAAAGGGTTAACCAAATGTGAGCGAGGAAGGGACGTCAAAAGTTTAGGGTTTCAAACTAACATTCTTCACCGTTGATGAGAGAACGATATCTCGGCCATTGATGAGCATAATACAATGCACTATGGAGGCCATGTGAAGGGAAAAGATGGTTCATGTGATTAAGAGGATGTGGAAAGCATGGATTTGGCGCTCTCACCAATGCGCTACAGGTAGACCGAGGAGCTCTCTTCACATACTTTCGCTTTCTTAAATGTGAAGTGTGACGAGTTAAGATTACCCACTGCCAAATTTACACTCATATCATATCATGTAGCATACGGAAACTTAGCGTAATGCCAATATAAGAGTTAATATAAAGTTCTGATGTACAACATGATGTGGAGTACTTTATATTTATATTTATAGTAAGTTCGAGAATTCTTCGATTAAGGTTAAATGGTTAAGTGTTATCAGAGTTCCAACCTTTCATATAGTTATGGTTATCTCCTATAATGGAGGACGAAATTGATATTAGAGTTGTAAATAGTAATGAGAATTAGAACTAATGTAGGTAAAACTTATAACATAAAGTAAAAGGAGATGCCATCATAAACCAAGATATTAATGTAAAAGTTAAAGAATTAATAACCCTTATTTTTCCTATTCAATTTGACTAATGTTTTGAAGCACAATGAAATATATCCTTAACAACATTACAATAATACTGATTACGTAGCTTACAGAGCCGAAGTATAATAAATGGAGGAAATGAAACTAATTACCATCCTATAGAATTGATGCGGTAAATATATTCATCTTACATAGGGGTTGTTCCGGTAATGTGAAGAGTTGAGATCCATCTCCTAAGTGCGAAGTGTGAATAGTTGAGATCCATTTCCAAAGAGCGAAGTAAGGAATTTCTCAACGAAATATGGAACCATGTATATACATTGTGATAAACACATGGAATAAAAATGAACTTATATGTCCGAATTGACTGAGGAAGTTCATGATCATAGCGTCATTAGTGGTAATAATAATAGAAAATAGGAATGAAGTAGTACAGATGTTGAAGATAATTATAATAATAAATAAAAACAAAAAATTGATTATGAATGGGAATCATGAGATGGTATTATGTTTGTTGAATGATTTAGATTAATAATTAAGAGTTTTTTAGTTCTACACAAAGTGGTTGCAAGTTTTAATGTAATTATAAGTTATATACAAATTTATAAGCCAAATTATTGAGATTGAAAATACCATCTTTTTATTTAACTTTAAATAATGGAAATATAAATTATTATTTAGGTTATACTATAATTCTTTGTATAAAAAGTTTGTATGCATACACAAAATCATCTCATGTTAACATGTTTTCTCGTCTCCTCTACTCCCTTTCCCTGAAGAAAAAAAAAAAAATATATATATATATATATATATATATTTATTTTGAACTTCATTATTTCTTAAAATAATTTGTAAATATTCATCCATAATTACATATCTTTAAATTTATTTTGAAAATTATATTTCTGTCCAACGTTTGTCTTGCTCTCCCTTAACATAATAAATAGATCCTCTTCCGTGATAAAACAAATCACAGACACGTATTTGAAAATCTAGGGTTTGCAATAGTGAAAAAACAAGCATCCGAAGTTTTTGATTGATTATTGCTTTTTAAATCCAATTTATTAAAATATTTGGTTATTGGGTGATTGTTAAACAAGCATCCCAAGTTTTTGATTGATTATTGCTTTTTAAATCAAATTTATTAAAATATTTGGGGTGCTTGTTTTATTTGGGGCTGCCTTAATTTCAAGGTAAGAGAGTATTTATATTTTTGGGGTTAAAGTTCTGAATATTTGTAACAATTGGCTTAGGGATGAATGATCATAATAATTTGTGAAGAATTTATATTGGAGATGTTTATTTTATTATGCATTGTTGTATTTTGTTGATTATTATTAGAGAATAAAATAAGTTAGATGGATTGTGAATAATAAGTCTATAACTAAATAGAAATTTAATATTCTACTCATATTCTTAAGAAATATGGGGAAAAATAGTTGAATCTACAAGAAAACAATGATGCATATATCACTCGCAAGATGTTAGCAATTGTGAAGAAATATATTGTATAAGTATATTTTGTATTCATGAACCAAATGAACCAAACTTCTCCAATAGTGGTAATTTTTTTGTTTGGGTTGTTTCAAAGATATTTACGCCGATAGGCGTCCCCCCTATCAGATTTAGTAAGTTAATCATTTTCTTCATTAATCATTTTGATCGGATGGCCTAAACTGAAAGATGCCAGTATATTCTTGTAGTTGTCAGTAAATCAATGGATGAAATTAGCTAGAGTAACTTTCTTGCATGTCTAGAACAAATAATTAGACCATACTTAAATTAATTTTTTACAAAGAATGATTAAAAATTTATTGTGCCTCTCGTTGATAACCACATATGTAGGATTAAGAAAAAATGAAATAAAAAAATTATTGTCGAAGACCCGTCTTTCATAGTGGCTTTGAAAGTGGTCTCTTTGCATTTTGAAACGCATGCATGGTTGAAGCATAAGGACACGTTTTGATCGACTACAATGACGGTTGAAGGATTTATGCCCGATAATCATCCATAACCATGACAGTGAGGTATGTAGGCATAAATTTGAGTAATAAGGAGACGTTTCATGCATTACATGAGGGTTGAACCATTTTTCTGTGACAATCATCAATAACCATGACAATGAGGTATGTAGGCATCGATCGATGAAACATTTCTTTAATTCAGTTAAGTACAGTCCAAATGTGAAATGTTTTGCCTATTCGTATTCTCCTCCACCAGGCGTATGGCCCATTTGATATATTATAATCAAACGCTCCATGGATGCATGCATTTCTTTGTTAGCACTTAAGGATGTTGGACCCTTTGAAGGATAATTGGAATGTTGGCTTCTCTCGGCATCTATTTGGTAAAAAAGGTGGCAAATCTCATTGCATTTTTAATTGTTTCCTAGCTCTCATGGCGGTCTCTGATAATTTGGTATAGTTTGTGTCTGATTGAATTATTGCCTACTATTTTTTGAAGTTTCAACATTGAAGAAATGCTTTCTCAGTGATTGTCAAACGCTCCGTGGAGGCATGCATTTCTTTCTTAGCACAATTTTGTTGGAATTACTATTTTTTTAGGTTTCAAAGGCATTCAGAAATCAATCTTACAAGTATGTATAGTTTTTCTTTCTGCGATATTTTTCCATTTTAATTCAAATGAGATGACTAGATCATGGAAAAAAAGAAGGGAATCGATTATGTATAACCCATTTACAAAGGAAAATGCCCACATAAACATACCTTTCCGCCCTTCCGTACAACCTTGTCACATTCCCCGAGGTTTAACCTCATCACAATCGACCATCGGTCCTACCACGGTCATCGCCCCTTTTGCTCCGATATGCGATATCAGAGCATTAACGTATGTTTTAACATTAAACCACTTTAACGAAAATATATGGATTGCATAGGAAAACCTCTCCTAATCATATATATAGTGGATATCAAATTTTATAGATTCGCCACTATACGCCCATCTGTTTCGGGTCTCCAAGCCTTTTCATTGCGCACTCCGATCTGCACTTCCTCCAATTGCGATTTGCGATCAAATCTTGACCTTCGATCCGACGGTTGAGATTAATTCGCGCGATCACATATCGTTCAACCTCAATGCCAGACTCCTTTTGCTTCCATACACCGATGCAATATCTTTACGAACCTGATAGGGATATAAACCATTCCCTATAATATTTCAAGTCTAGCAGTTGATTCCCAGTGTGTTTTTCACCATTTGTTTGTGTAATTGGGTTTTCCACTTGCGGGAGTTAAACTGTATAATGAGCCCTCCGATGCGATATTTCACCTTCCTGATTTGATCTGCGATCCGACAGTTTAGATTAACTCGCGCGATCGCATATCGCTCAACCTCAATGCCTTCATGATATCCTGGCCCGTAGAAAAAAGAAGGTTATGGTCTTTTTTTTAAATGTTCTCCCAAAATTTATTCCTTCTATAGCATTGATCTTCTCCCGAAGGATTGGGACCTAAAACCACTTCAAAAACTTTACAAAACCTTATATCACACATATATAAGCTTCTCCTTACAAAACCTTTGGTTACATATGTTTTTAACACATAAATCTCTTATCGGTGCATATTTCCATATAAATGATTCACAATGGAAAACGCCTGCATAAACATAGCTTTTCGCCCTTCCGTGCAGTTTTGTCACATTTCATGAGGTTTAACTTCATCGTAATCGTCCTTCGGTCCTTCCACGATGATACATATATATGTATGTTCATCGCCTCTTCCACTCGGATATGCGATATCAGAGCATTAAAGTATGTTTTAACATTAAACCACTTTAAAGGAAATATATGGTTTACACAGGAAACCTGCTTCGAATCATATATATAGTGAATCTCAAATTTTATAGATTCGCCACTATACGGCCATCGGTTCTGGGTCTCCAAGCCTTTTCATTGTGCATTTCAATCCGTGCTTCCTCTGATTTCGATTTGCAATCAGATCTTGACCATCGATCTGATCCGTGACTTGACGCTTGAGATTAAGTCACGTGATCGCATATCGCTCAAGCTCAATGCCAGACTCGTTCCGCTCCCATATGCCGATATGATATCTTTATGGACCCGATAGGGATATAAACCATTCCCTATAATATTTCAAGTCTGGCAGTTGATTCCTACTATATTTTTTCACCATTTTTTTGTGTAACTGGCTTTTCCACTTGAGGGAGTTAAACCGTATAATGAGCCCACTGATGCGATATTTCACCTTCCCGATTCAATCTGCAATCCAATGGATCAAATTAACTAGTGTGATCACATATCGCTTAACCTCAATTCCAGACTCCTTCTGCTTCCATACGCTAATCTGATATCTTTACAGACCCCATAGGGACATAAACCATTCCCTATAATATTTCAAGTCCGGCACTTGGTTCTGACTGTGTTTTTCACTGTTTCTTAGTGTAATTGGGTTTCTGCTTAGGGGAGTTAAACTGTATAATGGCCCCACCGATGTGATATTTCACCTTCTCGATTCAATCTCTGCCGTTGATCTTCCCAGATCTAAGGGTTCCTGAGCATCTGTCTTCACTCCTGCGCTCATTCCTTTAAGTTAGAATTTATGTTGAGTCTTCATTTTTGCTCTTCTTTAAAGGTTTCGTCCCACTGTTATTTTGCCGCGCACTCTTCCTCCTGAGCTTTGATTGGTCCTTCTAATGGATTCAACACCCCATCTCGATCCTCCTCTCTATGTATTCTCTGTGTGATTGTTGCACTTCACCTGCACACACACACACACACATATAGATATATAGAATGATATAGTTTGCTCATCTTCCACCATTCGATGCTTACACTTATTCAATTTGGGATTAAATCTATGGACATATATATAAATCAATACATAGTTACAAAGTAAGTGTAAGAAATGCAATTTATCTGTGACACTTTATAAGTATTTCATCATTACTTATGTTTCCTTCATTTATACACAAATTATTAGTTTGGAAATCATAAGGTTCAACAATCTCAACTGTTTCTTCACATATCAGCTCTTCAAACCGAACTTCATCTCCTTCTTGCACAATAGCTTGTTCCTGTGTTGTCACAGTTTCAAATATCAATGTATTATCAAATTTTTTCTGCTACAATAAATCACTACTTGTCTCATTTAACCAACATTCTCCATCCTCCTTTACATTGGTCATCCTCTGTAAAACACTCCTCTGTTAGTGTTTCTTCTCCTAGGGTTAAATCTTCTGCATAGGTTACTTCCTTCTTAAGATCTTTCAGTAGAAAATGGAAAATTGCTTTGAAAAATGGAAAATTGTGTGTGGTAAATTATGTATTTATGTTACTTTTAATTTTATTCAACATTAAATTGTTTTGTTAATATTGAATGCCTTTTTTTTATACTGTTAGGTGGTTTCACTATTTCATCATGGATCCATATATTTGGAGATCTCTTCCATTCAAAGTTCTTGAACTTGTGTTGTTGTGGCTCCCTTCATTGGTTGTGATAAAGTTTGGCACTGTGTATAAAAAATGGAAGAATGCTTTGTAGGACCCTTCTTTCTTTTTACGTTGCAAGAATGTCTCCACGAACCAATTTGGATTTCTTGTTCATTTTCTCAATAGTGAATACAATTGTTTAGCTGTGCAATACCTTAATCAGAATGGCCACATATATCAATTTCATTTGGGATTCATAGATTCAAGATACAGAGTAGAGTGTGTTGTTGGACCAATGGTGGTTTTATCCTTACCAACAGAATGCTCCCAAACACACAACTATTTTGTAGTGAATCCATTTACAAAGGCATTAAAAAACATAGGGCTAGTACGAATTGGAGACTCGAGGTTATTTTCATTATTTGAAAATGTAAGCAGCAAGAAAATATGACTGGGTTGTTCTAAAACATACCTATGACAGAATGCATGCTAAATTTTATGGTTGTAGTAGTCTAGATAGGGTATGGAAAAGGGCTAGTGTTCCATTTGGTTGCACTTCACCCCCCAAGAATTTAGCGTTTTATAAAAGTAAAATGTTTTGGTTGTATCTCGACAAGGAGTATGAAGATTATCCTCGGTACGGGTATACAATCTACTGGTTTGACATAATAAAAAAATGAGTGGGGCTTTTCATTTGTTCCAATCACTGACATACGTTGTATGTCGTTAGCAATATACATGAATCTGTTGATATGCCTTGTTAATGATGGGTCCACTTCTGTATGGTCAATTGAAGAATTAGATCAATTCCAATTTGGTCAACGGTGTTTTGAACAAAGAATTGACTACTTTGAATATGTTTGGGGTTTCAGATGGAAGTTGTTGGAAGAAATTTCTGCAGATATAAATAGCAAATGTCCTGGCTATCTTCCGTTCCGAACAGTCCATGGTCTGTCTTATCACTCAGACTTTCCTTGAAGTTGTCAGAAGAAGGAAAGGGGTCCGAGGTAACCACACACCAACTTTTAAGTACAGAAGCTAGCCAATCTGTACTCAACGAGGACTCTCTCTTTAAGATTTAGCTTTTTTTATGGGATATTAGGCTAGTTATGAAAGCTTGGGGGATTTTGATTTTGTTTGGTGGTGGAATTCACGAGCAGATGGATAGAACAAAGTTTTTCAGGCCATTGGGCTATGGAGTCAACTGAAGATGGCTCAACTGGATCAGGTTGATTCAACAAAGGAGGGCTTCACAGGGCACGATAGCTAAACAAGAGACAAATGATAACTTGAAAAGGTGAAATGGTCTTGAAAGGGATGAAGGGAAATTGATAATCCTTCAACAAATTTCAATATGAGGGAAAGTGGGTGATCATTAACAAAAATCAATTAAGAATTTCTTATTAAATGACCACAATGATAAACTAAGAAGCAAGGAGCGGTTAAGAAGTCCTTGCCTATGATAGCTTAGAAGAAAACATTAAGAATATAAAAACAATTTTAAAGACAGAATGTAGTAAAGCACTTTCTGAAATATACTTTTTTGTTTATCATTCAGATATGAAACACATATGAATATTTAAACAACAAAACAACAAAAACATGAGATATAGAATACTTATTTGTCCATTGTTTGACACATGAATCCTGTAAAGTCCTTTGCTTTATTGCTTCTTCTAGCCAGCCATACAAAAGTTGTTCAACAGCACTTCTATTCCAAAATAATGAGTCTACAGAAATGTCTAAGAATCCACCCTAATTACTTCGAATGAGGAAGTGTTTATACAAAAATTTACAACAAAATATCTCCTAACTGAGGGAGATATAATCTAGGAAAATTAAATATATTTTACACAAAACTAGAGACAGATGGTCTCAAAGATAGAAACTGAAAGTGAATTGCTCGCTTGTTGTCCCTTTTTTATTGAATGAGCTGGAGGCAAGCCCTATGATTGAGCATCTTGTTGTCTTGCACGTAATTCTGTGCTGGTTGATTGTTTTCATCTTTTCACTGATACTCTTTAACCTGTTCTGATACTCTTTACCTGCTTTATCTTCATTCACCTTCTTTTACCAAAATTGATTATGGTAAATATTTCAGTTTACTTTTTACCAAGGTAAATCATAAAATATCTGTCATATCTCTCCACCAATCATCCCTTGGTATCCTGGTCCTTTGTAGCTTTATGTAGATTTCATCAGCCTCTGTGTATTTTACAAAATTTGGCTGTACAAGAAACAAATGTTTCAATTCATGCTCAACATAAAAGAGGTTCTCCAGACTATCATAAAGAACTTTGCCTGTAGGTAATGCTTGAGGTGCAGATGAACTGGCAGATGAACTAGCTTGGTTATTTGCATACTGACCCAGTTTGTTGACATAATCCTCATGCCTCATTAACTTATCATTGATTACTAAAGGACTTGGAAGTCCTTTACTCTGTAAAATGCCAAACTTTTCCATAAATTCATCTATGTCTTCTTGCATGTTCTGACATTTTCTTTCTAGGTTCTGCATTAGAGACCTTTTGGTTAAGACCTTCTTGATTTTGAGTATAGTTCTAGTTCTATCCTCAATACTCAGCTGTTCCAATTGGTGCCTATTTCTGTTGTTCAAAAATTTTATTATCCTGATAGCTTCCTCAGGCTTCCCTCCTAGCTCTTCCTTAGATTTTTGAATTTCTTGAAGAGAAGTTTTGACGAAGTCAATCTGTTCAAAAATGATTTGGATGGATGACCAGACATCATTGATTGATTGAGTGATGTTAGTCCATAATATTTTTATGATATCTGTTAGAGTCTTTTCAAATGTGAGGTATTTTTCTAGTGTTTTTACTTGTTGGGCCAAGCCTTTGTTTTTTCTCACTTCTTCAACAAAATTGATCTTTGAGACATCATACTTTTGTTCCAAGGTAATGAATTTCTCCTTTACCTTTTGGAGTTCAGAAACTTGGAGTTTCATTTCCTCTATGGACTTGATTAATTCTTCAGTGCTCTGACTGGAAGTTCCTACCTCTGTTGTACCTGTACTTTTTCCTGTTCCTGTAATAGTCTCTGTTGTGGCCAAAAGCACATTTGGTGCAAGAGTTGTTGCAAGTGTGGAAGGGACTGCTGTGGAAACCACTGGTACTATATTTTGAGGCTGAGAGGTCAACTCACTCTACCTAATTTTTAGTGATTTATATAATTCTTGCTTAGTCTCCTTTCATTGTTCATTTAGTTTGAGGACTAGGTCCATAAGCTCTTCTTCTACCTTATTTTCAATAACTTCAGCAGTTTGTGGATGTACTAGTGGGGGCAGTTTCAGCTGCTTTCTAAGGGCAGCTATATCTTCATTTTTCTTCTTTGTCAGGGCCTCTGTAGCTTTTAAATCTTTTGGGTTATGACCCAATCCAATAATCAACTCCTCTAATGATTTGATTCTATTGTTTTTGCCTATGAGGAGGCTCTTTCTAACTGTAACTGAGTAGTAGTATTATTTAGTGAATTCTCCAATCTGTGTGCCATCATGGCCTTGCTTGTCAATGTTGAATAAACCATTTCCCCTGTCTGCTTATGCAATTCTATTTGATCTATGGGGTGAATGTCCTTGGCCAAGACCTCAAAATCAGTTTTGAGGTAGTCTGCAAGTGTTTGGGGCTGCTGTACTTTAGGCTTTAAAAAGCTCATCTGCATTTTTCCTTCCTTGATGTCATAAGCTGACATCAACCTAGTTTGATTGGTAGGAACCATCTTCAAATATTGAGTGTAAGTTTGGGCCTTTAACTGTTCATTTTTGGCCTTTATTTCCTTGAATTTTTCTTTGATGTCTAAGGATTTGTTAGATGAAGACCTGAAGGATGAAACTTCAGTACTTTGTTGTCTTTCCAGCTCCTGTCTTTGTGAACTAGAAGGTGTCCCACCTACTAGGAATGTATGCTAACTGTCTTCAAAAAATTCATCTTTTGAGTGTGGATTTACCCTGTGCCTCTTAGCACCAGGCTAGTCTAAAGGACCACTAGCAGGGGTAACTACTTACCTATCTCTTTTTAAACTTTTTTCCTCATTCAGAGGAGTTTGAAAAACTAGGGGATCTCCCATATTAACATGAGCTGGAATGGTTTGTGGTTGAGCAAGTTCTTCAGAGATTTTGGGCTGCTTTGACATATCTGATTGCCCTGATGCTATAGTACTGGTTTCTTGTTCTTTTCCCTGTGATGGTTCTGTAAGGGGTGCACTAGTTTCCTGTGAGTGCCCTTGAGAAGTATCTACTGTTGAGGCACTAGTTCCTGGTGTTAGCTTCTGAGAAGTCCCAACTGGTACCTATTCAAAAGAGTCCAAGTCAAGTCTCTTTTCTAGATCTTTCATCACATTATCTACATTGACTTGATCACTATCCATCTCAACAGGAGTTCCTTCCATCCATTCATCCATATTAGCATATTGGTCTATTTCAGGGATTCTGTAATGAAAATATGGTGATAACCTATTTTTTATTCTCCTATCACAAATGAAACTGTGTGGGTCATATCTCCAACCAAAACTTTTACTTAATTTCATTTTCTCTAGGATTTCTTCAGCTGCTTTGCTTGCTTCTCTATTATTGCAGACAAATGGGCCTAGGTGATCCTTAATTTTCAGCAGTGCTTTCTTCTTGGCCTTGGTAAAGTGAATCTGATCAGAGTTTATCATTTGTCTGTAATATTCCAATGCAAACAACCTCATTGGAACATATTTTGGTAGTTTGAATCGAGGGAGCTCACAACCATATACCCTGATGTCTGTGTGATTCTAATACAAGTACCAGTCACCTACCTTGTACTGTTTGGATAGCTGAAGGATCCTTTTGATTTCATCACTAATCCTATGAGGAGGATTTCCTGTCAGCATGGTGGTCACTGGGTGGACAAATTCGTCAATGAATTCATCATATGAATAAGGGCAAGCAAAAGAAATGTTGAAGATAGAAATCCAAAAAATGACTGACCTTGGATTACCATTTGTATCAAGTTTATTTACAAAAAATGGAAACCCGTCAGACTGATAGTAGAGGATAAGGTGATAGGTGAATGTGGAATACTTGAACACTTTCTCAGTTTCCAGCCTCATGAACTGGTCATGGATTTTCTCAGCAATGAATGCAGCATAATTGTACTTGATAGCAGGAGGCTGACTAGTCGTAAAGATGGACATTAAAACTAGGGTTAATTCATCCACATATTCACTGGTATTGAATTCCATGACTGCAACTATCATATAAACTATAGTTTTGCCTATATCTATGAAGAAAATTGACAAATAAGGAGGGGATCTTTGGGTTGATGCTCCTTATCCATAAAATTCTGACAAAGATGACTGAGTTCGGATTGGGATAATTTCGATGATTTTTCAAGCAAATCTCCAAGGGAAATGTGGATAAGGGCTTGACTGGGATGAAACTGAAGCATTTCATTGATTGAGTCTACAGTAATTGTGAAGAGGACAATTTGATTTGAGGACATTACTCCTCTGAGGTTGGGATCATAGTTGGCATGACACTAATGGATAATGTAAGGGAAAATGCACACAGAGGGGAGAAAATACATTGGGAGATTTGATTCCCACAATCCTATGGTATCATAGCCGTTCAAGTGATTGTCTCAGCATTGGAAAAATACCTTGAGGTGGTCTTTATCAGTATCTAGGTCTTTTATTTGAAAACCTTTATCTGCTAAGGGCAGATAATCTAAATCACGATGAGGGGTAGTGATAGGTGCTACATTGAAGGCAACTAGGGTTTCCATTTCTGGTTCTTGTGGATTCAGATAGAAAACTGGCGTTTTTAGGTGAATTTGGTGAAACAAAGGGTCTTGGGAACTTGAATTCTAAATGCAGTAACATAATTATGGTGAAATTTGGGTTTTTTCCAATTAATTGCAAAGAAAGCAAGTATTTAGAGGGTTTTTGGACAAAAACTAGTAAATACCTGTGTTTAGTGGTGGGCAAATGGAGTACAGGTTCATTGGGGTGAATGGCGGACTTGGAGCGGCGTCGAACTGCAATTTTGAGGGTGGTTGATAGTTGGGGGCACGAGCTGGTTGACCTCGACGTTCAGTTTGCATGCATGTATTCGAAAAATAGGACGAAAACTATTTCAATTTGTTTTTTATATAAAGTAAAAAATTTGGCGAGTTCAGGATTTGGACAGGTAGCATCAGCGGGAGAATGATTTGAAGTTTTGTCGCTATCGAGAGGCGGTAAGTGGTTTTCATCGCACCGCTAATGGAGGGTAGGTGGTATTTGGGAGCGACTGTGTGATTCCATACAGCACTTGACATGTAGCGATGGAACTGTTTACAAAACCACTTGCCATCACGCACTAAAGTTCGGTCGCGGAGGGCTATGTGATATGCACGACAACCGTTGGACCTGTAGGGCTTGATCTGATGGCTGTCGGGGAGGTGAGGTGGCAGAAAGTTAATGAAGGCAAGCCCAACATAATTAAAGGTTTTTTTAATTACATCGGGGGTGACGGTATTGGTTGTTGAGTTATTAATTAATCCTGGTGACTAATTAATCCTCATGGTGGGGTCGGGGTTCTTAATTAGTTACAGTTTAACTAATTAATCCCAATTATTGGTGTATTATGGTCATACTTAATCGAGGGGCGGGATATATAGAAATTTGGGGGTTTTACATAGTTATAATAATACGTGAGTGGGTAACCTTTGTAGGGGAACTATATATTAACATAAATTATTAGTTAATATGATCAAATGAATGGAAAAAGCGCCAAGTCTATTGTTTTCCGAAAATGCATTTCATCATACAACACTTATACCTTAGGCTAATGATTTATGAGGGCTTTATGGAAAATATTTTAATTTCCCTAAGTAAAATAGGATTTTACTTAGGAAAAACTTTATAAAGAGAATGAATGCCTTATGAAGGGGGGTGAATATTGATGAATGGACTTAAGTGCTTAAGGTATTATAGATTATTATGCCGAGGGTCCGGTCCCTCCAAAACTCAAAGAAATGTTCTGAGCCCCTCCAATTTGATAGATACCTTAGCACTTAGGGGAAATTAGTTTAGGGGAAATGAGTAGGGAAGTTAATTATTTTTTACTTTGCTTACTTGATGTGCCTTTCATGTGATACAGGCCTTTGCCATTGTGATGAAAGTAAAAGATTTACACATTTAGACTTATCATTCACCACATATTATTCTGCAACCATCATCTACTTACCCTACCTACTTAACCTAGCATTTTTACTTCTTTATTAGGGTGCACTTAGACTGGCAAACCATTATCAAATTTTCTTTTCTTTTACATGGTAATGCCTATCTAAGTGTACACTTATTACATCCAAGGGCTCAGATTAAATTGTTGAGCTCCTTTTCACTCTACCTATCTACTTATTTGCCAAGATTACACTCTTTGGTTAGATCTTTATTCTCTATTTCTACAACATGAAATTGAAAATATGAACTAGCCAAGTTTAAACTATTTGACTATTCATGAATTGTGGCATAGGTGACAAACATCACACAATTGTTTACTATACAAAAGTAAAAAATTAGTGGCATTTAGACTTGCACACTTTCCTCGTCTTTCTTTTTGTTGGGGTTCATTTTCTTTCATTTTTTGGATCATCTTTTTATTCTTTTCACCTTCGATTTTTCTTTTAGGGTATACCCTCTTTACATTTTTTAAATTTTTTGATTTTTTACAAATATGGAAAATCTTTTCAACAAGTAAAGGTATGAATATATTTCAAAGCTAAGCCAAGTCAATCATGATATATGACACCTATTGGTATAGGAGCATAACAGTGGCTCCACTCGGGGATGGCTTTTCGTGGTGGAAATTCAAGAACAGTAGATCAGTGGCCATCTTAATGACTTTGAATGTACTCTACAATCTTCTTTTGCTTGATGTTTTATTGTATGTATGATAGTAATATTTCTGAAGCTTAGGGCCTTCTCTTCGGGCTTCAACTCCAAAATCTTACTGTCCAATCAAAACTATGACATTACAAAGGATATAATATGTACTATATAGAACATAGTGACATTAGTAAGTAGGATCAAAGTATTGTTTTAACATCTGACCATTGACTGGTCCTTCTTCTACTTCTATACCATCTAACTATTTAAGAAAATATGCATTGTTTCCTTTGAAAGCATAGATGATGTATGGTCCTTTCCATAGGAAGTCCAACTTCCCATGTTTCCCCTTATCCTCTCTTCTAGAATCCCATCTTAACACTTTATCTCCAAGGTAGAAATCTTCTGCCTTGGTTCTTCTATCAAATATCTTCTTAAGCTTCTCCTGCAACACTTGGGATATTTGGTACACCTCCTCCCTTGTCTGCTGTAAATTGATAGTTTGGTTTATCTTTCTTTGAATATCATTAGGTTCCACTTGAGCTTCTTGGAGTATTTTCATAACCGGAACTCCTAATGATCAAGGAAATACAGCCTCCATGCCATATACTAACTCATAAGTACTGGTTCCAATGGATTTTTTGTTGTAAGCCTATCTGCCCACAATGCATTTATCAATTTTTTGTTCCAAGTTTTCTTCTTTTCTTCCAACAGTTTTTTGATGATATTAATCACTCTTATTTGAAGGTTCAGCTGGTCCATTCCCTTGAGGGCAATAAGTTGTGGAATGGCCTAGTGTAATGTGATACTTGTTATAGAAAATGATTATTTTCTTTGACTTGAAAGCTGCAGCATTATCAATAATGATTTTAGTGGGGAAACCAAACCTAGATAATATATTGGTCTCTAGGAAACCTATTATCACTGTGTCATTGGCCTGTCTAGAGGGGATGACCTCTATCCATTTGGTAAAATAGTCAGTGGCAGTGAGTGTTAGCTCTGCTACAAATTTAAATAGTTGATGGTCAAAGAAAGCTTTTCCATGTTGCATTATGCATAAAGGGTGCTTGCAACAGTCATTCTCCTCCTTTTCCTTCGGGTTTCTTCATACCACATAGCCTTGCCTTCCCTGTTTCTCTTTCCCTGAAACCTCTTTGTTCCCTAATCAAACACTATATTCCACCTATGCTTCATTGTGTAAGCCTATGTGCTTTAGGCCCTGAGCGTTAATTCTAAATTGCCATTTGACTCGACCATATGACTCGGCGCTCTCTTTTAAGCCCCACCTTCATCTCCATCGTCGATCGCATCACGATCCGATGGTCTCCACGTTCTCTGCCCGCACGTTAAGCCTCATGCATGTTTCTCTCCATCTGACTGTCTGTTGCACGATTGGATGGTTGTCGCAAGCCCCGATCGCGTGACGAGCCCGCCCGTTAACGTGCGATTGCGGTGGTTTCCCGCTGACACGTGTTGTTGTTTTATTGGATTGCGATGGGTTTATATGGAAACCGCCTTGGGCCCAAAGGCGGTGCGGGGAATACTGCCCACCCACGAAACTGCCTTCCCCCACTCGTTATCATGCGCTCTTCTCTGTCGTCCGATAGTTGTCGGATCTGCGCGAGCACGATTCGACGACCCATGATGCTCCAATCATTTCATACCTCCCGATACTCTGTAGCAAACACTCTCCATCGTTGATTCACGCATATCAACGGTTGATCTTTCCTCGTCAAGCCTCCGCCATGTTGCCTATGTCCTTAGCCTATCCTGTGCACCCGAAGGAGGAAGGAGACCACGATCCAGGAACCTGTGCATTAAATCCTCAACTGCCACATTCAAAGAGCAGCACAGCCAAGGACGAAAAGGACGATCCTCGAGTACTGACGAGCATTTATTAGGCATGGAATTTCATCCATTGTTCACTCCACCCGCTCAGAGAAGGACTGCAGAACGCCAGAGAAATGTCGATCTATTCATTAAGACAATCAAATCGTAGCAGAGACCCATTCCTGAGAATTAATGTGTTAGATGGTCCATTATGAACTCTTCTCGTGTAACACAGCAGAACAATTTTGTAATCAACCTCTATATATATCCAGAAGACAGAATGTAATAGGTTGATGAATGTTATTTTTGATGTAAGGTTCAACTTCTGGAGGCTGTAACTACTGTGATACTTGCAGCATCTGGTCTTCATTTTCAGCTAATGCAAGTTTCTTTTGCTATTAATTCCTCACTTTCCACTTCTTCTTCTTTGTTCCAGGGTGAGCCTGTTATGCATTTATTCATGTGCTCTTTATGTTTAGCATTAGAGGGGCTGTCATCCCACCTCTGTGTTAAGATCTAGTTAGTATTATTGAATGTGTATGCAGGTTTCTGTTGTTTTAATGCCAGAGAGCTGTCATCCTGTCTGTGCATTAGGAAATGGATTTACAGACCTTTTTATTAGTTATAGCTAGCCATCACAGGGTCATGTGCATCTACTGGTGTGATCATTATTCTCCATCATCACATTTTCTTTAAACTGCGAGTAATTGGTGGTCTAAAGCCTTGTAGTCTGGGGGTGTTCACCCATATCTGGGGTTAAGCATAGTATAAGTGGTTATCTAGCTTGAATATGCATCATTCCTTCCATTCATCCACCCTTTTCCAAAATTTTTGTTAAGTTTGTAATGTTCCCGAGCATCTCTGATATACAACCTAGGAGAGTTTCTTGAGGTGATAACAGCGAGTATCCATTTTTTTTGGCCTGAAGAGGGTGGATGGATTTCTCCAATGAATTCAAGACCCCATTGTTGAAAAAGTTTCTCAGTGGAAATGGGTTTTAGGGGTAAAGGTAACAACTTTCTCTTGTCTTCAAAAATTTGAAATTTATGGCAAGAAGTTACAAATTTATTCACATTTGCAAACAAAGTTGGCCAATAGAATCTAGCCCTTAGGATCTTATCTACAGTTGATTTCCAATATAGGTGTCCACCACAGTCTCCTGAATGAAATTCTTGGAGAGCCTTGTCAGCTTTTTCTTTTAATAAATAATTCAATAAAATCCCTTCATGATTTTTCCAAAAAAGAGTATTATTTAAGATACAAAATTTTGAAGCTCTCATTTTTAAAAACCTATTTTTTGTTCTGGATAACCTTGGAAGACCCTACAAGTTTTGTAAAAAATAAATTACATCAGCATACCAAGGTGAGTCTAAAAAGGCTTGGCTGATTTGTGGAGTCGCCATCTCCTGCTCATTATCCAGTTCATTTATGTCCAGGGCTTGACAATTAGTTTCTGCCATGAGTTTGGCCAATCCCTGACCTTTTATTAGTTTTGTAGGTTTTATCTCTATATCATACTCTAAGATGGTAGCAATCCATTTACCTCTTTTTCCCTCAATTCCATCCTGAGTTAGGATGTCTTTGACAACTGCATTAGGAACATAAGCTATCACATGAGAGTATAATATGTAGACTCTAAAGTCTTTAATGGTTTTTACCAATGCAAAAGCTTGTTTCTCCATTATTTTGTATTTTAATGATGCATCTCTAAGTGCTTTACTAAAAAAGGCTATAGGTTTTTCACATCCTTGATCATCATTTTGTAATAAAATTGCAGCTATGGTGTGTTCTGATGCAAAAGAAAAAATGATGAAGTCTCTATCAAATTGTGGATTGGTGAGGACCAGTGTTTTGGTTAAGGCCATTTTGATTTCTTCAAATGATTGCTTGGCCTCTACTGTATATTTGATTCTCGAATCCTTTTTTATCATGTTATTTAGTAATCTAATGAGTTCTGCTAAGTTAGAAATGAATCTTCTCAAAAAAATTATCTTCCCTAGGAAATCTTGAAGTTTTTTAATACTTCTTGGATGAGGTATCTGTAGAATAGCTTCGATCTTGGAAGGGTCAATTCGAATGCCATCTTTGGAAATGATGTGACCTAAAAGTTTACCTTCCTCCAAACCAAATAAGGACTTTTTTGGATTCAAAAAAATGCCAATGCATTTCAAAAAGACTTGCCTGAGATGGTCCAAGTGTTGTTGATTTGATTTAGAAAAAACAATTAGATCATCTAAATATATAACAAGAAAATCATGAATTTCCATGGCAAAGGAAATTTCCATTGCCCTTTGGAAGGTTGCTCCTGCGTTTTTTAGTCCAAATGGCATTTTGATGTACATAAAAGTGCCCCATGGTGTTGTAAAAGTAGTTTTCTCTTGGTCATCAGGATGAACTAATATTTGGTTATATCCTGAAAATCCATCTAAAAGTGAAATCCTAGAAGAGCCCACTACCCTTTGCAAAATATCATCCATTTTGGGTAAAGGATAGTTATCCTTAAGGGAGACCTTATTCACATTCCTCAGGTCAACACATAACCTTATTTCCCCAGTTTTCTTCCTAGTAGGTACCAAGTTAGACACCCATTCTGAAATCTAATAGGGGCAATAATCCCTGCTTCATACATGTGTTTAATTTCTTTTTCAATTAATCCTAATAACACAGGGTTAATTCTTCTGAGTTTTTGCTTAAAGGGCTTTTGATTTTCTTTCAAAGGTATAGTATGATGAATAATAGAGGTGTTATAGGACTTCAAATCTCCGTAACTCCAGGCAAAGACGTCTTGGAATTCCCTCATAAGTTCAACATACTTTAGCTTCTGATCAGGAGGTAAAGATTTTGACAGTTTTATCATTTTTTTATTGTCCTCAGTTCCTAAGTTGTATTCTTCAATATCTGTTTCTAACGGTTCCATTTTAGGTTTCTTGGGAATGTCATTGGAATCAAATAGATCTTCTAGAGGAGTCAATCCTTTGGGTAGATGATTGTCTTTTAGGTCAATATTCTTTGTTTCTACTTCAATTATTTCATCTAGGTCCATTTGTTTCAGGTCTTGAACTTATTTTTGTGTGAATTTTGTGGGATGAAGCATATTTGTTGAATTTTCCTCCAAAATGTTTATTTCTACCTCATCTATTTGATTAAAATTAATAGCTATATCAATATCTATGTTACTATTAGAAAATTCTTCATCTAAAGTTAAAAAGTTATTGATCTACTCATCACTATCAAAAACCTGCCAATTCTTCATATTATCAAGGATGGCTGGTTTGTGCCTAATCTCAGCAGTATAATGATGATTAGGTTGGAAAGGTAATTTGTAGGTGTTGGAAAACATGGCCAGGTTGTGGGCTTGCATGCTATGTTTTCTCGGAATAGTTGCAAGCTGAGTTTCTAAAAAAGTATTAAGAATTTCTATAATTGTTCCTCTATAATATCATAGTCTAAGATCCCTAGTTGAGTAAGTTCCTTTAATCTGTTTGATTATTAATTCTGAATTTCCTATGACAGACACTCTGATTGCTCTTAATCTTTTGACAAGTTTAAGACCTAATAAGAGAGCCTCATATTCTGCTATGTTATCAGTGCACTTAACATTTAATCTGTAGGCATGGCCTTCAGCATGATCATTTTCTAAATTGTACACCCAAACTCCTGCTTCTGCCCCTAGTTTATTGACTGAGGCATCAAATTCTGAATGCCAAAGGAATCCATGCTCATAATTGGTGTCTGGGGTAGTAGGAACTTGTTTAACAGTGGGATCTGGTTTTTCGTTCTCATCTAATTTTTCTTTATTATTTGAAATTTCCTAAATATGAATACTTGATTTCTATTTTTTAATTTCTTTTGGTTCTGCTGCTAAAACTTCTAAAGTATTGGAAGGATTTGTTTTTTCATTGTAAAGAATGAATAAGTCCGTATTAGAGTATACTAAGTAGATGGGGAAATTTTGGGGTCTTTCTTGACTACTTACCACATATTTCATTAATGTTTCTTTGTATAGTTTCTTTGGCTTTCCAAAAACCGATATAGTAGCATATGACATATCCAATTGAAGAGATCCCTAAAGCTTAGCACCCCAGGATCTGGATAATAACATGCCATATGTAATATTCTTAATTAGTTGTGGCTAATTGGAATATTCGATTTTGTTCGATTTTTTCCTTCAATAGTTATTTGTAAATAAAAAGGGAGGAAGGGGGAACATAATTTACTTTAGAATAAAAAGTCACTTCCTAGGTAGCACAACATTGTGACTTAAAGGGGAGCCAAGGGGGCCAAAAGGGGACGCAAAAATAGAGCCCACGCAAACACATGGAGAAACTGCGCAGGAGGAAAGGAACACGTGGCAAGAGGGGAATCACACAAGAGGAGGTGAGACTTGGGATTAAGAGAGGCAAAGGCTATAAAAGAGAAAGGAGCCCCCTCATTTTGATCATTCTGGTTATGAGAATTTTTGATAGTCATTTCAAATTAGAGCATGCTAGCTGTTTAGCTAATCTGCACCACTGTTTAGTGCATTCAGTGTCTTCGTTCGGAGATCTCACCCTTAGCCCCGGGGGACTTCGTATGCCTGCTCAGGTAAGGTATTTCCATTGGCATTCCAGTAGTAGTTTCATCAACATTTTAGCAGTAGTTTCATCAGCATTTCAGCAGCAGTTTCATCAGCGTCTTTGAGGAACTGCGCAGAACCCCAAGGGGGTGATTTTCGGGGGTCGACCATTTCCGAAAAGCTTTCTGGGTTTTTCTGGGTTTTTTTAGTAGAGTCTGATTCCATGGTTTCATCCTTTTCTGAGGAGGGGAGTAGCCCCAAATCCTCATTCGATTTCCAGTAGCAACAATAGCGCGACAGTTTTCCAACAGTTAGGATGCAAATCAGTGTGAGGCCATTCTAGGAAATATTTCTGGGTTTTTCTGGGTTTCTTAAGTAGAGCCTGAATCCAGAGTTTCAGCATTCTTCGAGGAGGGGAGCAGCCGCAAATCATCATTTGTTTTCTAGCAACAACCGCAGCACAGCAGCAACATCCACACAAAAAGGCCATTCTTGTCATTCTGAGAGTATTTCTTCACTTGCCTTGTGCAAGCTGAGGTGCCATTTGTCTAATCACCTCTTCTACTCATTTATTTCTCAGTATAATAAAATGGCTTAGCATTTCTCACTACATTTCTTGTGTATCTCCTTATATTTCCGGTTTACATTATTATATGTTGTTCCACTATTATTTTATCACTTCTGGGTTATTATATCATTTGCACATATTTGGTTGGAGTTTTTGTTGGGGTTTGAGGAATATTCTGGGTTAGGAATATTACAGTGGTATCAGAGCATAGATCTGGCTCAGCCTGTGGAGCTAGAAATCTATGACAGTGGGGGGAAACCCTATATCTGTTACAGATGTCAGAGATAGAGAGACACTGGGAGTAGGTTGGAGAACACTTACGGAGAGGGAAACTATGTTCTGGTGGTGGACGCAGAACAGGAGGAGCCTGTGGTGGACGCAGAGCAAATGGCAGACGAGGACAAGAAGAGATTTGCGGATATGCTCCTCAAATCAGTGTAGGATCTATCGAGGCAGATTGAGGTGATGGTGCAGAGATTCACGGCAGTAGAGGCCAGACAGCGGGAGAGCCACGAGTTTTTCAGATCGGTGAGGGATTGGGTGCATCCCATCACTTTCCAGAGCAGCGTGATACTGCGCAGCATGGGGCCTCACATGCCCTTACATGCTCTACCATGCCCACCTTCTTAAGAGCAGACACGAGGGCCGCAGCCCAGCAGGAGGCAGAGCCTGGGCATATGGGCGATTATTTTGTACAGTACCAAGCCTATGGGAAAGAGTTTAGGGAAGCCCTCTCATTCAGAGATTTTGTTCAACTCCAGTGAGATAGCAGACCCCACAATAATCACATAGGGTATCGGCATTACCATGATGGTGACACCCATCGTGCAGCGAGCAGATTCCACTTGCCTACATTTGATGGCTCATCAAACAGTTTGGCAAAGTCTTGGGTGGAGAAGCTAGACATTTATTTCCAAGTTAACCAGATGTCAGAGGCAGAGGCCATCAAGGTGGCAACGTTGCATTTGTATGGCGAGGTCTAGGATTGGTGGTTTCATGGGATGGTTACTTTGGGGCACTCTACAGTGATGTCGTATGCCGAGTTTACCAGGAGACTGATGGAGCGATTTGATTGGAGGGATCCAGAGCAAACTTTCGTTGAGCTGACGAGGCTCAAAGAGACAGGGAGCCCAGAGACCTACATTGCAAATTTGTTGAGGGTCTCCGTGATGGTGCTAGACCTCTCCACGGCACGGAGGGTCTATATGTATGTTGAGGGGTTAGCAGAGCCACTTCGGGGTCTAGTCCGATCCACTAGACTAGCTATGCTCTAGGATGCTATCAGTAGGACCCAGGACTTACAGGATGTCTTACCCAGGACCCAGACACCTTACCCCGAGAGACAGGCTTTCTAGTCTAAGGGAAAGGATGTGAGGATTCCACCTCCAAAGGGGAATCCAGGATGAGTACATCTTGATGATGATGCCAGGAGGGAGCTGAAGAAGAAGTGGTTGTGCTTCACTTGTTAGGAGCCATGGGCACCAGGACATAGATGTGCTGCTAGTGAAGCACATTTTATTGAGGTCTTCTCCAAGAGCAGTGGAGAAGAGGATGACGAGGAGGATGTGGAGGTAGGAGATAGCCATGCCATACAGGGACCTTTGCCGCCTCCACCAGCAGCAGCAGGTGGTGCATCTTTGCACCCACCGGAGGGGCCCTTGCAGCGTTGCAGGGAGTTCCCAAGTATTTGACGCTACGCATACGAGGGACAGTACGTGGCCAACGTGTATCAGTTTTGGTTGACCGTGGGACAACCCACAACTTCATCGATGCCCAGATGGTTGAGCGGAGAGGTATACATACAGAGAGCTTTGATGGGTTTTCAGTCTTGGTCCCAAGAGATCATACCATGACGTGTTCTCGTTATGTTCCAGAGATTTTAGTGACGATGGGCACCTACACATTGACTGACCACTTTTTCGTAGTCGATATTCTGGACACCAACATGATACTAGGTGTTCAGTGGCTTATCACTCTAGGGAAGGCCACAACAGATTGGAAGACCCTGGAGATGGAGTGGGATGATGAGAAGATAGGGAGGCATGAGAAGATACAGGGACAACACACATATCTGCCTTAGACTGTCTCAGCTCATGGGATGGAGGCAGTCTTCCAAAAGGGAGACATAGAGTGGGTAGTGGAGCTACATGCATCAGAGGTAGGAAGTACAGGGCAGACAATGCACCCAAAGATACAACCTATCCATCATTGGTATGCCATAGTGTTTGGGGAGATTCCACAAGGACGGCCACCAGATCGGGGGTTTGAGCACACCATCGAGCTTGAGCAGCGTATACAGGCCATGATTACCACCCCCTATAGGCACCCCAAAGCCTATTGGGATGAGATTGAGTGGGCTATCCAGGAGTTGCTTACATTGCTAGATTTCACGTAGCCATTTTTTTGGACTGTGATGCGTCGGGAGATGGGATCAGCGCAGTATTGATGCAATGAGGTCACCCTATAGCATTTGAGAGCCGAAAGCTCCTTCCGCACGAGAGGTTGTATTCCATATACGAAAAGAAGATGCTAGCCATCATGCATGCATTGGCTAAGTACCGGCAGTATTTGGTAGGCAACAGGTTCAGGGTGAGGACTGATCACAACAGCCTCAAGGAGAGGCAGCTACAAGAGAGGCAACATAAGTGGATCAATAAGATCCAAGCATATGACTTTGACATTGAGTATGTCAAAGGTAAGAACAACGTGGTAGCAGATGCCCTTTCATGTAGACCAGCCGCGTTGTCTCTTATGAGTTTGGATACAAATTGGAGGGCTCGACTCTTAGTAGAGTACTCGAAGGACAGATTTGCATGTGAGGTTCTGGATGGGCAGGTGGCAGATGACAGGTACAGGGTGGTCGATGAGATCATCTACTACAGGGACCGGATCTTGACTGAGGGATCTCGGCTCAAGAAGAAGATACTCCAGGCATCACATGATTCCCCATTGGCAAGACATCAGGTTTTTACCAAAACCTACAGGGCCATTAGGGAGAGGTTCTCATGGAAGGGCCTCAAGGAGGACATACTCCAACACATCCGGGAGTGTGATGATTGCCAGAGGAACAAGAGAGAGATGAGCGATCCAACAGGATTATTGTAGCATCTTCCCATTCCGGAGGGGAAATGGGAGAGTATTTCGATGGATTTCATCACAGGGTTGCCCATGGTACAGGGCAAGGATTGTATCTTTGTCGTCATTGATCGACTAACGAAGTACACAAATTTCTTTGCCATATCCGCGCACTATACAACAACACAGGTTGCCGAGCTATTCTTCAGGGAGATCTTCAAGCTACATGGTCTTCCTAAGACCATCGTTAGTGACAGGGACAGCCATTTCATGGGCGGATTTTGGCAGGAGATTTTCTGACTGGTCGGGACGGAGTTGACACCGAGTACCAGCTATCACCCACAGATGGGTGGACAGATAGAGATAGTTAACAAGTGGCTAGAGGGCTACTTGCGTAACTATGTTAGTGGGCAGTAGCGAGCATGGCTAAAGTGGTTGCATCTGGTGGAGTACTGCTACAATACTTCACATCACATGTCCATTGGTATGTCACCATTCTATGACTTATATGGGCATCGTCCTTCATGTTTTGTCGACGTGATGTTTGGTGATAACAGGGCTCCTAGAGCCAACATTTGGATCCAAGAGAGTCAGGATATCCTCCAATCTCTCAAGGATAACATGGCTACAACACAGAATCAGCAGAAGTTGTATGACGACAAGGGTCGGGTGGAGAGGCAGTTTGAGGTAAGGGACATGGTCCAGCTATGATTACAACCATACTAATAGTCATTGCTGAAGCAAAAGGGCGCTGAGAAGCTTAATCCCTACTTTTATGGGCCATACAAGGTGATACGCAGGATTGGACAGGTTGCATATGAGTTGGAGCTGCCCCAAGGCAGCAAGATTCATAACATTTTTCATGTATCATGCCTGAAGAAGGCATTGGGGCAGCAGGTGATCGTGACAGATTAGCTACCACCCATGGATGATGAGGGGCATTTGGTATTGCAGCGAGAGGCTTTCATTGACTCTAGGGAGAGACGATTGCGGAGCAGGACGGCCTGGGAATTCTTAGTGAGGTGGAATAATTTGCGAGATGAGGATGCCACTTGGGAGAGTGAGGAGATCTTACAGCATCCATCACTTCAGTTGCTTGAGGACAAGCAACATTTTGCCAGGGGAGACTGTAATATTCCTAATTAGCTATGGCTAATTGGAATATTCGATTTTGTTCGATTTTGCCTTCTATAGTTATTTGTAAATAAAAAGTGAGGAAGGGGGGACATAACTCACTTTACAATAAAAAGTCACTTCTTAGGTAGCACAACTTTGTGACTTAAAGGGGAGCCAAGGGGGCCAAAAGGGGACGCAGAAATGGAGCCCACGCAAACACATGGAGGAACTGCGCAGGAGGAAAGGAACATGTGGCAAGAGGGGAATGACACAAGAGGAGGTGAGCCTTAGGATTAAGAGAGGAAAAAGCTATAAAAGAGAAAGGAGCCCCCTCATTTTGATCATTCTGTTTATGAGCATTTGTGATAGTCATTTGCACTTGGAGCACGTTGGCTGTTTAGCTAGTCTGTAGCACTGTTTAGTGCATTAAGTGTCTTTGTTAGGAGATCTCACCCTTAGCCCTAAGGGACTTTGAGTGCCTGCTCGGGCAAGGTATTTCCATTGGCATTTCAGCAGTAGTTTCATCAGCATTTCAGCAGCAATTTCATCAACGCCTTTGAGGAACTGCACAGAACCCCAAGGGGGTGATTTTCGGGGGTCAGCCATTTCAGAAAAGCTTTCTGGGTTTTTTTGGGTTCTTTTAGTAGAGTCTGATTCTAGAGTTTCAGCCTTTTTTGAGGAGGGAATCAGCTCCAAATCCTCATTCGATTTCCAACAGCAACAATAACATGATAGCTTTCTAGCAGTTGGGACACTAATTAGTGTGAGGCCATTCCAAGAAAACTTTCTGGGTTTTTCTGGGTTTCTTGAGTAGAGCCTGAATCTAGAGTTTTAGCTTTTTCTAAGGAGGGGAGCAGCTCCAAATCATCATTTGTTTTCAAGTAGCAGCAGTAGCACAACAGCAGCATCCACGCAGAAAGGCCATTCTTGTCATTCTGAGAGTATTTGTTGGACACCTAATCCTAAAGGGTTAGCGTGGAAGTTGAATGGACAAAGCAGTCCAAGAGACCTTGGGATCTGAATCCCAAGAGTCACCTATTGTACTATAAATGTGTATCTTATGTTAATAAAAAGATGAATTCTCTGATTTATCTTTCATATTGTTTGCTGTCCATGTCTGTTTAACATGGTATCAGAGCGCCATGATGAGTGGCCTGTTTTCCCTGAGCAACTGGTCTGAGTTGCCTTGAATAGTGCTGACTAGAGCTGGCCTAGTCTTCTGTAACGCTCCATTAATTCTGCCATCCCTGCGCTATACCTGCACCCTGCTCTTCTGAAGCTACATACCAAATGAGGTCAGAGCTGAAACGGTAACGCTGCCTGAAACACTGCTGAGTGAAACGCACGCTGCCTGAAGACTCTTTTTCTAAAGACTACCAGTATAATCGCTGGCTCAGTTAGAGGAGTTGCACTGATAGCAGTAGCGCCAGTGCTGAATTGAAACGCCTGGTAACGTAACTGATAGCAGCAGCGCCAGTGCTGAATTGAAACGCCTGGTAATGTATGGTCTCAGAGCTAACGAATGGTAACAAATTATTTTACTATATCATACGGTAGAAGAGGATTAACAATCCATGCGTCTGAGATAGGAAAATCCAAGCCTTGAGCTAATCCCTCCATAAGCCCGTTATATTCCGCTTGGAGTCTGTTTTCATCTGATGCCTTGAACCTTCTTCTCAACAGTTTTATATATGATTACAGTTGCTCAATACATACGCTCTCTTGGTGACATAGTTCTCATGGCTCCGTGACTATTGTGGACTGCCACTTCTCGCTCCCTTCATGTCCAATTTGACACCGCTCCTCTATTTTCTATATGACATATAGAACACAGCTAATACCACACAGTTAATACGAGTGGTATCCTGCCATGCCGATTATACCACACAATCATACATTGAAGTGGAAGCGTGGTGGCCTATGCGCAGTGGAAGTGTGTGACAATTTCCCTTCGTGGCTCTCTATACGTTTTGAAAGGCCATGAATGCACGAATAGAATTGGTTGTTTCGTTCTATATTCTTGTGTTGGTAGTTTAATTCATAGAGGATGCAACTGGAGTCTCCTCGACCAGGGAAGAGTGAGTGTCCTAGCATTTCTACGAAGTCTGAAAGGTTGTTTGTGGTTTCTTTCGAGAGATTTCAAGGGAGCATGTCTCTATACGATAGTCAAAGTAATTCAAAATGCCGCTAGTCAAAGGAACTCAAAACATTTTGAATGTCCATGTCCGCAATCTCCATGGGTAATTTCTACAGCGTTGGTATTTTGTGTATTTCTGTAAGGTGGAGACAGAGTTGAATTTTGGCGCCTTCGTAAGCTTGTATTGACATATAAGACGGGTCGATTGAGACCATAAATGGTGACATTTGTAGCATCATAACCGCGGTTACTTCTTTCGTTGGGTGAGAGGATTTATTTATAAGAAAGTTGAAGTGTGGATTGATTGAAACTAGCCTTTGCAACAACATCAAGAATGTGTCTTCCAGGAGCGTTTTCAAATCAATGGCGAGATTCGACCAAGAAATTTTGATATAATTTTGGCCAGATGTTGTATAATGGACCTGGATATTGTTTTGTTGGTGATGTTAGGGGCGAAAACATTGCAGCAGACGGAGGATGTTGTCTTTCGTTCTTAAGGTTTCAGAAACAGTCTTGTGAATTTTGGTGGAAATCGACTCTCGAACTTTAAAAGCAATCGTTCAGTACAAAACTTAATGGACTTTTTATTCCTTTTGTGTTCCTAAGCTTCCAGAAGGGATATAGAGGCAAGTTCTGTAAAGTTTAAAGGAAATCGGCTACGAAAATTTAGAGGGCAGAATTTTAGGGAATTCACTGCAGCCTACAGAGTTTCTGAAAGTCTGGTATCAGAGCCCCTCTACAGGGTCTGACATCCGGAGATAATTATTCCTCTGAGCAGGGAAGCATTATCGTTGTCATTTCTCTGAATTTGAGTTTTTTGGATGAAATTCTATCGCAGAATTCAATTTGGCTATCTACATGCATGTCTGTTTAATTTGATACTGTGCACAAGCTTTCGCTTATAGACAAATGGATGTGCCTCGTTGCAGTTGTATTGTTGAATGGTGAATGCAGTATAACTGGAGTTAACGCTGATAGATGATTTGTAAGTCAAATTTTTATGACTTGGCACATGCTCAAGCAGATTTTAAGAGCAGTATTGAAGCCACCTCGAAGCAGATTTGGTGTTTTCCATGGAACAATTTGAAACAACCTCTGAGTGAAGTGATTCGTGGAGAAGTGATCAGCATTGTGAAGTGAATTTGAAGAATTTTTGAAGACATTTTTGAAAGTCATTTTTTGCAGTTTCTTGTAGAAATTTTGGAGCAGTTTCTTGTAAAGATTTTGCATGATTTCCATAGCAGCTAGATGTTCTGAAGTTTGAAGTTGAGGACAGCGCTCATCTTCACATTTATATATTTTTCTTGCATTGGTGATGTTATGCTCCAGTTCATTCTTGAAACGAACTGTGGACTGTTGATTTACCATGTGCCCAATTGTACCAATGTTTATTGTAGCTTGACGAGAAATGTTTATTGTAGTTTAACTTGGTAACATCCAGCTTACTCAGGTCCTGCTCCATCAACCATTTTCGCGACATTGTTGCCACTTGATAAGCCCTTACAATATCTTGTAGTAAGAGTACAATATTATTTTTCTGTTGCTGTTACCTCAGTTGTGTTTTTTAAGTGACATTGAAGAAAAATGGCCAGACTTGAAGATGCATTAAAGTTATTGAATATCCTAATTCATTCCACTGTTGATGAGATGGTCAAAGTTAACAAAGAAACTCTCTTTGACATCCAAACCTCTCTGCAAACTGCACATGAGAATATTGAGTTTTTGCAGCTTGAAACAAAACTACAACAGGAAGAATTACACCAGTGGAGTCATCATTCTGAACCTGTTTCTGTTAAGAACAATGAAGCAGACTCCCATAAACAGCAAGTCAATAATGTTACAGTTCATTCAGATAAAGCAACAAAGTTACATGCAGATGCAGAGGTTCAGTCTGCACTTCCCAAGCCCATCATCAGACCTTGGGAACAGCTTGTCCACAACAAGCACAAAACTGGTCTTGGATATGACAAGGACTTGTCCTTTCATATTCCAGACTATGCCAAGCCCATTCAGTTTCAGAGTGCCGGATTCATTCATGACAATTCACCTGCTCCTCATGACAGTTCAGCTTCAGTTGTTCCAGATTCTGCCCCTCTTCCACAGCAACAACAACAACAAAAACAACAGATCGTGAAATGCCAACACTGTGACTGAGTTGGCCATCTGAAAGATCATTGTTTTGATCTTCATCCATGTGAGCACTGTCATAAAACCAGCCATTCTTCACACAGGTGCTTCAAAAACAAACGTCCTGCAAGAACAAAGATTCATCTTGGATGGATCGCTTCTTGGCAATGGGCATCAACAGCCAAGAAGATATTCCAAACACATGTCAGAACTTGTTCCAGAGTATTGAACAGTCTTGCAATTGAGTTTTCTCCATATTCTCACCTTGTACTTGACAGGGGGGGAAATGATGGTCATCTACAAGCTTCAAAGTCACATCAAGCGAGCCTGAGCCACAACCTGCCACACCAGTTTCAGAGTTGTAGCCAGAGACAAAGATGCCTGAACATGCCTTCAGTTGGCAATCTGGGACACTTCCTCTAGCAGAAGACTCCAGCTTCTTGCCAGTTTTGGAAGAGTTCCAGGGATTACAGAGTTGTTGGTCATCCTTAAACCATCACAGATTGAGAACACTTCCTCTAGCAGAAGACACCAGCTTCTTGCCAGATTTGGAAGAGTTCCAGGAATTGCATTAAGCATTCCAGAGTTGTTGGTCATCCTTAAACCATCACAGATTGAGAACACTTCCTCTAGCAGAAAACTTCAGTTTCTTGCCAGTTTTGGAAGACTTACGGGAACTGCACTAAGCGTTCCAGTGTTTGTGGTCATCCTTAAACCACCGCCCTTTTTTACCAACATTTCATAGAGCATATTCAGCCTAATGCTACCATGTATTTTTTGCACATTTTGTATTACAACTCTTTTCTTGGACTCATACATAACCCTTCGGATTAAGGGGGGGAATGTTGGACACCTAATCCTAAAGGGTTAGCGTGGAAGTTGAATGGACAAAGCAGTCCAAGAGACCTTGGGATCTGAATCCCAAGAGTCACCTATTGTACTATAAATGTGTATCTTATGTTAATAAAAAGATGAATTCTCTGATTTATCTTTCATATTGTTTGTTGTCCATGTCTGTTTAACAGTATTTCTTCAGTTTCCTTGTGCAAGTCGAGGTGCCATCTATCTAATCACCTCTTGTACTCATTTATTGCTCAGTATAATAAAATGGCTTGGAATTTTTCGCTACATTTCTTGTGTATCTGCTTATATTTCCGGTTTACATTATTATATGTTGTTCCACTATTATTTTATCACTTCTGGGTTATTATATTATTTTCACATATTTGGTTGGAGTTTTTGCTAAGCTTTGAGGAATATTTTGGGTTAGGAATATTACACCATATTTGGGTGGTATATCTCCTACCACTATACCCATTAAAATTGTTCTTGCAGGGTATTAAACCAATGAGGCACACAAGTCTTTTATCAATCCTAAACATCTCACCTGACTAGAATCAAAAGAAAACAAATCTTTGCACGGTTTAGTGGCGTCTAGGTCTAGCTTTTCCATTACAGACTTGGGCATGAGATTATGAGATGCCCCAGAGTCACACATGGCATTGTGAAGAATCTTATCATGTATGTTTAAGCTTACATAGAAGCGAGGAATTCCTCCTTCCAATAGTTTTCCATTCACTTATGGGCCAAAGATTAATTCGGGCTGGTCATCAAAAAGATTAACTGATTCTTCAATTCCAGTAATTTTTAGTGATCTATTGATTTGAGTTCGGTAGGCATCATGTTTAGCTAACTCAAATAATGGGACAACCATTTTCAGCTTACCTACTTCAGTTTCCATATTAAAGGGTTTTTCTACTTGGGCTTTTTGATTTCGAACAACAATATTCTCTCTTTTTTCTGTTTTTTCTATGTGTTTCTCCTTTTCAGAAGTGGAACCACGATTTGTTGTTTCTCCTAAATCAACTTCTGGAGGTTCTTCCATAGTTCCTTTGGAAGGAAGGGGAGTGGAGAGTTGTTTACTGTTTGGTTGATTATCAGAGACATATTCAATTATGGGGTTAGAAGGATTAGTATTTGTTCTAGAAAGATGTATAGGTGTGGTGACTGTCTTACCTTTTTTGGGGTGATTTGGAACCTTTTTCTTGTTTGCTTTAGGGACATCGATTCTCCTACTTCTTAAATTGTATTGCTTGTGCACCTCAAAGATGGCTGTGTCATATCCTTTCCTAAAGTAGAATGACTCCTCTGATTGAGTTTGAAACTGTTTAAGTATGTGGGCCTCTTGATCTTCTTGGGTCAAGAAAACTTCTCCTTCATTACCAAGCCCCATCAGATCAATTTGAGCATCTTCTACTAGCTCTTCAGAGTTGGAAGCTTCTACATAATTCTCCTGGAAAGGAGGACTAATGTTTTGGTCAAGACCATTCTTCCTAGTGTTTGGGTTTTGATTCTTTCTAAAATTAGGATTTCTCCCTGTGTTGGTTTTCTGACCATCCCAAGGAGCTTTCCTTTCAATTGTTTCCACTCTGTCTCCTAGTCTATCCATCCCTTTAATTATGGCATCTAACTTTTGTTCAAAGGGTGAGGCTTCTTCCTTTAATGGTATTCTCCTTTCACTCCTAGCCTTGGCTCTTTTAGATATCAGGTTGGCTTCAACACTGACTGCTATGCTTTGCATATCTTCTAAAGTACGAGGGGCTCGTTCTCTCAGCTGAAAAGCCATATCAGAATCAAATCTATTTGGGAACTTGATTAAGGCTAAATCAAGTGGGGGTCTAAGATTTTGAGGGATGGAATTATAGACACTATTGAATCTAGTGCATTAATACTGCACCGTCTCTTGTGTTCCTTTCTTTAGGTTTCATATTTAGATAGAATCTGAAGAGGGTCTTTCTTTTTCTCCCATCGACTCAGGAATTGTCTATAGAGATTTTCTAGGCTGTCTATACTATTTGCTACTAAACCTATGAACTGAGTTCTAACTTCTCCAGATAAACTCTGAACAAATATTCTCATTTGCACATCATTAGTATCTATTTCATAAATTTCAAAAAAAATAGTCATCTTCTTGGTGTGTTGTTGGGTTGTATAGGTACAAGTGCCATCAAAAATAGTGATATTACTTTGGTAATCATGGGGCATAGCACCTAAGTTTGCTGGTAGTACCAGGGGGGCATATTTGTTTTCCATTGTTGTGGGTAATGGTGCAACAATGGATGGGGTTGGAATAACAGTGGGTGTTTGAGTTGTGGATGGAGAGCTAGAGGTGATGGTCTAATGTGGAGTGGTTTAAGGTTGAGATGTCTGAGGAAAATATGATGAACTTGTAGAAACAATAGTAATTACAGATGGATTAGGTGTTCCTTCAGTGATAAGATCAGATTGTGTTGAGTTCAGCAAATATCTATCAATTGACAAATTAGCTGCTTGGAGCTCTAATTCTCGGATGAACTCTGGGTCTTGGACTAGGTCAATTAACTCAGAATTGGATGAAGTCCTAAACAAAGAGGTTTCAAAGTATTCGTCAAAGGGTTGGTCTTTGAGGTCAATCCACCTAACAGGATAGGATGATGATCTGAAGGTGTGTCGAGGACTAACAGAACTTTCTTGTCTCCTAAAAATTTTGGGGATCAGATTGGGGTTCTTAAACACTTGTGGTGGATTGGGATCGGGATTAGCTCTGGTTTAACAAGTCCTTTCTAAAGCCATTTTTTTGGCTTGTGCTTTTGGTTTTCTTAACTGATATCAAACAAAAAACTTCTATGATTTCTTTAAGATTCTTTAGATTTAGGATTTAAACTTTCTTAAAAATTTATTATGACTGAGGAATTGTCTTCCCCAGTGGAGTCACCACTATGTTATCACTCAGATTTTCCTTGATGTTGTTAGAAGAAGGAAAGGGGTCTGAGGTAACCACAAACCAACTTTTAAGTACAAAATCTAACCAATCTGTACTTAGAGAGGGCTCTCTCTTTAAGATTTACTCTGTTTTATGGGATATCATGCTAGTTATGAAAGCTTGGGGGATTTTGATTTTGTTTGGTGGTGGAATTTAGGAGCAGATGGATAGAACACAGTATTTCACACCATTGGGTTATGGAGTCAACTGAAGATGGCTTAACTGGATCAGGTTGATTCAACAAAGGAGGGCTTCACAGGGCATGATAGCTAAACAAGAGACAAATGGTAACTTAAAAAGGTGAAATGGTCTTGAAAGGGATGAAGGGAAATTAAGAATCCTTCAGCAAATTTCAATATGAGGGAAAGTGGGTGATCATTAACAAAAATCAATTAAGAATTTCTTATTAAATGACCACAATGATAAACTAAGAAGCAAGGAGTAGTTAAGAATTCCCTCCCTATGATAGCTTAGAAGAAATCATTAAGAATATAAATGATTTTAAAGACAAAATGTAGTAAAGCACTTTCTGAAATATACCTTTTTCATTTATCATTCATATATGAAACACATATGAATATTTAAACCAGAAAACAACAAAAACATGAGATATAGAATACTTATTTTTCCATTGTTTGACACATGAATCTTGTAAAAGTCCTTTGCTTTATTACTTCTTCCAGCCAACCATACAAAAGTTGTTCAACAACACTTCTATTCCAAAATAATGAGTCTACAGAAATTTCTAAGAATCCACCCTAAGTACTTCGAATGAGGAAGTACTTATACAAAAATTTACAACAAAATATATCCTAACTGATGGAGATATAATCTAGGAAAACTAAATATATTTTACATAAAAGTAGAGACAGATGGTCTCGAAGATAGAAACTGAAAGTGAACTGCTCGCTTGTTGTCCCTTTTTTGTTGAATGAGCTGGAAGCAGGTCCTATGATTGAGCATCTTGCTGTCTTGCTTGTGATTTTGTGTTGACCGATTGTTTTCATCTTTTCACTAATAATCTTTAACCTGTTCTGATACTCTTTACCTGATTTATCTTCATTCACCTTCTTTTACCAAAATTGCCTATGGTAAATATTTCATTTTACTTTTTACCAAGGTAAATCATAAAATATCTGTCATATCTGTCCACCAATCATCCCATGGTATCTGGGTCCTTTGTATCTTTCTGTAGATTTCATCAGCCTTTGTGTATTTTTCAAAATTTGGCTGTACAGGAAACAAATGTTTCAATTCATGCTCAACATAAAAGAGGTTCTCCAAACTATCATAGAGAACTATGCCTATAGGTAATGCTTTAGATGCAGATGAACTGGCAGATGAACTAGCTTGGTTATTGTCATACTGACCCAATTTTTCGACATAATCCTCATGCCTCATTAACTTATCATTGATTACTAAAGGACTTAGAAGTCCTTTACTCTGTAAAATGCCAAACTTTTCCATATATTCATCTATGTCTTCTTGCATGTTCTGACATTTTCTTTCTAGGTTCTGCATTAGAGACCTTTTGGTTAAGACCTTCTTGATTTCTAGGATAGTTCCAGTTCTATCCTCAATATTCAATTGTTCCAATTGGTGCCTATTTTTGTTGTTCAGAAAGTTTATTAGCTTCATAGCTTCTTCAAGATTCCCTCCTAGCTCTTCCTCAGTTTTTTGAATTTCTTGAAGAGAATATTTGACTAAGTTAATATGTTCAAAAATGATTGAGTGATGTTGGTCCATAATATTTTTCTGATATCTGTTAGAGGCTTTTCAAATGTGAGGTATTTTTCTAGTGTTTTTACTTGTTGGGCCAAGCCTTTGTTTTTTCTCACTTCTTCAGCAAAATTGATCTTTGAGACATCATACTTTTGTTCCAAGGTAACGAATTTCTCCTTTACCTTTGGAGTTCAGAAACTTAGAGTTTCATTTCCTCCATGGACTTGATTAATTCTTCAGTGCTCTAACTGGAAGTTCCTTGATGTTGTACCTGTACCTGTTTCTGTTCTTGTAATAGTCTCAGTTGTGGCCAAAGGGACATTTGGTGCAAGAGCTGTTGCAAGTGTAGAAGGGACTGCCGTGGAAACCACTGGTACTACATTTTGAGGATGAGAGGTCGATTCACTCTGCTAAATTTTTATTGATTTCTCTAATTCCTACTCAATCTCCTTTAATTGTTCATTTAGTTTGAGGACTAGGTACATAAGCTCTTCTTCAGTGTTCTTTTCCATAACTTTAGCAGTATGTGGATGTATCAGCGGGGCCCATTTCAGTTGCTTTCTCAGGGCAGCTATATATTCATTTTTCTTCTTAATCAGGGCCTCTGCAGCTTTTACATCTTTTGGGTTATGACCTAATCCAATAATCAACTCCTCCAATGATTTGATTCTATTGTCTTTTGCCTATGAGGAGGGCCTTTCTAATTGTAACTAAGCAGTAGTATTATTTATTGAATTCTCCAATCTGCTCGCTATCATGGCCTTGCTTTTCAATGTTGAATAAACCATTTCCCTTGTCAATTTGTGCAATTCTATTTGATCTATGGGGTGAATGTCCTTGGCCAAGACCTCAAAATCAGTTTTGAGGTAATTTGCAAGTGTTTGGGGCTGTTGTACTTTAGTCTTTAAAAAGCTCATCTGCATTTTGCCTTCTTTGATGTCATAAGTTGACATCAACCTAGTTTGATTGGTAGGAACCATCTTCAAATATTGAGTGTATGTTTGGGCCTTTAATTATTCATTTTTGGCCTTTATTTTCTTGATTTTTTCTTTGATGTCTAAGGATTTGTTTGATGAAGACGTGAAGAATGAAACTTCAATACTTTTCTATCTTTCCAGCTCCTTTATTTGTGAACCAGAAGGTGTCCCACCTACTGGGAATGTATGCTGACTATCTCCACCTTCTTTCCTCAAACTCCTAGTTTTTTCTTCAAAAAATTCCTCTTCTGAGTGTGGATTTAGGTTGTGCCTCTTAGCACCAGGCTAGTCTGAAGGACCACTGGCAGGGGTAGCTACTTCCCTGTCTCTTTTTAAACTTTTTTCCTCATTAAGAGGAGTTTGCAAAATTGGGGGATCTCCCATATTAAATTGAGCAGGAATGGTCTGTGGTTGAGCCTGTTCTTCAGAGATTTTGGGTTGCTTTGACATATTTGATTGCCCTGATGCTGCAGTACTGGTTTCTTGTTCTTTTCCCTGTGATGGTTCTGCAAGGGGTGCGCTAGTTTCCTGTGAGTTCCTTTGAGAAGTATCTGTTGTGGAGGCACTAGTTCCTGGTGTTGGCTTCTGAGAAGTCCCAACTCGTACCTATGCAAAAGAGTCCGGGTCAATTCTCTTTTCTAGATCTTTCATCACATTATCTACATTGACCTGATCACTATCCATCTGAACAAGAGTTTCGCCCCTCCATTCATCCATATTAGCATATTGCTCTATTTCTCGGATTCTGTAATGAAAATATGGTGATAACCTATTTTTCATTCTCCTATCACAAATGAAACTGTGTGGGTCATATCTCAAACCAAAACTTTTACTTAATTTCATTTGTTCTAGGATTTCTTCTGCTGCTTTGCTTGCTTCTCTATTATTGCAGACAAATGGGCCTAGGTGATCCTTAATTCTCAGCTGTGCTTTCTTCTTGGCCTTGGTAAAGTGAATCTGATCATAGTTTATCATTTGTCTATAATATTCCAATGCAAACAACCTCATTGGAACATATTTTGGTAGCTTGAATGGAGGGAGCTCACAACCATATATCCTGATTTCTGTGTGATTCTCATACAAGTACCAGTCACCTACCTTGTACTGTTTGGATATCTGAAGGATCCTTTTGATTTCATCACTAATCGTAGGAGGAGGATTTCCTGCCAGCATGGTGGTCACTGGGTGGACGAACTCATCAATAAATTCATTATTGAGTCTACATTAACTGTGAAGAGGATAGTTTGATGTGGGGACATTACTGTTCTGAGGTTGGGATCATAGTTGGCATGAAACTGATGGATAATGTCAAGGAAAATGTGCACAAAGGGTAGAAAATACATTGGGATATTTGATTCCTACAATCCTATGGCATCATAGCCATTCAAGTGATTGTCCCAGCATTGGCAAAATACTTTCAGGTGGTCTTTATCAGTATCCAAGTTTTTTATTTGAAAATCTTTATCTGCTAAGGGAAGATAATCTAAATCATGGTGAGGGGTAGCGATAGGTGCAACATTGAGGGCAACTGGAGTTTCCATTTCTGGTTCTTGTGGATTCAGATAGGAAACTGGGATTTTTAGGTGAATTTGGTGAAACATAGGGCCTTGGGAACTTGAGTTCTAAATGCATTAACAAAATTATGGTGAGATTTGGGTTTTTCATAATTAATTGCAAAGAAAGAAAGTATTTACAGGGTTTATCGACGAGAACTAGTAAATACCTGTGCTCAGTGGCGGGAAAATGGAGTACAAGTTCACTGGGGCGAATGGCAGACTTGGAGTGGCGTCAGACTGCAATTTTGAGGGTGGTTGACGGTTGGGGGCATGATTTGGTTGACCTTGACATTCAGCTTGCATGCATGTATTCGCAAAATAGGACGAATATTGTTTAACTTTGTTTTTTATACAAAGTCAAAACTTTGGCGGGTTCAGAATTTGGACGGGTGGCGTCAATGGGAGAATGATTTGAAGTTTTGTCGCTAGCAGGAGGCGGTAAGTGGTTTTCATCGCACTTCTAATAGAGGGGAGGCAGTGTTTGGGCGCGACCACACGATTCCATACATCGCTTGACACGTAGCGATGGCACTGTTTGCAAAACCACTCGCCATCGTGCGCTAAATTTCGGTCATGGAGGGCTGTGCGATATGTGCGACAACCGTCGGATCTACGGGGCTTGATCTGATGGCTATCAAGGAGGTGAGGTAGCGGAAAGTTAATGAAGGTGGGCCCAACATACTTAAAAAAATTTTTAATTACATCGAGGGTGATGGGATTGATTTTTGAGTTATTAATTAATCCTGGTGACTAATTAATCCTCATGGTGGTGTCGGAGTTCTTAATTATTTATGGTTTAACTAATTAATCCCTATTATTGGTGTATTATAATTATACTTAACCGACAGGTAGGATATATAGAAATTTGGGGTTTTTACATAGTTATAATAACATGGGAGTGGGTAACCTTTATAGGGGAACTATATATTAACATAAATTAGTAGTTAATATGACCAAATTAATGGAAAAAGCGCTAAGTCTAATGTTTTCCGAAACTATATTTCATCATACAACAATTATACCTTAGGCTAATGATTTGTGAGGTTTTTATGGAAGATATTTTATTTCCCTAAGTAAAATAGGATTTTACTTGAGAAAAACTTTATAAAGGGAATGAATGACTTATGAAGGGGGGTGAATATTGATGAATGGGCTTAAGTGACTAAGGTATTATAAATTATTGGGCCGAGGGTCCGGTCCCTTCAAAAGTCAGAGAAATGCTTTGAGCCCCTCTAATTTGATAAATACCTTAGCACTTAGGGGAAATTAGTGAAAATTTAGGGGAAATGAGTAGGGAAGTTAATTATTTTTTACTTTTCTTGCTTGATGTGCCTTTCATGTGATACAAGCCTTTGCCATTGTGATGAAAGTAAAAGATTTACACATTTAGACTTATCATTCACCACATATTATTCTGCAACCATCATCTACTTACCCTACCTACTTAACCTAGCATTTTTACTCCTTTATTAGGGTGCACTTAGACTAGAAAACCATTATCAAATTTTCTTTTCTTTTACATGGTAATGCCTATATAAGTCTACACTTATAACATACAAAGGCTCAGAATAAACTGTTGAGCTCCTTTTTCACTCTACCTATCTACTTATATGCCAAGATTACATTGTTTGGTCAGATCTTTATTCTCTATTTCTACAACATGAAATTGAAAATATGAACTAGCCAAGTTTAAATTGTTTGACTATTCATGAATTGTGGCATAGGTTACAAACTACACACAATTGTTTATTATACAAAAGTAAAAAAGTAGTGGCATTTAGACTTGCACACTTTCTTGGTCTTTCTTTTTGTTGGGGTTCATTTTCTTTCATTTTTTTGGATCATCTTTTTATTCTTTTCACCCTTTGATTTTTCTTTTAGGCTATACCCTCCTTACATTTTTTTAATTTTTTTGATTTTTTACAAATATGGAAACCTTTGCAACAATTATAGGTATAAACATATTTCAGAGCTAAACCAAGTCAATCATGATATATGACACCTATTCGTATAGGAGCATAACAGTTTGGTTATTATGTGCAACAGCAGTGAAGTTCCTTTCCTATTATATGACATGGTGACTCGCATCTGTTTTCTAATAGATATTGATAGTTCAACTAATGGGCAGATGTCTCAGTTTTGGTACCTAGCATAAGAGGACTGCAATGATCTAATTGACTATGGAGATGTTTTTAAAATTGCTACCCGTATGGATTCTGTTGATGAGATTCCACCATTAGATATGGTGATGGATTCTTAGGATATTAGTATTCTTGGGAGTTCTTATAAATATTTCCATTCTATATACTCTCTGTGGTTGTGGAAAATATTTCCATTTTTACCTCTATACATACTGTGTGTCTTTATGATAATACTTTAAATTATGTTTGTATCGATATTTGTGATGTAAAATATTTAATATTGTTTCCCCTAAATTTTCTTATTTACATGTAAATGTTTCTCGATGTTATGCTTTTTCCTTTTTTTGTATAATGATAATTTCTATGATTTATGTTATACATTATCTTTGTAATGGTATTTGTCATTGATTCTCAAACAATTTTATATGTTTATGTTCATTTTAATATTTGTATTTATATTTTGATAGTATATATAGTTCCAAATTTTTAGATTCTTATGTCACAATAATGTGGGTTCCATTTTGATTATAATGTGATACTTGGAAATTTAGGCTTCTTTTTTTTTTGGGCCATTTGGAATAATTCATTTGTTTCTTTTTCCATTTTGAAAATATTTGTTTTCGTGTTTAGGCATTTGGAAAAGGCCTTATACATTTTCATAAATTTATATGCTTGGAAAAAAAATAAGATATACACTTTTTATGTTCAATGTTTATGATTACATAATGAATAATTATTATTCATTGTAGACATGTCATCTGAAGGCACAAGCATGCGTGGAAGAAAAAGAACTTTGTCATCACAATCACGTGAGAGGTCTAATGAAAGTCGTTGTTTGTGATATCAACAAAATAAGGATGCGATAAATGAGCGTAGGAGAGCTACATATAAGAGAAAAACGAGTGAAGCCACTCTTCAAAATGATTCTATAGTTCCTTGTAAGTATCGTAGTATGGACGATATAATGGAAAGAACATTTCTTGTTGATAGTTCATTATCAGGATATTCTCCTCCTCGGCATATCCTTGTTGTTCGATGCTCATCTGAAAATGTTCATAACATTGGGGAAACATATTGCGATCGGGAAGAATTCCATATGGATATTGTGCATGAAAATGTCCACCCTAACCCTTATGTGTGTCCAATTGCATGTTCTGATGGCCAAAGGTTGCAAATAAGCGATGTTCGAGGTAATGATTACATTTGCAGTGATGATTTAAATTATATTTTACTTGGCCATTTGTTTGATAATTTGGATTCAGCTGCTCGAAACATTAAAACCCCACTTCCCAAAGTAATGTGGTCCCACCAAGAGAATCAGTCATCCCTAATAGCATTTCACGTGGCACAATGGAGGTAACACAATTATATTTTGGTTTTCGCTACAATAGTGGTTGTTAAGCTACATTCCAAACTGATGTAAATTTTCAGTGTTTTTTTATTTGCTTTTCATTTTTTAAATTTCTAATTGCTTAGACAATGAATTTTATTTTCTTTGAATAGGACAAAAGTCATTCCAATAGAGGCGTAGAAATTAACTTCGTAGATGTTACATCTACTGATGTTAGAAGTGAAGAGGAACTATCTCATAGCGTTCATCCGCATCACCAAACAAATGTAAATGTTGAGTGGTTTTGATATTTTTCTCATTTTCTCATTTATAGTTGCCTTGACATTGTGTTTTATAACATTTCATGGAAAACCATGGTGTCATCCCATTAGGTTGGCCATTTGGAATCCAAAAGATAAAATTGTAAAACTATTGTAGATGTATTTGATTTATTTTCAATTTTTGAATCTTTATTTTTTGGACATTTAGTTTTATAACATGTTTTATTTCTTTGAAATAGGAAACAACTCATTTGAATAGAGGCAAAAAAACTACATGCAAAAATGTTCCGTCCACTGTTCTTAGAATCCAAGAGCAACCATCTGATAACCCTCATCCACGTGAAGACAGAAATGTAAATTTTGAATGCATTTGATTCTTTTTCATTTTCTTCATTTATAGTTAGTTGCAAATTAAATTTTAAAGTCTTTTATGACAGAGAGACCTTTACATCCTCTCAGATTCACAAAATGCACACCATAAATTTGGAAACACATTCTCATAGATGCATTCCACGTGGTTCAAATTTGCGAAGGGAATCTCATGTTCTTGAAGATGAAGTAAATGTTAGAAGAGATTTTACTCATCGAAATGGTTTTCAACATGGTTCAGCGAGTAGAGATCATATTCATTTTGATGAAAACATGATTGAAGTGCATAAAAGGTTTCGAGAAAAGATAGATAGCTTTTCAATTGTCCATATCTGCCACATTTGCCAAGAATCATCTCCCGAAATCATTGTTGACAGACATTCCGAAGGACCTCTTCGCAGACGATGTAAGAGTGAAAGAGGAGACTATTGTTTTTGTTGGTATAATAACATGGATCCATGTGAGAAACCTTATATTTTAAGAATTCTTACTCAAGTTGAAGAAATTCTAATGGCATGTGTGAATCCCATTTTGCAAGTGACACATGCTCGAGGTGGGAAATATAAGTATAGTGGTCATACAATTAGCTTTCCTCAAGATATTTCTACAATTGTACGAAGCCTTTCCCGACGTGTTGAAGATATTGACGTTCTAATTGTGAGGAAACATGGTGATGAGTCTAAATATTATGAATGTTATGTCAAAAGATCTTGAGTGATGAATGCATTGCCTTTCAAAATCTAGCATGATAAATACTATCGAGATGTTGTAATTGATTATGATTCACTGAATGCTCTACCCAAAATTTCAACAAATGTCTCCTCCAGGCTGAAATTTGTTGATTGTCATATTGAATAATATGAGATCAATGAAACTAATAATGAAGAGTTTCATGTTGAGCATTTGCTCTCTAATCCTTCTTCCTTTGTTTCTCACCTACCGAATGAATGTAGAGAAGTGGAAGAAATTAGAGCATTTCTTGATAATGTTCATTCTTCACATGTTCAAGACATGGATTGGCCCACTATTGGAACCTCTCTTGTGAATTAATATAATATAGAGGGGTTGTTCGATATGGAATTCCCAACATTTTTCCCCACTGGTGATGCTGATTGGTTGCAACCACATGTTTGTGTTGAAGTTCATGAATATGCATTGAATCTTCTTAGGTACTATGGTCAGATATTTGGAAGCCATCCTTGGTTTCGATATTACCTATTAAACATGATAATGCAGCATCAGATCCAAGCAACTGCTGCAGTTTTTGCAAAGAAACATTTACATGATAACTCACCTACAACAGTTGAGGAGTTGCATCACCAACTATCTGATTTACCAGATAATAAGTTGGTTGAGCATCTTATGCAGTTTGGTTCTTCTCTAAGAGGTACACGGGCATACTAGACTAAGTGTCAATCTAAATTGATGGACATAATTACTCAGTTAGGATGTCCTTCTTTATTTTTTACTTTGAGTGCAGCTGAGACAAAGTGGACATAGTTGCATAACCTCATGCCCATACATTCACATTCTCGTTCTTCAAATGAGCATCGTATGAAATTTGAGAATGTTATCCAGTACCCTCATATTGTTTTGGCATTTATGCACCACATATTCAATAATTTCGAGAGGAAGTTATCCAAAAATGCCTTAAAGCTAAAGACTTTTGGTACAGGTTTGTGTTGAATTTTTCTTCTATACTTTTTCAACTTTTATTGTGGTTCTATTTATATTGTTTGTAGTAAGTATATGTTCATTTATTTCAGATATGAGTGGCAACACAGAGGTTCAACGCATATCCATGGTTTCCTATGGTTAGAAGGTGCTCCTGACATGGAAATACCTGATTGGTCAAATAGTTCTAATGTACAACTTGCAAAGATGTTCTTCGACAAATATGTAACTGCATGGAATCCACGTGACATCCATTGTCGCAACATAATGGTTCCACAAGGCCTTAATGATGACCCTTTCCTGTTTAATAGTGGTTAGGTTTTCTCTTGTGATCCTCATAATAATTATGAAGAATTATTAAACTGTGTCCAAAGGCACACAAAGTGTATTGTGTGTTCTTGTTTGTGTAAAAATGGCACTATTCTAACATATCGGTACAATGCTCCATGGGATCTTTGTGGTGAATCAAGATTGTTCATAGATGACCAGGGAAGAAAAAAATATGAGCCAACAAGAAATAATGATAGGCTTAATGTACATAACATTGACCTTCTAACAATGTGGCACGCAAATGTTGATTGCCAGCCAGTGCTTTCTCGCTATGTTGTGTTGAAATACATTACTAAGTATGTATCGAAAGTAGAAAAAAGGTTTGAAAGTTATCATCATATGTTAATTAGAATTTCAAATTCTATTGGCCCTGAGGATCATGCTTTATGTGCATATAGAAAGTTTCTTGCAGAAGCGATTGTTGACCATGACATTGGAGCACAAGAAACATGCCATATGTTGCTTAAGTTGCCTCTTGTTGTTTTTAGTCGGAAATTTGTTTCCTTAAATTTTGGAAGAAAGGTTTTTAGGAAAATATCAAGGGAAGGCTTCCAATGTTCATCTGAGAATACTTTGGTTCAACATTATTAGAAGAGACCTTCTTTCCTTGAACATCTATCTTTGATAAAAACAACAAGATCTTGGAAATTTGATAGCAAGCGTAAACAAGATCCATGGAAGGCTAGAGATGTTCATGCTATTGTTTAGGTTAGGCCATGGTTTTATTCTATTCCCGGTGAGGCTTCAGAGGAATTTGAAACCTTTTTCTGGTTAGAATTGCTATTGTACAAGCCATTTCGTGTCATTTCTGCAGAAATTGGCCTTTCAGCTGAAGTTATTATTGAAAGATAGAGGAATATTTTATATCGAGCATGGCATGTTGATCGATAGCCATCAATTATAGACAATATTGAAGATGAAGAACATGGTGATTTTTCTAACCACGAAATGAATGTTGAAGATGATTTTCAAGAATGGCATATTTTCTCTCATTTGCTTCCACCAAACAATGTGAATGTTTCTGATCTTCACACCCTTGGTCAAAGCGACTTTGATATATCCTTTGACTGGGAAAGTACAACTATTTCTGATGATGTTGCAGAGGAAGCTACTAATTTTATAAGGATTGCAAAATCAGCGGGTGATATTATTGACCTTTCAAACAGAAGATTTACATCTCCAGGTTCTTTGTCGGAAAAACAACGACTTGCTTTTGATATTGTGTTAAGGCACTTTGCTAAATATGAAATTCGTGAAACTTTTCTTATGATTATTCAGGGCACTGCAGGCACTGGGAAGTCTTTCCTTATCCATTGTATTTTTGAATAACTTTCTAATTCATCAAGTGATGGAAGAAGCCCTTTGCTTCTTCTTGCGTCAACAGGAATAACTAATTTTAATATACATGAAAAAACAATACACTCAGCTATAAAAATACCAATGAAAGATATGCAGCCACTACAAGGGCAGTCACTTGTAGTATTCCAAGAAGAAATGTGACATGTTAGATATATATTTATTGATGAAATGAGCTTTCTGGGATCAAGGTTGTTTATGCAGATAGATGCTCAGTTACGAGAAGCATTTCCAGAGAAAAAGAATTATCCTTTTGGTGGGAGATCCATCATCCTTGTGGGTGACCTTGGCCAACTGCCTCCTGTCAGAGATAAGCCTTTGTATGCAAGTAATACAGCAGGGAAAGTCTTGTTGAACATTCAACACTGTTTTCACTCTTGACACAATATTTCGCCAACAAGGGAATAATCAGAAACAATCTTGTTTTCGTAGAGTCCTCAATAACATAAGAAACGTAGAACCTATTCTTAAAGATTGGGAATTTCTTATGTCTTGGGCTGATATGAGGCTGCATCCTATAGAAAGAGATTTATTTGATGCAACAGGTCACATGTTTACAACAAATAATTTGGTGTCCTTGCATAATAGGCATATGTTAAAATCAGTAAATTCTTCAATTGCACAATGTATTGTTGAATATTCAAGGCATTCAGAAATCGGTGGTGTTGATGATGATCAATTGGACCGTGAAGTTTTTTTTTTGTCGTGGTCAGCGTGTTATGTTGACATGTAATTTATGGGTTGAAGCTGGCTTGGTGAATGGTGCACTTGGTTTTCTTAAGGATATATTCTATGCGCCTACCTCTAAGCCACTTGCACTACCAATGTTCACAACTGTTGTTTTTGATAAGTATGTTGGTGTTCCATTGGATGCAAGAAATCCAAACATTGTCCCTATCACCCCAGTGATAAGAGGAAATCGAAAACAAATTCCTTTGAAGATGGAATGAGCTCTTACAATCCACAAGTCACAGGGATTGAGTTTAGAACTAGTGTCAGTTGATATCGAGAATAAAAAGCAGCAAGGCCTTACCTTCACAGGCATATCAAGAATGAAATCAATAGATGGTTTACGCATTACACCACCTTTCACATTCCAATCTTATGCCAAGATGAAAAATAGCGCATATGTTACAATTAGGAATAAGGAAGAGAAGCGATTGAAGTCCATATCACTATGAAATACAACTAATAACATTGTGGCCTTATTTATAGTTTTGAACTTCAATTTTGTAGTGGATTATTTGATGTAGACAAAACAAAAATTATATGTTAAGACTCAATGTTCTTTCTGTGGTTACAATGTTGGTTAAATTGTGATTATTTTAAACAATAGTGTTGTTTTTATGTGAAAAATTGTATATCTCTGGTCTTAGAGTGTCCTATTATGTTGTTCTTCTTTAAATACAATGTGTCCAATTTAGATGTGTTTTTTTCATTTATATTGCTTTGCTCCAATGGGAGTGTTACTATTTTATATCTTTCTCTTACATTTGTGATTGTTGTGGTCTTCTATGTGGATCCCTTCACTTTGTTCACCAGGATCCATAAATGAAAATATTGTTTACATTTATAATATTGTTGTTGCGATTTCATGTTCTAGGTGTTTATATCAATATTCTTGACATTTATAGTATTAATACATTCATGTATTGATATCAATGTATTTATGGCCTGAATTCTATTTATTGTTTACAATGTAGTGATATAAATGTGTTATTATTAATGTAGTCATGGTTTATCATTATCGCATTCATCAATATATATATATATATATATATATATATATATATAGATAGATATATATATATATATATATATATATATATATATATATATATATATATATATATATATATATATATATATATATATATATCTATATATATATATATATATATATATATATATATCTATATATATATATATATCTATATATATATGTATATATATATATATATCTATATATATATGTATATATATATATATATGTATATATATATATATATATATATATATATATATATATATATATATATATATATATAGATATATATATATATCGCTGACATATATCCTTTGAAATATAACAATTCTGACTGTTCAAAAATGATATGATAAAGAATTATTTGAGAAAAAAATACATATATCAACAATAACAATTTTTAAAGAAGTTTTCATTCACATAAGGAAATAAGACAAAAACAATGATAGAAGTACCGCATGCATTTGAATCCTTCCAATGTGAACAACACTTTGATTCCACTTTCCTATTTGAGAAAACCTCTAGAAGATGCAAAAGTGCAAGGTTTGAAAAATATTTTTGGTTTGCAATGTGGTTCTTATATTGGTTTTGGTTTAGATCACTATCGAACTAATCTATTCCGACTCTTTTGTGGGAAATATTAATATTGGCACAAGCATCTTAAACAACAGAGTAACATTTACTTCATTTTCAAGAACATGAGATTCTCTTCGCAAATTTGAAGCATGTGGAATGGGTCTATGACAATGTGTTTATCCTACAACTGAAAAATATATAAATATTCTTATCTAAGTCGGGTGATTTATAAACAAGGCGATCTTTGATTATTCCTAAAAGAAAAATAAGCATATAAATGCCTTACTTATCAAATAGAAAGATCCATTGATATAATGGTTACTTTGTTTAAGAAATTAAACATAGTAGTTATAAAAACATTATCACATTCATCAATATATATATATATATATATATATATATATATATATATATATATATATATATATATATATATATATATATATATATATATTGCTGACATATTGTTATAGACATTTTTGTGCCTTGCATCACTGAGCTTGAAATGTCAATAATTAAGGGATCCAAAGTCCCTAAACATGTTGTTCCTACCCCTAGAGGAACAAGGCCAGAAAACCGCAGCAGTTCACAAAAGTTCTCCACCTGAAAACACTCAAAAACAAGGCAATTCTGGATCATGTCAACTGCTCCACTGATCATCTGCGCTGAATGTCAACTACTCCACTGTCTACCTATGCTGAATGTCAATTGCAAAGAAGGCTACCTGCGCTGAGCGTAACTGGACAAGTGGCAGACTCATTTCTCAAGGTGTCAATGCCCAGGAAGCTTCCAAAATGACACTTGGATCAGGGAATTCGACTGGTGATAAGTAAGAGGTTCCAAATCTCCAAGTGGAAGCAAGAACCTCCAAGTGGACTCAAGAACTGAAGTGGGAGAGGACACTAGTCAGCTTCATACCAGCCTCAAGCTGACTCATCCTTTCTCCAAAAATCCTATATATAGATCTCTCTCATGAGGTCAAGGGGGGCTGGAATATTGTGAATGCAAAGAATTGCTGTTGCTTTGTGGTTGGATCATTGGGTGCTTATGCTTTGAAAGGGGCTGAAGAAGGAATTCCATTCTGCTGGGAAGGAGATGCTGGGTTGGAACCCTTTGGGTTGTATCTCTTCCTGAACCTTGTTTATCAATCAATAAAGCTTCTTGGTTCTTTCCTATATGCTGGTGTTTATTGTATGATTTACCTTAGTGTATTTGATTTACTTCTAATCCTGAATCATTTATGAATATGTATATTTGCCTTTGTATTGTGTCCTTCTCTTGTTGCATGTAGCTGTTCTCTTGTCACAGGTAGCTGTTCTCTTGTGATCTTGTGGGAGAAAAAGCGAGGAGGCAAGTAGCTGTGGACACGCAAAGAGGAGAGGATCTAGATCGAGGGACAACCGAAAGATAACAGTAAGTCTACCAATCTCCTCTCTTTCATATTTCATAAAGGAAGAAATCGAAGTAGCTGCATTCGTTTTTTGCTAAGGCACTATCACGCCTTAGGTGGATAGGATCGTCCTGCATAGGCATTTTTCCCCACAACAAATTGGCGACTCCGCTGGGGAAGAACTTTGTTTTAGTCATTTTTGTTTGAGTTTGCATCATTGTTTACTTCATAGACTCAACAGCAACAATCGAACTGCTTTGCAAAGTAGAATGTTGCTGCTTTGGTCCTTCACTGGGTTTTTGTCTATGATCTCAACAATGGACTCACAAATGACTTGATGATCCTTTGTGATAGTCTTTAGTACCCTTTCAAAGCATCCCTCTGTTTATACCTTGCTTGTGTTTCTGATTTGGCCTGAAACAGTTGATTTTTGAGCATTTTATGACCCGGAAACCAAGAGAAACGATAGTTTCTCCTTTAAGCGCAGACACTGTGAAGGCAGTCTGCATTTCAACGCAGGTCCCGTGAAGGCTACCTGCACTGAATGTCAAACTGACAGTGTTGTACCTGCGTTGAACCAGTGCGGCCTTGTGCAGCTGGGGTTCCTTGTTGTCTTTTTCCCTGTTTGATCTATGTTTTTGCTGCCTTTAACCAGCATAGGTACCACATCTGAAACCCCTTTTCTTTGCTTGTATTCCGCCTCATTTTTGTACAAAAAGACTGTAAGTGTTTTTATGTGTTTTTGGCGTCATTTACAATTTTCCTTTGCATGAGCGAAATAGTCATCCTGTAGCCTTGATTCAGATCTGATTGAGTGATTGATCGTGATCTTAGGAGAGAGTTCATTGGTTGTTTGCAATTTGATTATCATTTGCTTTTGCTTATTGGTTTGAATTTGTCACTTTTAAGTGTTGAAACAAGTATTTCTTTCGAAAAGTAGCAAAGTGATTGTAATCTCTTCTACCCTTGCTGATTTGGGAAAAAGTAAACTTGTTTATTTTCAGTCATTTAAAAGCAAATTCGAAGTTGTACAAAAAGCTTTCTTTGTAGGCATTTATACTAAGAAAGTGAAAACAAACACCTGCATTGTGCATTTTTCATTTTGGTAAGTTTGCATGTTGGATTTAGGAAGAGTGCATTAGAGTGTGTTGATTGCTCTTTGAGAAAAGATAGTCGCTCTCTTTTCCCTTAGTAGCTCGGATTTTCAAAGTTGAAAGATTATAAAGCTTGCTTATCATCTTAGACTGCATTTAGGAATTTGTACCAATACATCTCGTGGTGATCCTGAAAGACAAACTTTAAAAAGATCAACTTAAAATATATTGAATGAACCTAACAACGCTTTGCAACATAATGCTCATCATAGAGGTCTAGGTAGAGACGTGTTCCGGCGTCTTTAAACGTAGTGACTGTCGATCTCTAAGAAGGTGGGTGATTCCTCCTGAGGGACGATAGCACTAATACGGACTTGTGCTCCCACGTACCGTTGCGTATATATTGGGAGACCCCTATAGGCATATATCCTTTATCCTTAGGAAGCCGTGTCGGCCGCCCTACTGATCGCAATGCAGTGAACACAGCATTCACGAAGATCAACCACCCGTACCGTAAAACGTATTCTGTGGTTTTGCAAAAAGTTTGGCACACCCTCTGCCTAGATATCCAGAGTAGTTTCTTTTGGCCTTTTTAGACTCTATAACAGAAAAAGTCCAACCGAGCATTTGTCACTTCGAGCTCGTTAAAACATCGAAGGAGACTAGAGTCATCTTTAGCTTTTTCTCGACTCTTTAAAACTGAAAAAGCAAGTTGTGTCTAAAGCGTCGTTAACAATTTATTTTAAACGGAACAATCACCCTTATTCCCGCGTTGATATTTAAGTTGAAAAGATGGAGCACACCAAACGAGTTCCCCTTGATGGAAATCCTAGTCCTTTCTCCTCTTGGGGAGATGTTGGTGCGCCCCACACGGCCACATTCTCGCTTCCAGGACTGACAATTGGCCTACCAGTATGGTTCTTTTCAACCAATGTCATTCAGAATACCACCATTCCTGAACAGTCGAGTCAACAGTTAGATCAGACAAGAGTTGCCTCCCAGCCTTCTACTTCATCTTCCTCTCCTCCTTCCTCTTCGCTTGACGGAACTGGTCGGTCAAAGAACCGAGTTCCTAAGGAGAAGAAGGAGAAGAAGAAGAAAGAAAGGAAGCAGAAGGAGCCTAAGGCGACTGGGGGCAAACAATCGTCATCTAACAAAAATCCACACACAGCACTCGTAAGGCCTAAATCGCCATGCGTCATATGCAGGGGAGACCACTTCCATAGAGATTGTCCATGTATCCCTCGGATACTAAGAGACTGGTCCCCCCGTCTGCACAATTCGGTAGCATCGACCTCTGATAGCCATGTCGATTGTTCACCGTCAACTAGTGGGAGTGAAGCTCCAGGACAGAGCGGGAAAGCTAAATTTCCTTGCAGACTGTGCGAAGGCAATCACGCCATCCACCGTTGTCCCTTCTTAGACGAGGCGAAAATAGTTCTGGAAGATCGCCCGATATTACGAGCGAATCTTCCTCCTGGATATCAAAAACTCTTGCCAAGTCCCTCGCTAGTTGAGAATCCGGTTGACCCGCCCAGGTGGTCAGCCGAAGCACCTGTCATTGAAGATGAATCGTTTGGATCCATGCCTGATGAAAGTCAAAAGGTTGAAACGGCAGTTGACCCGGTTTTGCCTTCAGAGGCTCTATCTTCGGATGACACCATCACAGAGGAGAACAAAGACGACACCGTCCAAGTTCTCTTCATCAGCACTGACTCTGATGATCAAGGGGGCAATGCCACCATTCCTTTATCGCAGGAAGGAAGTTCATCAGAGTGCTATCCGACCGTTTACTCGGTCCCACCACCAAGCAACCTGGTTGTGTCCTTTGACTGGAACCAACTAGGCAGACCCCGCTTGCCAGCTAGCATACCATTCAGAATTATTGTCCAAATATATAGAATGGTAATGCCTGGTACAGTTATTGATGAAGGGGCATCTGTGAGTATCCTTTCCTCTATTGCTTGGAACGCAATTGGTTCGCCTGCGCTTTTGCCTGAGATGAGAAATCTATCAGGCTTTGATAAGGGAACCAGTCGCCCTTTAGGGATCCTCCCCAATGTGCCAATAACATTGAAAGGGAAGACCATTCAAATGAACGTGATGGTCATTCAAGGACCCTTGGATTATAACCTACTCCTTGGACGAGACTATATATATTGCATGGGAGCAGTAGTCTCCTCACTCTTTAGAGTAATGTGTTTTCCGCATGGAGGAAGAGTGATCAAGCTCGTGGACCAACTTTCATTTCCCGGATCACACATCGCAAATAGTCATATACCATCCCTAAATGGTCTATTCACGCAAGAGGTGTCTCAACCCACGGTCCATCCTCTTGATGAGTGCGAGTAATCTGAGAGGACATGACTGGAACCCAGGGGGCATGCGTCCTGGTCTGCTTCGGCAGAGAACTTTGGGTATAAGGTAGGATTTCTGCGAGAGAATATGACTAGTCCATACCCCCTCCGTGGAGGAAAGAGGGTTGTTCTAGAAGAGGATTCTTTTGTCAAAGTTATGTGGGAGGACGGGGCCCGTCGCCCACCTTTGTCTATTTCGGTAGGCATTGCCGAGGAAGTGTTTTGTTTAACGAGACAATCTTTAGGTAACCTGAAAAAGGTAGGCCAAGGAAGTGTTTTATCTAACGAGACAATCTTTGGGTAACCAGAAAGAGGTAAGCCTCCCTCAGTAACACAAATGTTTGGTCTTTGTGTAGTGTTCTTCTCTTGTCGCAAGTAGCTGCTCTCTTGTCGCAAGTAGTTGTTCTCTTGCGATCTTGCAAAGAATCTATTGAAAGTTGGACTAACGAGAAAACAAGTAGCTGCTCTCTTGTGACCTCGTATAGACCCATTGAAACTAAACTAGCAAGACGACAAGTAGCTGTGAACACCCAAAGAAAAGCAGAGGTGAGAAGGAGGAGGGGCAACCTTGAAATTGTATTTTATACCTGGGGGCATGCAAACCTTTTGGAGTGCAAGGAAAGAACGGTTATTTATCTGTTTTTTGGGTTAGCCGTTTGCGAACTTGCATAAAGAAAGGATGAGGAGTAAAGCGCAAGAGAGATGAAGCTCCTTAAAAAATAGCAATCTCCATTGAGACACTCGTATCATATGACTGGTATAATGAGCAGTTTTAGCATAAAGTTCATGCTCGTTAAAAAATAAACGCAAGATCCGAGAAGTTTTAGCACATAGTTCATGCTCGTTAAAAAATAAACATAAGATTGAGCAGTGTTTTGGCGCATTCAAGCTCGTTAAAAAATGAACCCATCCCGGTAAATAACCATTATATATGTAACCTGATCAACCATAAAAGCCTTGGTCGTGTTTGTGCACCGTCACCTCCACTTTTCGTTTGGCCGATCGTTTACCTCCATATGATTGTTTACCCATTTTGAGGAACAGCTGCGAAGAGTGATTTCACCTAGCCATCCTTGTGACACTGCCGTGATTGGAAAATTCCAACCTATACCTGGAATCAGCTGCTAACCCTGTTCATCACTCGTTCCTCGAAAGACGAGTCTTCTTTAAGCTCTTTTCAACTGACTCGTAAAATATGAAAAGATTGCCAAGTTTTGGCCATCCATCTCGTTAAACGACCGGAAGAGCTATCCCTCCTCTAGATTTTAATCTTTTTGGACATGAGGGATTATTGCACAAAAAGATCGAGCGCTTGTTTTGTTCGGCTCGTTAAAACTATCGAAAACTCATCCCTTCTGTATTGTTTTATACTTTTTCGGACTTAAGGGATTAGATGACGAAAAAGGAATTTTGGAGTTAACTTTATGTACCTTTTCAGACTCTCTAAAAATGAAAAGGGCCGAGTTTTCCTTGTCGTTAGACTCGTTAAAATCACTAAATAGCGACAAACTTGTCTTTAGACGAGAACGAGTTTCCCTATCGCTAGGCTCGTTAAAACATAGCGATGGGTTTGCCCGAAGGGCAGGTTATAGAACAAGCATATGTTATCCTCCTCAAGCTTGAAAAAAATAAAGAGGTACTGGTCAGCAATGACTGGGGAAAAATTGGGAAAAAATCAAGAAGTCTTTGATGGTAGCAGGTCGCTCTTGAACATGACACTTTTCCTCCGTACCACATCAGGTTGGGTTGTTTCATTCACCGGTCACATCACCATGGTCTTTGCCACACCATCCATACATGGGGTAATGCTATCAATCCATCGCATCAGTGTCGCCATATGTTCAAGAGAAGTCATTCAGAAAGAGTCAACCAGGTCCCATCCACTGCCATACATTATCCTTCATCCATTCATGACCGCCACCCTGAATCATATGTCACAGATTGTTTTCACCTCCACTAAAATCATTAGCTTCATTCCGTGTCACTGATGTGGGATTCATTAAGGCCCTCCTTTAACGGATCTCTTCTTTTCGACATCAGCTCATTATCCAAGAAGTTGATCTAGGAACAACCCCTTCAGTACTTTGAAGCTTGCATGCCTCAATGGCAAGTTTCTCACTTCCAGCGACACGTATACATCAATGACCTTCGACCAAAAGATTTTGCGTGGTGTTCGACGCCAAGTCCTTTATTCACACCACGTGAATTGTACTGCAATACCTTGAGGGTCATTATCATTATCGGTGATTCCTCTCGCGCTCGTTAACGGTTTACATTATTGACCGGTAATCAAGCGATGTCTTTCCATGTTCGAATTCATCGCAATTCTCACATGGATCGACTTGTACTTAGAGTGAAGACTGAACGAGTTCGAAGACCCCGGATCTAGTTTCATCCATCCGGGCTGCGATATATATTCAGGAAAATAAAGACATTTGACATGTACATCATTGCAGCAGATGATCATCCTTCTCAAAGGATGATAGTTTCGCCAGAATTATCGGTCTACCATCAGACGATCGTCTGTTCTATGTACCAAAATGTATTTATAAAGATGAGCATGGGAATGCCCGCCTTAGCTAGATCATGAAAGCATAATGAATCATAATTTATTGTATTGTATCTTATTACAGGTCTCCTCCCAGCAAATGGATGAACTTCGGACTCCCCTGGATAAAGCATTTCACCCGATAAACGGCCTCATACTTTAGGGGGCAACTGTTATAGACATTTTTGTGCCTTGCATCACTGAGCTTGAAATGTCAATAATTAAGGGATCCAAAGTCCCTAAGCATGTTGTTCTTACCCCTAGAGGAACAAGGCCAGCAGACCACAGCAGTTCACAAAAGTTCTCCACCTGAAAACACTCAAAAACAAGGCAATTCTGGATCATGTCAACTGCCCCACTGAGCATCTGCGTTGAATGTCAACTGCTCCATTGTCTACCTGCGCTGAATGTCAACTGCAAAGAAGGCTACCTGCGCTGAGCGTAACTGGACAAGTGGCAGACTCATTTCTCAAGGTGTCAATGCCCAGGAAGCTTCCAAAATGACACTTGGATCAGGGAATTCGACTGGTGATAAGTAAGAGGTTCCAAATATCCAAGTGGAAGCAAGAACCTCCAAGTGGACTCAAGAACTGAAGTGGGATAGGACACTAGTCAGCTTCATACCAGCCTCAAGCTGACTCATCCTTTCTCCAAAACTCCTATATATAGATCTCTCTCATGAGGTCAAGGGGGGCTGGAATATTGTGAATGCAAAGAATTGCTGTTGGTTTGTGGTTGGATCATTGGGTGCTTATGCTTTGAAAGGGGCTGAAGAAGGAATTCCATTCTACTGGGAAGGAGATGCTGGGTTGGAACCCTTTGGGTTGTATCTCTTCCTGAACCTTGTTTATCAATCAATAAAGCTTCTTGGTTCTTTCCTATATGCTGGTGTTTATTGTATGATTTACATTAGTGTATTTGATTTACTTCTAATCCTGAATCATTTATGAATATGTATATTTGCCTTTGTATTGTGTCCTTCTCTTGTTGCATGTAGCTGTTCTCTTGTCACAGGTAGTTGTTCTCTTGTGATCTTGTGGGAGCAAAAGCGAGGAGGCAAGTAGCTGTGGACACGCAAAGAGGAGAGGATCTAGATCGAGGGACAACCGAAAGATAACGGTAAGTCTACCAATCTCCTCTCTTTCATATTTCATAAAGGAAGAAACCGAAGTAGCTGCATTCGTTTGTTGCTAAGGCACTATCACGCCTTAGGTGGATAGGATCGTCCTGCATAGGCATTTTTCCCCACAACACATATATCCTCTGAAATATAACAATTCTCAATATTCAGAAATGATATGATAAATAATTATTTGAAAAAAAATACATATATCAACAATAGCAATTTTTAAACAGGTGTTCATTCACATAAGGAAATAAGAAAAAAACAGTGATAGAAGTAGCGCAAGCATTTGAATCCTTCCAGTGGGAACAACACTTCGATTCCACTTTGCTATTTGAGAAAAACCTACAGAAGATGCAAAAGTGCAAGTCTTGAAAAAGATACTTGATAAAAATGTGAAACCTTGATGCAGTTTTTGATAAAAAAAATATTTAGAAGTATAGTAGTGCAACTTCCAAAGTCAAAATTTTATACAAATTGAGGACCCTTTCTAAATACATGAAAGGGTCTTAAATAATAAAAATAAAAACTACTATCAACAAAAATCGCTATAAGGTGTTCAAACTGTGACATGAAAATGTGGGATTTGGTATAAAATTAGCAGTGCAATGGAAATTGACCTAATTCATTGAATCATCTTCTTCTCTTGTGCTTGCAGCTCACAGATTGCTAGCATTAGCTGGATTTTCGGAGGTTGGATCATCCTAGAATGTAGCTGGGCTGTGTAGGTGGCATTGGAGAGTTCGGGAACCATGCAGTTGACCGCGTCAGATAGGAATTTCATGGCCATCTGCTGGCCATGAGGCTTGACTATAAGAAACCAAAATGCATCCCATGTCAAGTTTTGAACTTCTCCGATCTGTTTTTCTCTGCTTGCCAGCTCCTGTCTCCATTGATGTTCTAGTTCCTTTGCTTTCGGGAGTTTTCCTGGAGAGCAATCAGAAATCAAATTAGACATATATAAATTGTTATTTACTAATTCGATTACAAAATTCATTGTAGCTTTGGCTCTAGAAGTTGATCTTTCGGCTTTCATTAGCTGAGATTCTCATTCCGAAAATAGGATTTTCTTGTTTGATTCTTGTATTTTTAGTAGATTTGCAGCCATTCCTTCCTCTGAATTTTGCCAAGCGAGAAATTTTGTTATTTTTTCATTTTATTTCAACAATTCCAATCTCCTATCAACTGCCTTTCAATCAATGATGCAAAGATGTCGCACAACGGGTTGGCCAATGATATATTGTGGGAAAGGATGTTCAATTTCCGGGACAAGGCTTTGGTTATCTCCAAGTCATTTTTTTTGAATTCAGTAACCTGTGGATAACCCTTGTATTTTTCTATATGTAATTGTAGTTGTGCAATTTGATCATCCTTGGCCTTCTTTTCTTGCTCGATCGCTATCTGAAGGCTTCCTAGTTCTTGAGACAACTGTTTTTTCTGGAGAGCCTGCTTATCAATTTTGTGTTTCTCCAGATTCAACTGTTCTTTATGTTGCTAATTTTCTTGCCTTTCTTCTGCTAGTTGCTATTCTAGTTTATTAATATTTTGTTGTTCTTCTGTCGATTGCATCTCAAGCTCAGTGATCCTTTGATCTCTATCCCTGATTAGTTGACTGACCTCTGAGGCTTTGTCCATTTTTGTTGTTGTGTAAGCCCCTGCAAACTGAGATAATTTTGTTAAATCCTCAGAAGGATTGATTTCTAACTTCCATACGACATTCATGATTTCGTCCTGAGGAGTTAAAAGAGGTGCTTGATTGGTTTTCCTCTTTTTCCTTTGTCTTTTAACTACGGCCCTATGCTTTGGACTGTAGAATACATCAAGGGGTGGTATTTCCTCTAGTTTTAGTACAATCCATTCTGTGGGATTTTCAAGAATGATTTCTATATCCTGCTACATTTTGGGTGGGCCGCTTGTCCCTTCCATTGGAACACTAATAACCTCAGACTATTGTGCTATGGGCGGTTTTGGCGTACTGCGGTTTTGGGAGTCCTTTGGGTTTTTTATGATTAGATTGAATTTCTCCCATTCCTTGATTAAATTTGGATCAATATTTATATCAGTATGAAGGAGCTCAGTAGTTCCTTGCTTTGTACTCTGGCTTTTAGGGCTCTTCTACTTTTCAGGAATCTTCTGGGTAGTTTTTCCTTCACTTTGCCCTTCATGTTGTAGCATAGGGGTGGTATTTAATAAGTTCAGTGGTAGAGTTTCCAACCTCATTGTTCTGAATTGTAGAAATGCTTCTACTCCCTCTACTCCCAATTTGATTTTCACAAGTTGTTTTACATGAGAAAATAAATCAGCTGAGGTGAAAAAATCATCATAATCATCTTTCTCATGTTCAAACTTGGTGATTTTGACATAAGAGGTGAAGTTATAGGCTATTGCTTTTGGATCATATTTCCTCTTTGGCATGGTTGCTAACTTTAGCACTTTTATTTTCTTTGCTTCTTTCTCTGAATGTTTGAAGTCATGTAGTGTGAAAGTACCACATGGGAGGGGGAATGAAGGCCACATTTGCTTTTTGGATTCCTTTAGGTTTCTGGACATCCCTTCTTTTGTGATTTGACAAGCTATTTCCCTGGAAAATAGTTTATAGGGAATGTATAAGGGGAGAGCATATGGCGCAGTAGTGCTTCCAAAAAGTCTAATGTAGGTGAACTTTTCTTCACTAAACCAATTACCAATTTATGTTAAGTCGACACTGGCTTCATCGGATAACCGAGGAGCAGATTTATTGAATATAGCATAATGAACAAGCAAGACAAAACCATGACAGATTCTATAAAGATTGTTTTTATAATGGGTTTTCCATAATTCCTTATGATAGTTGTGAATGGGGGTTGGGTCTTGTGGATTCCATTTCCAACCTAGAATGGGGTAATCGGAATTGAAACAAATAGTGTCCATAATGTAGGCACTCATATAAAATGGGGGTATTGCCCGGGTAGTCACGAACCTGTTTCTTCTATAATCAAGGATATGGTTGGCCATTTTATTAGATAAAATGGTTTCCCAATCCATGATATACGAGTTAACCACTGCCTCCATTAAAGGAACCATTTCAATTGAAAACCTAGCGGAATCAGAGACTCCAAAGAGTCTACATATCATAGCACCAACATAGCAGTAAGGAGATGCTAAGGAGTCAATGGAATACATACCCAATGATTCATGCTTGTGTTTGTTTGGGTAATGCCTCCACTACCTGATAGGATCCGATTCCACGTCATTTTGTTTGGCAAAGGCTTCGATAAATGCCTTGTTGTAATGCTTCTCTGGTTCCACCAAATGGTACATCTTTTTGATATCTTCTCCTCTGAATGAGCCGAAGATCCTTCCATCAACCATAAAAAATGCTCTGTCTGTTATGTTGATTCTCTCGATTACCCATCTAATGAAGTCATTGTAGGGTAATATTCTAGGGCAGACAATTATTCTGTGGAGAAAAGAGTAGGCCAAATCCTTCAGAGTATCCTCTGATTTGTCACTAGAATCAGTTGTTCCCTTTTCTTCTTCAATTACTTCTGGATCTTCAGCTTCCAATAAATTGTATATGCTTTCCCATGAAGCTTTGCCTAGGTCGGCGCAGGTAGTATCACGTATCAAGCCCTTCTTTGCTGGTTCCTCTTTGGTTAAGACAGGAATCTTTACTTTCTTTTATTTCTTCGAAATTTCTCCTAAATTGATGAATTCAAACTAACTTTGCAAAAGAAACAGATGCCCATAACAGAGGAGAAAATCCATTCCAAGATAATGCACAATACATAAGATTAACAACAATTAAGGACAATAAGTGATATGAATTTGATATATTATGTTACCACAGATGAAATCCTCGAAGGATTCAACCATAACTGATTTATTAATGATTTCAGAAACTACCCATCATGATCATTAAATGCCATAATGATATGTGGCATCACACATATTCATAATGGTTCTTTAAAGTAAATATGGTGAGTTTCCCGATCAACGATTAGCAATAATCGCATATCACAGATTGATAGGCCCAACTTTATGCTTTAGCCGTTTCCTTCGTATAGATCCAACTGTGATAAAGAGTGAGTTGTCATACGGAGGTGGGATAATCTTTAAGAAATCAATAAATTGTTTATTTCTCATTTACTAATGGTTTATGCTCTTAAACCTGCAAGCATTCATTTAACCATACTATTTCCACTTTATTGACAAGCGCACCTTTATTTATGATGATGAAATCACATTGGCAGATATCAAATGGGCATTCGTTATGTGTTTCGGCACCTTACTGTTGTGCCATTACAATCGCCTTGTCGCATCGGCGGAGTTGTATGACCCCATGGAATGTTTCCTTAAGAAATTTTCGATATACACTTTCTAATTGTGTTAAATCGCATCGGGGAATGCCAAAGGAAACCTTAAGTCCATCTTTTAGCCAAAGGATGTGCACGATGTGATATGTTTCATTTATAGTTTATCTTATGACAAGGTTTTGTTTCGCGTTTACATTGGATCGGACCTCATCATAAGGATTTTCATGTATCATATGGATTTTTTGCAAAATGTGATTGTTATTGAAGTTATCCTAAAAGAAAAAATACTTATTACTTAGAACTATTGATTTTAGCTAAGTTTATTAAAAAAGGGACCCATTTCTTGTTAAATTTTTTATATAAAAATTTTGAAATGGGGAGGGTTTTTGTATAGCACAACAGGTTTCTAATATTTTTCCCTTGGGTTTATTAATTCCCAATGGTTTGTAATATCAAATTGTTGGTTTTCTTCCTTCTTCAACTTTTTAATATTAATAAATCCTTGGGTTTATAATCCCTTGAGGTTTTATTGTTAATCCCTTGGGTTTATTATTCATTTGGGTTTATTATATCAATCCCTTGGGTTCATTATTCCCTTGGGTTTATATTATTAGTTTGTTTTGTTTAATATTATTGCCTTAGGTTCATAATCGCTTGGGGTTTTAGTATTAATCCCTTGGGTTTATAATATCAATCGCTTGGGTTTATTATTCTCGAGTCAAACATGGCTTATTATGATGTCGACCATGGCCCAACATGGAATTGTGATAGGAATTGTCTCAAAATGTAAATCAATGATGGTAGATCATGTTTATTTTAATGTTTATAATATTAGTCCTTTGGATTTAATATTATTCCCTTGGGTTCAAAATCCCTTGGGATCTTACTATTAATCACTTTGTTTTATTATTCCTTTGGGTTTTTCATATTAATCCCAAGGGTTTATTATTCCCTTAGGTTTATAATATCGATCATGGTAAACCATGGTTTATTCTTGCATTCTCACAATGATTGTCTCACCATCACACTAAATCATGTTTATTTTGATGTTTGTAGTATTTACATTTCGGTTTACCATTGTTGGGTTTATAACATTAGGCCCTTCGGTTTAATATTATTCCATTGGATTCATAATCCCTTGGGCTTTTAGTATTAATCCCTTGGTTTTATTTTTCATTGGGGTTTTAGTATTAATCCCTTGGGTTTATTGTTCATTTTAGTTTATAATATCAATCCTTTGGGTTCATTATTACGTTTGGTTTATAATATCAATCATTGTAAACCGGTGTTCAATCATAGCCAAACATGGTCAATCATGGTTGAATGTCGCATTGTGACAAGAATTGTCTCACCATCAAAATGAACCATGTTTGTTTTAGTGTTTGTAGTATTTATATTTGCATTTACCAATGTTGGTTTTATAATATTAGCCCCTTTGTTGAATGTCGCATTTTGACAAAGATTGACTCACCATGAAAATAAATGATGTTTATTTTAGTGTTTGTAGTGTTTATATTTGGGTTTAACAATGTTGGGTTTATAATATTAGTCCCATGGGTTTAATATGATTTCAATTGGTTCATAAACCCTTGGGGTTTTAGTATTCATCCCTTTGTTTATTATTCCTTTGGGTTTATAATATCAATCCCTTGGGTTCATTATTCCTTTCAGTTTATAATATTGATCATGGTAAACCATTGTCAATCATAGCCAACCATGGTTCAATGTCACATTGTCACAACTATTATCTCACCATGAAAATAAATAATATTCCCTTGGGTTTATTATTGCTTTGGGTTTATTATATCAATCCCTTGGGTTTATTATTCCCTTGGGCTTATAATCCCTTGGGCTTTTAGTATTAATCCCTTGGGCTTTTAGTATTAATCCCTTGGGTTTATTGTTCATTTGGATTTATAATATCAATCCCTCGGGTTTATTATTGTGTTTTGTTTATAATATCAATCATTGTAAACCATTGTCAATCATAGCCAAACATGGTCAATCATAGTTGAATGTCGCATTGTGACAGGAATTGTCTCACCATCAAAATAAACCATGTTTATTTTAATGTTTTCAATATTTATATTTTGGTTTACCAATGTTGTTTTTATAATATTAGTCCCTTGGTTGAATGTCTCATTTTGACAAAGATTGACTCACCATGAAAATAAACGATGTTTATTTTAGTGTTTTTAGTGTTTATATTTGGGTTTAACAATGTTGGGTTTATAATATTAGTCACATGGGTTTAATATTATTTTCTTGGGTTCATAAACCCTTGGGCTTTTAGTATTGATCCCTTTGTTTATTATTCCTTTAGGTTTATAATATCAATCCCTTGGGTTTATTATTCCCTTCGGTTTATAATATCCATCATGGTAAACCATTTTCAATCATAACCAACCATGGTTCAATGTCCCTTTGTGACAACGATTGTCTCACCATGAAAATAAATAATAATCCCTTGGGTTTATTATTGCTTTGGATTTATTATATCAATCCCTTGTGTTTATTATTCCCTTAGGGTTTTAGTATTAATCCCTTCAGTTTATTGTTCATTAGGGTTTTAGTATTAATATCTTGGGTTTATTATTCATTTGGATTTATAATATCAATCCCTTGGGTTCATTATTGCATTTGGTTTATAATATCAATCATTGTAAACAATTTTCAATCATAGCCAAACATGGTCAATCATGGTTGAATGTCGCATTGTGACAAGAATTGTCTCACCATCAAAATAAACCATGTTTATTTTAGTGTTTGTAGTATTTATATTTGGGTTTACCAATGTTGGTTTTATAATATTAGTCCCTTGGTTGAATGTCGCAATTTGACAAAGATTGACTCACCATGAAAATAAATGATGCTTATTTTAGTGTTTGTAGTGTTTATATTTGGGTTTAACAATGTTGGGTTTATAATATTAGTCCCATGGGTTTAATATTATTTCAATTGGTTCATAAACCCTTGGGGTTTTAGTATTGATCCCTTTGTTTATTATTCCTTCAGGTTTATAATATCAATCCCTTGGGTTCATTATTCCCTTCGGTTTATAAGATTGATCTTGGTAAACCATTGTCAATCATAGCCAACCATAGTTCAATGTCACATTTTCACCACTATTGTCTCACCATGAAAATAAATAATATTCCCTTGGATTTATTATTGCTTTGGGTTTATTATATCAATCCCTTGGGTTTATTATTCCCTTGGGTTTATAATCCCTTGGGCTTTTAGTATTAATCCCTTGGGTTTATTGTTCATTGGGGTTTTAGTATTAATCCCTTGGGTTTATAATATCAATCCCTTGGCTTCATTATTCCATTTGGTTTATAATATAAATCATTGTAAACCATTGTCAATCATAGCCAAACATGGTCAATCATGGTTGAATGTCGCATTGTGACAAGAGTTGTCTCACCATCAAAATAAAATGTTTATTTTAGTGTTTGTAGTATTTATATTTGGGTTTACCAATGTTGGGTTTATAATATTAGTCCCATGCTTCAATGTTGTTGGGTCTATAGTATTAGGCCCTTCGGTTTAATATTATTCCATTGGGTTCATAATCACTTGGGCTTTTATTATTAATCCCTTGGGTTTATTGTTCATTGGGGTTTTAGTATTAATCCCTTGGGTTTATTGTTCATTGGGGTTTTAGTATTAATCCCTTGGGTTTATTGTTCATTTGGGTTTATAAAATCAATCCATTTGGTTCATTATTGCGTTTGTTTTATAATATCAATCATTGTAAACCATTGTTAATCATAGCCAAACATGGTTAATCATGGTTGAATGTCGCATTGTTACAAGAATTGTCTCACCATCAAAATAAACCATGTTTATTTTAATGTTTGTAGTATTTATATTTGGGTTTACCAATATTGGTTTTATAATATTAGTCCCTTGGTTGAATGTCACATTTTGACAAAGATTGACTCACCGTGGAAATAAACCATGTTTATTTTAGTGTTTGTAGTACTTATATTTGGGTTTAGCAATGTTGGGTTTATAATATTAATCCCATGCTTCAACGTTGTTGGGTCTATACTATTAGGCCCTTCAGTTTAACATTATTCCATTCGATTCATAATCCCTTGCGCTTTTAGTATTAATCCCTTGGGTTTATTGTCCATTGGGGTTTTAGTATTAATCCCTTGGGTTTATTGTCCATTGGGGTTTTAGTATTAATCCCTTGGGTTTATTGTTCATTTGGGTTTATAAGATAAATCCCTTGGGTTCATTATTGCATTTGGTTTATAATATCAATCATTGTAAACCATTGTTAGTAATAGCCAAACATGTTCAATCATGGTTGAATGTCGCATTGTGACAAGAATTGTCTCACCATCAAAATAAACCGTGTTTATTTTAGTGTTTATAGTATTTATATTTGGGTTTACCAATGTTGGTTTTATAATATTGGTCCCTTGGTTGAATGTCGCATTTTGACAAAGATTGACTCACCATGAAGATAAACCATGTTTATTTTAGAGTTTGTAGTGTTTATATTTGTGTTTAACAATGTTGGGTTTATAATATTAGTCCCATGGGTTTAATATTATTTCCTTGGGTTCATAAACCCTTGGGGTATTTTCCCACTTTTAATACTGTTAGCACGACTATCGAGGCATACCCCTCATCGCAATCGGCAATTGGCATTTCCCCATATATATATACATTATATTTGTTGATATGACGGACCCACCACAGTCATAAAATGTAATACATAGGCTTTCAGGTCCGGCTTACCCATATCGCAATCGGCAATCATTTCTATTATAATCTCTTTATAATTGAAATATATAAAATGCGCAATCATAAAAAGAATTTTCAACATGCCGGACCTAACGGGACTTAGAACCATAATGAATATACCTTTCGGGTCTAGCCCGCGATCATAAATCGTAATCGCTGATCATTGAATGCACCAACATATGTATTCAACATTTTACGGAGTCGTTGGGCTGTTAAAAAATAACATAAATATGTTTCGAGTTCGGCTTACCCATATCGCAATCGGTAATCATTGAATGCACCAACATACGTATTTAGTACCTTACGGACCCGCTGAGCTTTTAAATATAACGTAAATATGTTTTGGGTCCGCCACCATTAATCGCAATTGGCAATCTTTATATATGTAGATACATATAACTGCAGACCCGCCGAGACTTTGCAAAAAGATATAAATGTGTTTTGGGTCCACACTGCTCATCGCAATCGAGAATCAGTGATTCCTGTGGTAATAACCTACCCACTGCACTTTTGCGATTGCGATTTATTTGCATTAGTAATATATATAAGGGAACCACTCTATATAAATTCTTATATTATGAGTGGATTTAATTCTTGCCTGTATTCAGCGCCTTACGGACACGTCAGGCTTTTAAACATAGCGTAAATATGTTTTGGGTCTGCCACCATTTAGCACAATCGACAATCTTTATACATGTACATACATATAACTGCGGACCTGTCGGGATTTTACAATAAAATATAAATGTTTTTCGGGTCCGCACTCCTCATTGCAATCGGGAATCGGTGATTCCTGTGGTAATAACTTGCCCGCTGCACTTTTGCGATTGCGATTTATTTGCATTAGTAATATATATAAGGGGACCATTCTATATAACTTCTTATATTATGTGTTGATTTAATTCTTGCTTGTATTCAACGCCTTACGGACCCGCCGGCCTTTTCAACATAACGTAAATATGTTTCGGGTCCACCACCATTAATCGCAATCAGCAATCTTTATATATGTACATACATATAACTGCATACCCTCGAGGACTTTACAACAAAATATAAATGTGTTTCGAGTTCGCACTACTCATCGCAATCGGGAATCAATGATTCCTGTGTTAATAACCTGCCCGCTACACTTTTGCAATTGCAATTTATTTGCATTAGTAATATATATATATATATATATACCACTCCATATAACTTCTTATATTATGAGTTGATTTAATTCTTGACTATATTATTATAATATTATTATTACTAATTTTTTTATAATTTTATATTATTATATTATTTTAATAATATAATGATAATTTAATATTATTATGAGCTATTCTTATTATTAATTAATATATATTAGGAGTTTATATTATTATTACAATATTTATATAGTTATTAATAATCCTATATAGTTATTTATATAGTTATTAATAATCCTAAATATTAATAATAATTAAATCTATGTATAGAAACCCTAAGATAAATATTAAAAATACTAAAGCTTAAGAAGAAGAAGAACAATATAATTATTATTATAATAATAATATAATCAATATTATTATTATTATTATTATTATTATTATATACAAATGATAATCTAATATTATTAATAATCCTATGTAGTTATTTATATAGTTATTAATAATCCTAAATACTGATAATAATTAACCCTTTGTATACAAACGCTAAGATAAATATTAAAAATACTAATATTATTATGAGTTTATATTATTATAATAATATTAATATAATAACCATAAATATATAAGAATATAGTTGGTATTATTTGTATAGTTATTAATTATCATAAATAATAAATAATTGGACTTTATTGTTCTTATTATAATAATATATAGCAATACACCATATCCTATTTTCCTTATAGAAGTAGGTATTTCCCCTATAGAGAGCCTAGCTATGACTAGGCTTCTGTTGTACAAGCACAAACTCAATAACATAGGAGATCATAGACTTCCTAAGCTAGCTTTAAATTCCAGCCAAAACCACCTAAGGCTCAAGTGGGGGTGGTATAAAGACACGAAGGCCTGGTTATACCTTTGGGAGATCAATGAGAATGATGCTTTGCAAAAAATTAATAACATTAAAAATAGTGTTACTTCTAAGTTCAAAGAAAAATGTGGTGTGAGAAAGATTTAGCAATTAAAAGAAAATTAAGTTATTATAAGAAGGTCATCAACCCCACCCTAAAAGATCAAAGTATCTCTCTGTTTTAACTAGCTCAAAGAAAAAAATTAATATAGCAAAGATTAGAACGAACTCTCATGAGCTCTATAGTGAAACAGGTCGTTGGGCAGTTCCTAAAACACCATGGATGGAAAGGATCTGCTATCTCTGTGAGAATAGGAACAGCGAGGATGAAAACCACTTCCTCTTAGAGTGCCCCACGTACAACCACATTAGATCTCAATTTCATAATGTTTGTCACAATACTGACCTTCCTAGCCTCTTACGATGTCAAAATTTTAGTGAGCTCGAGAGGCTTCTCTCCAAGCTTTTTAAGCATAGGAATAAAATCTTAAATCAAACTAAATAATTTGTTTCTTTAGGTCCAATAGACCAAAGTTTGGTCTCAGTAGAGGTTAACCACCATCATCATATAACATTGATTATATTATTATTATAATAATAATTATATTTGTATATTATTATAATAATATAATAATAATAATATAATATTATTATAATATTATAATCTAATAATAATAATAATAATATTATTATTATTATTATTATTATTATTATTATATAATTGTTATTATTTTTTTCTAATTTTATATTATTAGGTTATTTAAATAATATAAAAATAATCTAATATTATTATGAGCTATTCTTATTATTAATTAATATATATTAGGAGTTTATAAAATTATTATAATATTTATATAGTAATATATAAATAATTTGGTTGTTAATATTTATATAGTTATTAATAATTCTATATAGATATTTATACAGTTATTAATAATCTTAAATACCCATAATAATTATTAATTTGGTTGATATAAGCCTATCGGGTATATCAACCAAATGTGGTTGATATATGTGCTTGATATATGTCTCTAGGCATATATCAACCATATTTACTTTAGTAAATATGATTGTGCTAGTCAACAAAACTTTTGAATTTGAATATTTGTTTTTATGTATTGGTGACATTTATTATAAATATATTTTAGACAATTTAAAAAACTCTATTCCCTAATTATTTTTCAAAAAAAATTATGCAGATTTCAGTTGATCACTGTTTTCCACATTCCACAATCCTTCTATCGACATTCCTTTTGCATCTCTCTCGATACAATTGCTACTTATAATTTTAGATTATTTCCATTTGTTCCCGTACATAGACTTTCGCCCGAATAATTCATGGGGCATGTGCTCTTTTAGAGTTTCCTCATAACCTAGACTTTGAAAGATTATATTTAGACAATTTCAACATGTTCCAGCACATACACGTTTGTTCCATGATAGGGTTTCCTCACTACAGTCATAACCGAGACTTTGAATGATTACATTTATAATTTTAGAACATTTTAGCGTGTTCCCACACATAGACGTTTGTATCACATAGAATGATTCATTGTGCATGTGCTCTTTTACAGTTTCGTCGTAACTGAGACTATGAAGGATTATATTTATAATTTTAGACTATTTCATAATAATAATAATATCTGTTTTAAGGTCACAGCCAAGCCAGACACTAAATTGGTGTATGAGACCCCCTTATTTGTGGGACAAGGGACCCACTTCCGCGCAGCGATTTGACTGGTAAGTCTATGAAGAAATACATACTCTACCCCCTCTGGTTTTGAACTTGTGACCTCTTAGGAGAAAACACATGCTTTTAACCATTAGGCCTACTCAAACTGTGAGAAGTTCCAGCATATATTCAAACCATAGTGTCAACTAATGTGGCAATCTACGGTGAATATACTTTTAATTACGATGAAGATTATCATATTTCAGATGAAGCAATTAATTTCAACGGTTAGAATAGTTTAATGAAGAGCGCAATTTGGCCCTTCCGTATATGCAATCACAGGCCGGAGACGTACTGGCCGTGAGTATCAATAAAACTAATGGTAGGATTTCATTTTCTCAGTTTACTAATGGTGTCTGCTTTGATTGTTATTTGTTTCATTACTTTGTAAGTTGCATTGTGTTGTGTTATTTTGTTAAGAACCTGCGTGCGACATGAAATGGTATTAAAATTGGTTGTACATCTGAGAGGAACAGAGAGACCTTGACCTTGACCTGAGATTGAATAATCTGTAAATTTTGATGAGGTAGAGACGTAATAATTTGTAAATATCGATGAGGTATAAAGTTCGTAAAAGGAGACCCCAGACCAACGTTGGAGGGATCACAGGTACCCGTGTTTGTTAACTGAAGGCGTTTCTATATGGACTAAGGTGGATGTACCCATATTGAGTTTATTTTTTTATTTTTATTTTATTCATGGAGGGCCGCTATTAAGTTTGAAGGGAATATCTTTGGTGTGAGACATGGATGGACGGCTGTTGTGATATTTCAGTGAATTCGGAAAAAAAATGATTTTGAAAGTTGACTGATCCCTGTTGCTGCTTATAACGTGGCATTTGTCACTGCGTGGAAGGGGGACAGCTACAGTGGTGTTTTCCTGGGCTGTAAGAATCACAACCACTAACTTGTGCCCGCCAAACTATGCTCTCCCCAACGACAATGGTGGTTGGTGCAGCACACCCTTCCAATATTTCGGATTGGCCCAGCCTGCTTATCTGAAAATTGTCAAATACGGTCCAGGGAGATTGTTCCCACCGTCTACAAAAGGTAATTAATTGGCACATGATCTGTATTTACTAATTACTGAATTCAAAATCAGGTACGTTCAATTGAAATTTGTGAGGCTATGCATGCAATGCAGGTCCCCTGTCTGAGAAAGGGAGGAATCGGATTTACTATGTTATTTTCTAAAATCGAATACTGTTGATTATTATTGTGAATTTGTGAATTTTTGGGTAGAGAAGTTTATTTTATAAAAGTATGAGGGGATGTGTAAGTAGGTCAAGTTTTCAATAAAAATAAATAAAAATAAGAATATTAATTTTTACTCAAAACACAAATGAAAATAACTATATAAATAAAAAAATTACAATAAAAAAAATATAAAATCATGCTCAAATTTTTTTTAATATTTTAAAGTCTTTAAATATATAAAAAATTTCACTTTAAAATTGTAATATTTTAAATTACTAATTCAATATATTTTTAATATAAATTGTGTTATCATGTTTCGTAAAAAGCATCATTAAATCTATTATTATTATTATTAACTTTGGATTAATAATTTGGAAAAAAAATTATGTCAATATTTAATCTTTATTAGTACATAATAAATCAAAGTTAAATAAATCTAGACTTGTTTATCATTACTTATGCAAGAATCTGAAATTCTCACAGTTAAATAAATCGAGACTTGTTTATCATTACTTATGCAGGAATCTGAAATTCTCTATGAGATCAATCAGTGAGATATATTAATATTTATGGAAGAGGAAATCTTGATCACCTCTTCCATTGGGATATTGATATAAATGGTTCTTATAACCTAAACAACAGAAATTAGAACCAAACACGATCTATTTCTAAGTCAATTTAGCGCCGCTGGACTTTCAAATTTCCTGGTTTGGATTGTGCGATGATCAAGATTGGCCACATCGAGTGTTGATTGATTTTAAAATATTAAGAACGACGGAATTTGGAATTAGGAAGCAATTGTGTATATCCAATCGTATGATAACAGTGAAGGACTATCAAAATCCGTTCCAAAATGGTGTATACAATGCAATTTTCCATTATTAATATTATTTTCCGCTGAATAAAAATATATACCGTATAATTTGGTAGAGATCTGGATTTTCCTGAAGTTTCAATTGATAAAGTCTAATGGCATACATAGTCCTATATGTCATGGTCTGGTTTGTGCTGTTGTATATGTTTCTTTATGGACTTTTGGCATTTGCTTTTTCTCACTGATGCCACTTTTGTGACTGGCATATGTCACCTTTATATATATTATGTTGATTTGTCATATGTTACCTTGATATATATTATGTTGATTTTTATATTGTCTTCATGTCACTTTTGTGACTGTCATATGCCACGTTTATATATATTATGTTGATTTTTATATTGTCTTAATATAATCAATGATATTTTTTTTCTTGAAAAAAAAGGTCCAATCGTGTAGTTTCTCTGTGCTAAGAGGATTTTTCGTGCTTTTTTAGTTTATGGTGTTTAAAGCCAAGAAGAACTTCTAATGTTTCCCAATTTTAATCCGTAGGTTTTTTATTTCCAAACAAAATGAAATTTTAGCCCTTTTGAATCGGGCCATTATTAATTAAATAGTAAAAAAACTCTATCAAAAATTGGGAACAGAAGTCATGTCCTGTATTTTTTGAGGCGATCATCAGCATTCTGACAGAAATGTTACAAATGGAATGCGAACTAACCATAAACAACGAACCAAAAAGCTAATGAATTGGATATACTCAGTCGGAGACATGTCACCGTCATTTCCTATTTATAATTCAACACACTCGATCAATTGTTCACCTTAATTAAGTGAGAAAGCTCAATCAATTATTCATAATTCAGAACCATGAGAGTTGATTTATAAATTAAAATGATTTATTCGGCTAAGGCGTTTAATTCTCTATTTCAAACAATTATATAATTGGTTGTTAGTTTTGAATCTTGGTTGATTTTGTTAAAACATTAATCACGCGGCACTGCCCACTATTTGTTGGAGATAATGCTTACATTCCATATTTAAAAAGTTGGTTTGTGATGGTTGAGAAATTTTCTCAACCTCTCTATCTAATTTAGGAATAAGTTGGATCTCATAAACTCTATTTAATAGAGTAATCTGAATGTAAATCCGTGTGTGAGTGTCTTTGCACATACACCATTTGTGCATAATATATGATTGAGTTTCTGTAATTGTGTTGTTTTAGCCATTTTTATCATGGTATCAGAGCGTAGGATTAGAGGCCTGTGTGTTGTGTTGTGATAAAATTCCTAGAACTGAGATGAGCTTGCGTTCAAGAGCTGTTTGCTTTGCGTTCTGGACAGTGTATTCTCTATTTTTTAAAATTGCTGCCATATCTCCGGTCCGGTCCAGTCCAGCCACGGAATTAGCGAAGTGACCACAGATTTTCAGAACGTAATACATGGAGTGAACGAGAAGATCTGCATATTTTTCATTCATTTGCTTCACAGACCGACCTTCCTGCTCCTGTAGACACTTCACACTGCGACATATTATGTCCTATGCTCTGAACGTGGGAAATCGCTTAAGAGGGAGAAAAATTTACAAGATCTCCATCTGAGTTCATATAAATCATGGGTTCAAACCATGATCAAGTGCTGTCAGAATAGCAGTTGGAGGGGATTCTTGCGCGAGAGAAGTGGAGCTCCGTGAAGGAAGAGGAGATGTTCGACAGATGGGACATGTTGCGTGCAGGCGAAGCCATTCGTCGATGCAATCCATGTGGAACATGTGATCGCAATCAGGAATAATCCTCACATTCTCCGACTCCTTGTAATCGCTTAGGCAAATCGAGCAACACTTGTTATCCTCTGCTTCTTCTAACTCATTTCCGTGTAAAAAAAATTGAGCGATTGGCAGGCTTTGACGGAATATAACATCTTGGGGAATGAATCCAAAGTCTCCTTATCGATCCCAATTACAGCACCGTTCTCGTTCAAATGGGCGGTATGAAATCCGATTGCACGATCGCTAGCCCATATCTCGTTTCTTACATGTCTGATGTGTTGCCTATTTCTGTCACGGCATGGTTCGAGGTGTTCAGTGCTATCGTATTCATAGCCATTATATTGTTGGTTCTTCTCTCTGTCTCAGTAAGCTGGCAAAACCATTCATATTATGATGAATTCAATGAAGAGAGTGAACCTATTAAACTCTTTTAAAAATAACTAGCAGTTCAACTATGTGTCTGATGCCAATACTTAAAGATCAAGTAGTAGTAAGGCTCAATATGGATGGTTGTCCAGATAGTATGGTAGTTGCGGATCTAGGGAAGGATCCCTCATTAGTGGTAGACATGGAACTGGTTTCCTAATGAGGTTATGCGACAGATTGGGATGTTGTTCAGTAATTGACTTCGGGAAGTCCTTGATTCGGGAGTTGAGGAAGGGAACTCGGGAATCCAACTTGCCAACTACACCTTTCCGAGGGTTATGAGGCAACTTGATGGAGCATCTACTGATAAGCTTGATTATTTTGTTATTTTCATGTAATGTAATCATTAAGGGGGGATGTTGGAGTTAATGCTTACATTCCATATTTAAGAAGTTGGTTTGTGATGGTTGAGAAATTCTCTCAACCTCTCTATCTAATTTAGGAATAAGTTGGATCTCAGAAACTCTATTTAATAGAGTAATCTGAATGTAAATCTGTGTGTGAGTGTGTTTGCACATACACCATTTGTGCATAATATATGATTGAGTTTCTATAATTGTGTTGTTTTAGCCATTTTTATCACTATTCACGTCAAACATCATTTCAAGACAGGCGGAGATCGGTGGAGGTCATTATTGATTCTCCTTCCTATGTATCTATACATAATTATGTTGGGGATTTTTCTGGTAAAATCCCAAAAACAAAATAAACTGAACAAAGAGACAATGCTCTGTTTTTCTCCAGGATCTTAGCACAGGGAAGCTTTAATTGATTTCTGAGAACAGAGTATTACACACCCATAAAAAGCTTTGTATTCATTAAAATAAAATGTCTGATACAAAATTTATCCTCTTTCACTCAAAGGGATTCACCAAAACATTTCAACAACCCATAAAAAGCTTTGTATTCATTAAAATAAAATGCCTGGTACAAAATTCATCCTCTTTCACTCAGAGGGATTCACCAAAACATTTCAACAAAATTACTCTGTCTCCTTTATAAAAAAAAATTTACACAGCTGTGTGTGTAAATTTTTGTTTACATTTGCTGCTGTAAAAGCCTTTTACATATACTGTTGTAAAAACAATTTTTTACATATGTTTTTATAATACCAAAAAAAAAAATTCATTATGCGCTCCCTGCATATTCCAAAACCTCTAGCACACAAGCCATTACATGCTCTGTTCTATTTCATTTCATCTTCGCACAGCTGTGCGTATCTCCTCTCACAATACAAAGTCAACAACCAAAAAAAAAAAAATTAATCACGCTGCTGCGTATTTGCAATTACATATTCTCAAAAGAAATACATACTGTCTTCGTCTTCGCCCGCGCACTGCTGTGCGTTCTACTGCTTCATTACAGAATGGTCAACTCAAAAACAAAAGCATAACACATACTATGCGTATGCAACAACAAAACCAAAAAAAATTACATTGCGTATATGACCATACTCCGGTACATATTAAAAACATTAAAATTTAAAAACATTTAACTATGCCCATACCTCCGTAAGAAAAGAGAATACGAACGCATTTAAGTTGCCTTTATGTTTTACTCGCGGTCAACACAAAACTTTACGCAATGTCAAAATTCATTTGCTGCAGGTCTGATGTTGTCCGTTAACCATTGATTTGCCCTCAAGAAATCGAACGGTTGAGGTGAATATCAGAAGGCCTTTATTTGATGAAAGCTATGTCCCGCTGGAAGGGTGGTTTTGAAAACGTACAGTTGACACGCGTCCAAAATTGATTGCATCGGATGAGTTTGTACGAATGCCGCTTGCAGAGCAAAAGTGGTCTGATAAGCTCACTGTGGTTTTGGCATGCATTAAATGCAGCACGGAAAGTTGAAATTAATATTTCAAAACTCCCCTTTAATTTCAACTGCTGGGCATTCACTGATACCCAAACATTTCCTCAAAAATTCAAAGCTTTTCTGATCAAATGGCTTTGTCAAAATGTCTGCAACCTGTTCCTGAATCCTGCAATGTTGTAAGACAATTTATCCATTGCTTACCAATTTCCTGATGTAATGAAACCTTGTGTCAATGTGTTTCATTCTCTTATGAAACACTGAATTCTTGGATAATGCAATAGCTAAGCTATTGTCACAAAAAATCACTGTTCCTTTTGCCTGCTCTTGGCGTAAGCTCCTTAACATCCTTCTCATCCAAACTGCTTGACATGCTGCTGCTGTAGCTGCCACATATTCTGCCTCTGCTGTAGACAATGCTACAATAAGCTGCTTTTTAGAAGCCCATGAAATGGCTCCTGAACCCATGTGAAAAAACATAACTGGATGTGATTTTCCGATCATCTACACTTCTAGCCCAATCACTATCAGTGTATCCAATTAAATCTGAACATTCTGAGATAGTATATAAAATTCCAAACCTTTTTGTACCTTTAACATACCTCAGAATTCTTTTTGTTGCCTGCCAATGTACTTCTTTTGGCCTCTCCATGAATCTGGAAATTAAACTAACAGCAAACATAATATCCGGACTAGTTGCAGTTAAATACATAAGGCTGCCAACTATACTCTTGTACAAGCTAGGATCAAAATCCTTGTTGTTGTCCTCTTTGCTGAGTTTTAATCCCATCACTGTGGGAGTGATTGTTGCCTTGCTGTCCTCCATGTTAAATCTGCCCAACACTTCATTTACATATTTTTCTTGCGAAATAAAAATTCCATTTTCATTTTGATCTACTTCTATTCCTAAGAAGTATCTCAGCAAACCCATGTCAGTCATTTCAAGTTCTTCTTTCATGACTGATTTGAAATTTTCAATGAGGCATTCATCATTACCTGTAAAAATAACATCATCAACATATAACACAACAATTAAGATTTTACCATCCTTTTCTTTGATGTAGAGGGTGGGTTCTCCCTCACACTTTGCAAATTCATTTTCCAGTAGATAGGAATATATCCTACTGTACCACGCTCTTTGTGCGTGCTTCAGCCCATAAAGAGCTTTCTTCAATCTGCATACTTTGTGTTCTTGGCCTTTCTTCTCATAGCCTAAAGGTTGTTCAATGTAAACCTCTTCCATTAACACTCCATTTAGGAATGCTAACTTCACGTCCATTTGGTAAGCTTTCCATTTGTTTTGTGTTGCTATGGACAGCACTGCTCTCACGGTTTCCATTCTTGCAACCGGTGCGAAAGTCTCCTCATAATCTCTCCCATACTGCTGCTCGTATCCTTTGACAACTAGCCTTGCCTTGTGCCTTTCTATTTTGCCTTCAGCGTTACTCTTGGTCTTGTAGACGCATTTAACTCCAATGACTTCTTTGCCTTTTGGTAGCTCAACCAAATCCCATGTCTTATTTCTCTCTATGGCATTCATCTCCTCATCCATAGCTTCTATCCATTTCTTATCTTTAATTGCTTCTTCGAAATGAATAGGGTCATCAACATGACAATACAGAGCAAACAAAGAATTCATTCCTTCATCATAAATATCATTTAAATTTCTGAATTTCTTACCTCTTTCATTTGGTGTGCAAGTGCTTGAAGATGCACTTGAATTTCCTCATTGTGGTGCGCTTGGAGAAGCACTTTCATTTCTCCTCAAGGGTGTCTCTTGCTGTCCTTATGTTGGTGCTGCTGTTTGGGGATGTATTTCAACCATCTCCTCATCATCTTCATCATGAGACAAACAATTTTTAACATTCATTGTTTTCTCTATGCTTCCATCCCAAGCTTCCTCCTCAATGAACTGAACATCTCTGCTCACAAAAACTTCTTGGTGGATGGGATATACAACCTGTAAGCCTTGGATTCTTCACTGTATCCAATGAAAATACATTTCTCCCCTTTGCTGTCCAACTTTCTCCTTAGCTGATCTGGAATGTGTGCATAAGCCACACATCCAAAAACTTTCGTGTGGGTGACTCCTTGCTTTCTCCCACTCCATGCTTCTTCCGCACTTTATTCATCACTGCTTTTGTAGGACACCTATTCAAAATATATACTGCACAGTGTATAAATTCAGCCCAATAATCATTTGGCAAATGCTTTGCCTTTAGCATACTCCTCGCCATATCCATGATGGTCCTATTCTTCCTTTCAGTAACTCCATTTTGTTGCTGAGTGTACCTTGTTGTAAATTACTTGTGTATTCCATTTTCTCTATAAAACCGTAGAAATTCTTTGGAGATATACTCACCTCCTCTATCAATTCTCAAAACTTTGATATGCAGCCCGCTTTGGTTTTCCAAAAGTGCTTTGAAATTTCGAAATTTTTCAAACACTTCACTTTTGTTCTTTAGGAAATAAACCCAAGTCTTTCTGGTGAAATCATCAATGAATTTTAGAAAATATTCGCTGCCTGCAAGTGATGGAGTTTGCATTGGTCCACATAAGTCTGAGTGGACAATCTCTAAGCGTGTCTTTGCCCTTATGCTTTTCCCTGATGGAAAACTTTCTCTATGTTGTTTCCCCAAGATACAACCTTCACAAAGGTTGTCTGGTTTCTCTATCAATGGTAATCCTCTTACCATTCCTTTTCTGCTCAACAGGTTAAGACCTCCAAAGTTGAGATGTCCAAATCTCAAGTGCCAAAACCAATTTTCATCCTTTGGTATGCTTTGGAAAGCCTCTTGGGTAACTGCTGCAATTACTTCTTTGTTTTTCAAATCTGCCCTTATTCTAAGAGGGAACATCCTATTCCTCGTCATCTTCACTTCAGCAATACATCTTTTGTTGGGTGCTCTATCCATGATGGTGCATACATCATTCACAAAGAAAACATTGTACCCCTTTTGAACAAGCTATCCAATACTTAACAGGTTACATCTCATTCTAGGAACATAATAGACATCTGCTATGGTTTTCCTTTCTCCTTTCTTTGTAAATATTTTTACTTCTCCTTTTCGCATAACAGAAATTTTACTATCAGTCCCAAGTGTAACTTGTGATTTCACATGTTTATCTAAAGCAGAAAACAGGGTTATGTTTCTTGTCATATGGTTACTACAACCGGAGTCTAGAAACCATATGTCTTCATTGTTTGTTTCAGCCATATTACAAGCTAGCAATACATTATCTTGGCTGATATTTTCTCTAGTGATATTTGCACTAGATCTATTGTTCATATCATGTTGCTTCTTTTTGCATTCACTGGCATAATGCCCATTTTTTTTACAATAATAACATTGGACATTGGATTTTTCATACCTTTGTCCTTGAGCATGATGTTGTCCACTTTGTTTGCTACCGCTTTGGCCTTGGTTCTGATTTGGATTGCTGCCTCTTGCTTAAGCATTTGCTGGACTGTTCCTTCCACCTATGTTTTGGCTTCTGCCTCTTCCTCTCTTGTTTCCTCTGCCTTGACCTCTTCCTCTTCCAAAGGACATCTGGGTCTTGAAGGCTTGCTCTAGAGATGAGCTTTCATTTCTTCTCAACCTCTGCTCATGTGTTATCAGTGATGCATGAAGTTCGTCAACTGAAAAATGAGAGATCCTTTGTCTCTTCTATGGTGGTGACAATCACATCAAACTTTGAGGGTAGGACCCTCAATATTTTCTCCACAATCCTCCTTTCTTCAAGAACTTCTCCATGAGTCCTTATCTGTGTGACCAGATCAATTACATGTGTGAAGAATGAGTCAATATTGTCTGACTCCTTCATGCACAAGTTCTCAAAATCTTTCCTCAGCAACTGTAGTTTTGCTGTCTTCACTTTCTCCATGCCTTGATAGGCTGTCTTGAGAGTTTTCCATGCTTGTTTGGATGCCTTAGCTGCTGCTATCCTTGGAAACACACTCTGGTCCACTGCTTGATACAAAAATACAATGGCTTTTGAATCCTTCTTCCTATTTCTCTTCAACAAATCTTTCTCTGCCTAAGTTAATCTATTAAACTCATTTTCATCTGCTGGTTCTTCAAAACCATCTTCAACTAATTCCCATAAATCTTGAGAAGCAAACAGGGCTCTCATGGTTATTGCTCAATAGTCATAGTTTTTCCCATTAAACTGTGGGAGTTGAGTATTAAACATACCCATGCTAGTGCTGGCCATTCCTTGCATTCTAAGCTATGCTTCTAAATCCTTGACTGTGTATTTAAAACACTGATTGTTTCTTCAGCAGTAACACAAAGAAAACTTTGAGGAATACCTGGATTCTTTTGCCTGAGACTTCACTCTGCTGGAGAAGTTGTTGCAGCAAAAAAACTCCTTCCTTCAGCTTCTTTGACACCTTCAAAGAGCCTGGATCTGCTCTGATACCACTGTTGGGGATTTTTCTGGTAAAATCCCAAAAACAAAATAAACTGAACACAGAGACAATGCTCTATTTTTCTCTAGGATCTTAGCACAGGGAAGCTTTAATTGATTTCTGAGAACAGAGTATTACACACCCATAAAAAGCTTTGTATTCATTAAAATAAAATGCCTGATACAAAATTCATCCTCTTTCACTCAAAGGGATTCACCAAAACATTTCAACAAAATTACTCTGTCTCCTTTATAAAAAAATTTACACAACTACGTGTGTAAATTTTTGTTTACATTTGCTGCTGTAAAAGCCTTTTACATATGCTATTATAATACCAAAAAAAAAAATTCATTATGCGCTCCCTGCATATTCCAAAACCTCCAGCACACAAGCCATTACATGCTCTGTTCTATTTCATTTCATCTTCGCGCAGCTCTGCGTATCTCCTCTCACAATACAAAGTCAACAACCAAAAAAAAAAAATTAATCACGCTGCTGCGTATTTGCAATTACATATTCTCAAAATAAATACATATTGTCTTCCTCTTTGCCCGCGCACTGCTGTGCGTTCTACTGCATCATTACAGAATGGTCAACTCAAAAACAAAAGCATAACACATACTATGTGTATGCAACAACAAAACCAAAAAAATTACATTGCGTAGATGACCATACTCCCGTACATATTAAAAACATTAAAATCTAAAAACATTTACCTATGCCCATACCTCCGTAAGAAAAAAGAACATTAAAATTAAAATCTTTTACCAATACGTATACAAACGCATTTAAGTTGCCTTTATGTTTTACTGGCGGTCAACACAAAACTTTACGCAATGTCAAAATTCATTTGCTGCAGGTCTGATTTTGTCCGTCAACCGTTGATCTACCCTCAAGAAATCGAACGGTTGAGGTGAATATTGGAAGGCCTTTATTTGCTGAACGTTATGTCCCGATGGAAGGGTGGTTTTGAAAACGTACAATTGACACGCGTCCAAAATTGATTGCATCGAATGAGTTTGTACGAATACCACTTGTAGAGCAAAAGTGGTCCGATAAGCTCACGGCGGTTTTGGCATGCATTAAATGCAGCACGGAAAGTTGAAAATAATATTTCAACAAATTATACTTAGTAATGAAATATTAAGCTCTTCGAAAGAGTATTCATTATTTTCTGTGATGGTATCAGAGCCGAGGGTTGAGGTTGTGGCTACTCTTTGAGGAAGAGTGACAGTTGTGGGAGAGGCAACCTTCTGTTGTGAGGCTCACTATCGCTGTGTAAATATAGAGTTGTTAGTTAGAGGGTTGTTTCCTTGTTTAAAAGAAAACTTCTGTGAGGAAGAACTGATTTGTGCCCTCACGGAATGATCATGCAAGAAACCTAAGATAGTGTGAAGGAATTGTTGTTGTGAGAGCTTTGTGGTGTTGTTATGTTGTGCCTGCTGTCCATAATCTTTGCTGGTGTTTTTTTTATTTCTGCAGAGTGGTGAGAACAAGAGTGTGGACTATTTTGAGTTGTGAGATAGTGTGCCCCATTGTTTGCGCTGATTGGTGAGTGTTGTTTGGTGTCGGAAGGTCGCTGCGAGAGGTGTAGCATGGTGCTGTGAGTGTGGAGGAAATATTCTTTGTGTGTTGTGTTGTTTATCTGTTGTGTTTTGAATATAGAGAGTCTATTGTAAAAGATGTTGATGTGTAATCGCAGTCCGGGAGAGCGTAGTTCTGAAGACATTGTGCAATTTGAAGCTGTGAGTGGCATTGTGAGGTGCATGGGGATTTAAGCAGCGTTGTCACAATGTTTTAAGATGGCGCTGTGAGTTGGAGGCTTTGAGTGTGGATTTTGTTTTGAGAAATGTTGCTCTTACCCACTTGGTGAAGTCTGTTGCTAAGTCTGTTGTGTGAAGATTAGTGAAGTTGTTTGTGCCTGTTGTGGACCACAACGTCTTTAGTTGTGTTAAAAGAAGAGTGTATGTGTAGCAGAGTGAGCATTGGTACCCCATTTCAAAGAGAGTGGAAACGTCTTTGTGCATACATCTAATTTGAAGTAGAGTTTGTGAGTGCTCAATCCCAAGAGGAGAAGATAAATGTTAAAGATTGTTTGTGTAAAGTTGTGGCTTCCATCGTGATTAGAGAGGCCAGGTAGAAGGTCACTAGTCTTATTGGAGTAAATTGACTGAAATAATGTTGGATGGTGATCTTTTTGATGATGTCTTTTTAGAGAGTCCATTTGGAAGTATTTTTGGGGTGGGTAATATTTTTTATTCCGGTAGTATATTTGAGTCACCAGAATTATTAGATCAAAAGAATGATTTTACTGATGACCATAAATATCTAGAGCTGGAGTCCATTCGACATGAGAGAAAAACTTTCTTGTCCCTAAACCCAATTGCTAGTAATGTGATTGGATCCGCTCCCAAGATTTCTGCAATAGTGGAGGATACTACCATGGATTCTATTTGGAGGTCGCTCATGCTTGAAGATGAATGCATTTTGGTGTCTCCTCATGGAAAGTGGGGAGAACATGACTTAGACTACCTTGTTCTGGATCTTGCATTGCATCCCAATCCGGAAAAGGTTACTGATGTTAACTACGTAAGCAAGGAGCAGAGGAATTTCATAAGGAAAGCCAGAAAGGTGAAAATGAAACTGCACCAATAAATGAACAAGCATGGACCCTTTAGCAAGAAGGTAAAAATGAAATGTTTTGTTGTAAGCCTAGGTGAGACTTAGACTAGCAAGCAAGTTAAAGTTTAGGTGGTTGTGATTAAGGGGAGGTGTTAAAACATTAATCACTACTGCAGCAAACGGCGTTGCCCACTGTTCACATGTCAACAAGTTTAATGTGATTCTGCAGGAATCAGTCAAACATCATTTTAAGACAAGCGGAGATCGGCGGAGGTCATTATTGATTCTCATTCATATGTATCTATAAATAATTATATTTAGTAATGAAATATCAAGCTCTTCCGAAGAGTCTTCATTTTTTTCTGTCAGATTTCAGATCTTTCTTTTTAAGTAAGTTGGAGGTAGCATGAAGATCGATTAAATTTTAAATGGTATGATGGGTGGTTTCGGTATGTTTGGCAACAATAGGTTTGAAAAAATTATATTTCACGCTTTATATTGGATAGTTTATAGAAGATATATTGAGGAATTTTTTTAATGACAATGAGTGCCAACTGAAGCAAGTAAAAGAAAAAGAAAGGGTTTAAGTGGGTAAAAGATTAATTGATAAGAACATTTCAGAAACATCCTGAACAAAAAGCAAATATGAGTTGAAGCGGAGGCTACGGATAAAATATATATACAATAAAAAATATCTTGCCTCATTCAAAATGGAAGTTAAAAGAATTAAAACACTTCTATAGAGTTTATTGAACTAAATTCCACACATAGCGTTTCCAAACACACAAACAAATTTTGTTAATTTAATAATAATAATAATCTCTTAGTTTAAATTGATAAATTAATAAGTATTATTAAATAATATATATATATATATATATATATATATATATATATATATATATATATATATATATATATATATATATATATATATATATATATATATATATATATATATATATATATATATATATTGTTAAGTTTGGTAGATTATTTTTTTTCATTATAAAATAAACAAGTTGTAACCACATAGAATCAGGTTAGGTGGTCTCATTTTTCCTGTCGGGAAACCAAGTATTTTTGGCACCTCACTGCATGATAAGCCATCCAATAACAAAAAATATTGAGTCTATTTATCCAAGCTAAATAAGTCATATTGTCATGTCCACATCCATATTTTATTTGCCTATCTATATATATGACTCTAAACATGAAATTAAAAGTTGTCCGCATGAAAAATGTAATTAAAATTAACTAAAAACCAGCGTTCTATCCATCTGTGTTGATGAATGCCATAGCTACCAGGGCCGAATCTTTTGCACTAGAGCCTGGCAGCTCTATCTGCGCGAACATGCAGGGGAGATGTCTCTCCATGCGTCCAAGATGACCGTCCTATTTCTGCAATGGAAATTGCAGCTTCTGGAATTCATGTATATAATTTGGGAAGTCTTGAATGGCCATCATCCACATTTTCCCCATGGCCTTGCCGAGAAGGCATTTCATCAGCTAGTAAATATGCATGGTCTGTTTATATTGAATCTCTCTTTCTCTAGTGTTGCCCGGATTTGGAACTAGGAGCTTCCAGTCCTCCAGGTAAACTTAATCCATACTTGCTTTTTGGTTGATGTCTTCCTCCCATTCTTCTATCAGTCACTTTATCTGCTCCTGGGTACCTTCCTGATATGCTGATGTCGCTTCACCTATCAGGTCGCCCATTGGTTTTCTACCTCGGCATTTGCCTGAGGAGCTTGGTTCTGCCTCAGCCTTGACCACCTGTGGCTTCTTTCCTTGACCTTTATCTTACATCATTCTTCCCATTTTCTCCTTGTCACGGAACCTGTCGATCAACACTGAAGGATGGCTCAAAACTCGTCTTGGTGCTCTTCGCTTCTGAGAATGTTTATCGTTTTATGGACGTGCTATGGGAACAAGCAACTAGAATTTCCATAACATTATGCTTTGTAATGCCAATACCCAAAGGCTTTTCCTTTTCACAAACTCTGTCCCCCTTCGTTCATTTGTGTAACCCTCAAAATGTAAGATCCCCCGCCTAGCTTGACCGTGACCCGTACCCTAGTAACTATGTCCCAACAGATGCCCCAGCATGCCCATGCCCTTGAAAACACCTTGACCTTGGCCTTGGGAGTGAAGTGCCAGCATCTGGCCAGCTACAGAATCTGTAACTTGGTAGCCAAACCAATGGGTCACTAGTTGCACACCTCCCTTGCCCACCTTTATCTTCCCAATCCCCCATCCCCTCTAACTCATCACCTTTTTATCCTTGCCTTGACTGGCACTGCAGCATGAAAGCTAAACCCTGGGTTTCAAGAGGCTCCCAGCCAAAACTCTACTTGCCTCCTAGACTCCCCTCCTCTGGTCGTGGCTGGTATGGCCAACACTCAATTCATGCCACTTTCCAGACGTCAGAATATCCTTACCCGTGACCACCTCCCCACTACAAGCTTTCCACAGGTACTTGGCACCTACCCTCTGGAGCGAACTCTGCCAATTATCCTCAGCACCCACATAGTAGACTAAGAAATAGAATTTCACCATGGCATAGACATTAACAGAATCACAACCCCTGACCCCTAGGATTGCCATGCATACAAGATAGTGGTATTCCCCCGAACTGACCCCCTCCCCACCAAGCCTGTTAAACCCCGTGTGAGAGAGGTAAATCCTATAATGGAGTGACACCAAGGAGGAACCCATGGAGCTGGGATTATTCCAGCAAACTCTCAACACCATGCATCTCTCCCAGCCCAAATTTCTCTCTCCAAAAAACCCAATGTGCCCATAGAGACTCCAGTTATCAAACTAGACACAAGGAATCATGGTGTAATGGAGTAAAAGCTAGTTAACATAGCCAGTATCTAACATTTGGAGCCAAATGAGCCCCCATCCCTTCTGAATCCTTTATTCCAGTCACTCCTTTAGTACCTCTGCTCTTTCCAACCTTGTCCTTCTAGCCTTCACCGTCTTCGATAAACCTGCCTGCTTACTTATGCCACCTTCCTCCATTTCTGTAGTCTTAAGCATGTCGAAGGCCACCGCACGTTGCGCTTCATGCATGTGAGGGATGGTAGAAACATTCCACTGTGACCTTATCATGATGACAGCCTTAATGGCCCTATCCAATAGCTTACACCCCAATCGGGGCTCTGTATGTCCTCAGCTTTATGTCATCGGTCATTATCCAGGATTGCGTTGAAGGATCGAAACCATTTGTACAATGGTTGATCCGGCCCTATTTTCCCCAGAGACACATTCTGATGACTACAAATGTAATTTGCAAGGAATTTTGATGCTCTCTTACCATCCCTTTTATGTGGTTAGTTATTATATAGTTAAATTGGATGAGGATGTTTCCTATCTCCTAGATTAATGTCGTTGTTCTCCAGTAGTGGCTGAGATTTTCCCATTTAGTTCCTTGATTTAATTTTTTCATTATGTTGATTACAAGCCTAGAATCACCCTCCACTGCATATTCTTGTACCTCATTTTGATTACGATTTGTAGGCCTTGTCTAGCAGTCACAATTTCTGCTTCGTTATTACTGGCATACCCACAATGGTATGCGTAGATAAGAGTAGGGTTAGTTCTGAGGTCTCGAAACAGTCCTTCCAGGCCTGCTGAACCTGGGTTCCCCTTCGAAGGTCAACTTCATAAATACCTCCAGGGGGGTGTGAAGTAGTCGAGAGAATCCTCTCCCCTCAAGGTTTCCTTCCAGAAGGATGGGGCTATCATTGTCAGTGATATGTTCAATTTCTACATGATTCTAGCCTCATGCGGGGTACCTTCCACTCCTCCAAATGACACATTTCTCCCAGAATATTTTCCCTTATGTTTTGTAAGATCCCTTTCCATACAACCTCTTGGGGGAGAATATGATCATTAAATATTTGATGATTCTACTCTTTCTAGATGGCCTAGAGTGTTATTCCTAGGGCTAGCCCCCATGCCCTGTTGATGACCGGGCTGGAGAAAATGCCTACTCTCCATAGAAGGATGGTTTCTTGAATACTTTGTGTATCCCGATCCATTATTCTGAAGAGATCCTCCATCTATCTCCATTTTTGTTTAGCATATTGACAAGCATTAATTATGTGTTCTATATCCTCGCTATGCTTATTGCACAACTTGCAGAGCGACAACCCATAAAAACCCCATCTTTGGAGTTGATACCAGGTAAGAATGTGGCCTCTGTATACAACACAAAGGAAATAAGCTACCTTTGGCCACCATGCCCCTTTCCATACCTTCTTCCAAATCAGGTTATGGCCTTTCAGCTCGCGACCTACCCTTAGATCATAAGCCTCCTTGATTATAAAGGTCCTATTGTAGTGGCTGCAACACCCTCTGAAATTTTGGCATGCATCCAATTTCAGAGCCTCCCTTGGACTTTTACTTGATGTTTGCAAGCACTCGAGATCACCCCAGTGAGCTCGTGTTGAGTCTTTGGACCCTGCATTCTTAACCATTCAACAAACATCCTTTTTCATGTTTGTCACAGTGTCACGCTTGCAGCCATCTTCTGGTCATGCACAAGGTCCCGCTTTGTATGTACAAGTTTTATTCATTATCTAAACATCTGTCACACTCACACATGATATTGTATGCACTGTCGCGCAAGCGTCGTCGTAGTAATTCAACGATCTATCACAAGCGTCATGCTTGTCATTGTCACTGTCGGTTAGTCATGTTGAGTATATGTTGTCTTGATGGTCTGAGTCGTCTTTTCATCAAGTCATGTTGAGTGTGTGTTCGCAAGGTTGCGTATGCACAAATTCACTCGCTCACACACTTAGTCATTTTGTTAAAGTTATGATGACCGGATCACTCTCTAATGACCAGAGCTCCACCCTAGAATCGACTCGACCGACTCTCAACAAGAACAGTACAGAAGTGTCCAACAAGCCATTTCAATCTGCTCTATCTGATTGATAATCAACCAAGCCTCTTGTTGGTCAACCAGAGAGTTTGACCAGGAAGTGACCTCGGGACTCACTCCCCACAAAAATTTTGCAAAATTTGCAAACCTAACCCACTCGCTGACTGAGGAAACTGCACACATAGGCCTGATAGAAACATAGTGTCTATCCCTATCTCCCTCAAAAAATTGCATAGTTTTTCCATCCATCTACCCAACCAGCCGACCGCCTGCGCACCCAGAAAATTGCGTAGATTTCATGAGTAGTTCCACAGCTGTCCAGCATCCCGCTCAACTCAAAAACTATGTAGGGGTGTTTAGCAGGTCATCCTCCCAGCAATTGTGTATTTTTTTTCACCAGCAATCCCTTGGCCCGCTGCCAGCTCCTTGGAAAATGCACATTTTTTCCCGATAAGCCTCCTCAAACCCACTGCCAGCCCCCCAGACGAATTGTGCAGTTTTTGCTGCCAAACCCCTCTACTGCCTGCACTACTTCCTCCAAAAAATGGTGCAGATTTTCCTGCCATCTGAGCCAGCTCCTGCGAATAGTCACTGCTAATCTGGATTTTCCATCACAGTCTCCCAGTGCCTTCCGTGCAATTTTCACCAGGTGCCCGAAGCCCTCATCCCAGCTTGAAATCTGCCTTTTGCATTTTTGTAGCCTTCTCCTCTCTTGTGGTCACTTGCATTCGAAATCAAATGACAATGCATCATGGTAGACTAGAAGATTTATGGATTTGATGGCGTCCCGTCATGAGTGGTTGCAGATACAAGTACATGGATGAGACATGATGCAATGATGGATGGGATGAACAAGGAGAGAACATGTAAGGATATTTGTTCACGGATGGAGGAACGAATAGTGTGTGTTAGGATAATTTTTGCAAACAAACTTTGCATATGAGGAGATTTTTTCGCAAACGAACGAACATGTGAAGCATTCCAAAACACAAGAAAAGGAGCGACGTGCACATGCAACATTAAGAGAACACCAATACCATCGAAGACTTCACACACCTTGCCATGAGGAGGTGAAACTACGAAAGACCAAGAAGGCATCCATCACTCAGCAACACTGCAGCTCGACATGGACACCACTACCAGCATGAACATACTAGCATTGACGTGCCAAGTCGTTTCATGAGTCATGTTGACCACATCACTATAGTGGGCCATATTGTTGTAATCAATGTAATGTAACGTGAAAGTCAAAGAGACCCGCATGTAATATGAAGAGTCATGTAATCTGAAAATTCATGAAAGTCAAGCAGTCATGAGGGAAGTCGAATATTCACAAGGGCTAGTTTTACCCTTGCACAGAGCTCAGTGTTCCAGCTCAAATAGTGAGCGAACAACAAATTTTTTTTATTCCATGAAGATGAGCAATCGGAAGGGTCTTGTTCAGACTGGAAGCAAGTTGTAGGTTAAGTATGAAACTGCGCACTAGACATAGTGAGTATTACACAAGGACAACCAAGAGATATAGAAAATGACAAAAATGTTGTGCCTAATGAGGCATCAAGCATTGGTCAGGTGGTGAACATGTATCAGTCCTAGCAAGCAGAACAGAAGACAAACACCAAGAAGCAACCCCAAAAGAAAAATGGTTGTTGCAATCTTAGAAGTCAAGGGGATCCCCCTACACTTGGGGAAATGAAACGAAAGTTCAAACTGCTACCAAAGATTGATCCACCAGCCTTCCAAAAGAAGAAAACACAAAGCAAGCCGGGAAGACAATGGTGGACAAGAGTATGTCCATGAGAACAAAACTGCAAAACACTCCGCTAGACAACACGAACACCAGTCTTAGCCCGAACATCTAGGTGAGTCTGCCCACACTAAGTTACAACATTGTGGAAGACATGAAGAAAACTCACGCAAACATCAGTGCTCGAGTTGGCTAAGATCTGGAGTCAGCAGGACATCCTGCTGCATGCACTAGGGTAGACACCAATGGACAGCGCAACCTCTACTAGCAAGGGAGCAATCACACCTCCCAGATCACATTCAGTTGTTCTAAACACACTCAAGATGGAAGAAGCAAAATCCATTTTCCCTCCATTCTTGATTTCATTTGAAATATTTACCTATAATGTTCACAACTGTTTAGTTGATTGTGGCATGGCAGACAATGTCATGCCCCTTACCATTGCCAAAAATACCAATGTGTAATGGAGCAAGACATTCGCGCAGATCATCCAACTCGATCAGAAATTTGTACCAGCCATTGGTGAACTTTGGGATGTGATCATTCGACTATCTCATGACGGATGAGTTCACCAGTGCATAAACATTGTTACTATTGACATACCAGAAGCATATGGCTTACTACTTAGCAGAGCTGGTGCAGCAAGCTGAAAAAATATTTTATACAGACTGGTTGCACAAATGGCTTTCGTACAAGGGAAAACACAATCAAATCCAGGTGTTATTCAAGAGATACATGAGGCACAATGTCACTCCCCTCAATGTCGAGAATGAACTGTTAGCCTTCACAAAGCTCATGTTCAACAACTTCCTTTTGGAAACAACGATGGGGTGTCATCCCGCACAACCAACTCCAACCCCACCAAACACGCATTTGGGTATCCTTCCTTGCCTAACGGATGGAAACGAAACATGTACAGTGCATTGTAACATTAGTAGCCACAGAAGTAGTGCAAGCACGTCGAACGATCGGTGTACAACCGAGTTGTGAATCATGTAATTCGACGGATCAAAGACATAGGATGGCTCAGGAGTTGGGTGTGTCTTGATTGACCCAAAAAATAGAAAACATTTTATTTCAACCCACTTGGAGTTTGAGTGCACAAAAAACATTGTTGAATACAAAGCACTCATGTTGGGCTTGAAAAAACCATTAGCCTCAATGTGGTCGTGCTCAAAGTGGTAGGTGATTTGGAAATAGTGTTATGGAAAGTACGTAACATGATTCACTATTTATCACCTCATCTCAAAATTTACCAGCAAGAGGTATGACGACTCATCTCTAAATTGCAAGCATTTAATATCATTATTTTACAAAGGACACATAATGCAACTGCCAATGCTTTGGCAAACACAGCTTCTAGAATGTCATCGCTTAGGGATAGATTTATTGTTGAAATGTTGTATAGACCATCTATATCAGATAACATAACTAATTTATGCATGTTTGATGATGATCAATAGATACTGCATTTCATGGACAACACTGATATCTTCAAGGATGTAGCGATAGACGAAGATGAGAACGAGGAATCTTTGCAAACTGGGGCGGATAACAAGAAAGACCACCTCATCCCCAAAGGTGTGATATCTTTGGAAAAGCTCTATGACTTGCAAGAATGATTTCAAGGGCCAAGGAATAGAAAAACCCATAGCTCTACCATGATGCACGAACTGATTAACTCGGTGAAAGAAGAAGATCTGAATTTTTTTAATCTCAGTATGTGTTGCACGCAGCAGGAGCAACAAGCCTTTGTATGCTTGTTCAAACAGTATCGAGATATGTTCACGTGGACATATGATGATCTGAAAACTTACGACATGTGCATAATCCAACACATCATTCCGATAAAAGAAGGGGTCAAGCCATATCAGCAGAAGCTAAGGAAAGTACATCCGTCACTTGAACCCCTCATACCGAAAGAGCTCACCAAGATGTTGGATGCACGAATCATATACAGACTTCATCATTCTACATGGGTTTCAAACCTTGTTCCTATATGTAATAAGTATGGGGAAATCAGCTTGTGTGTTGATTTCCATAACTTGAATGGCACCTCGAACAAAGACAACTACCCCTTGCCATCTATGGAGCACATTTTGCAAACAATATCTAGGGCATAAATGTTTTCTCTACTTGATGGGTTTTCATGATATAATTAGGTCCTAGTAGTGGAATCTGATAGACTCAAAAGTTCCTTCCGTACCAAGTGGGGTACATTCGCATACAGAAGAATTCCATTTGGGGTTGTGAATGTAGGTGTAACCTTTCAACGCACCATGGACATCGCCTTCCATAGACTCAATGGACAGAGCGTAGTGGTGTACCTCGATGATGTGACCATGTTTTCAAGAAAATGGGCCATCTAAAGAAATTTTTTGAGCGATGCCAGAAATACGAAATTTCCTTGAATCTCAAAAAGGGCATATTTGTAGTGTCTGAGGGGAACCTCCTTGGGCACATCATTGCCAAAAGTGGGATCAAGGTTGATTTATACCAGGTCCAGACTATTACACAAATCCCTCACCTAGCCATTAAGAAAGAAATGCAGTCCTTCTTGGGAAAGATAAACTTCCTCTGGAAGTTCATCTCAGACTATGTGCAAATAGTAAAACCAATGCAAGACATGATTAAGAAGGATGCATTCTACAGTTGGGGCAAGAGGGAAAAGTACGAATTCACCTGTATCAAGTAGGCTATTGTATAATCGCCTACACTCTACAACCTAGATTTCAAAAAACCTTCCTGCCTTACACCTTCCCCTCCAACAACTCACTCGCTATGGTACTCAGTCAGAAGGATGAACTGAACGATGAAAGTCCCATCTCCTTCATGAGAGAAAGCATGTAGGGACCAAAACTCAACTACCCTTCTATTGAAAAACAACCATATGTAGTGTACAAGGCGGTGAAACACTTCAGACCCTACTTGTTGAAGAATCATTGCATAGTATATGTGCCTCACCAATCAAGCCACTCACTGCTCGTACAATAAGAGTTGGGTTAACGATGTTTGAACTATATGAAAATCTTGCAAAAGTATGATCTTGACATCAAGCCAGTTCACATTGTCAAGGGTCATGGTCTCTTCAAACTCATAGCTGAGGAAGTACACACATAGGAGGAAGAAGTAGAGCTCACCGACTAGGAGTAGGAAATTGAAATGTATGATGTAGTGTGAGCACCACCCATTGCATGCGGAAACTCTTGCTACGAAGATGCGTGCCAGTACCTTGAGCACATCACCATACCCTATCACTTCACTATCAAATAGAAGAGGGAAATGTGCCTCAAATATTTAGCCTATCAATTGGTGCATGAAGTGCTTTACAGAAAGAATAGTAACAGAATCTTGCTTAGGTGCCTCGAGCCACATGAATTAGAGAAATTTTTGCAAGATCTGCATAACAGACCAGCCCAGGGTCACTTTGCGGGAAATACCACTACACACAAATTTATGTTAGACGGTTTCTACTGGCCCGCATTATTCAAGGATGCACATGCTTACACCCACAAGTACCCAGTTTTTCAGCAATGCGCCAACATAATGTGAAGGTCAGCAGCCCCACTGAACCCTGTTGTAGTTACTGAACCGTTCCAACAATGGGGCCTGGACATCATCAAGGAAATTTTCACACATTCATCGAAACAACACTGCTACATTCTGATAACAACGGATTACTTCACGCGGTGGATAGAAGCTGGTCCACTCAAGAAAGTGAACGACTAGAAAGTCATCAGCTTCCTCCAATAGAACATCATATCACACTTTGGCATCCCGGTATCACTTGTGTTTGACAATGTGATTTAATTTTCATATTTAAATCTTTATTATCTTTCATTGAAAAATGGTATTGTGCTTAAACATTCATCTAACTACCACCCAAAGGGAAACGATATCGCAGAATCCACAAACAAAAACCTTATCCTTATAATAAAAAAGATTGTTTACTCTTAGCAGCATAACTGGCACTCTTCCTTGACGAATGCTTTATAGGTTGATCACATAACACCCAAACCCTCTCGGAATACCACACCATACTTCCTGGTCTATGGTAAAGAATAAATCATACTACCCAACATCTACTAGCCTATGCTTCAGTTGTCTGAAGAATCCCAAGGCAAGCCTTGTCTACTAGTTCAGCGTAGGATCGATACACTTCACAAGCTACAGGAAGAAAGGATGAAAGAAAAAGAAACATTTACACTTCACCAGAACCATATCAAGAGATGGTTCAACAATAAGTCTGTAGGGAAAGCTAACTTTGATGTTGGTGACTTAGTCTTGAAATGGGATAAACCTCATGAAGACAAAGGCAAGCATACGAATTTTCAATCCCTATGGATTGGTCCATACATAGTCCACGAGAAGCTTGGCCCTTATACGTACTGTCTGCAATCACTTGACAATACGATTGAAAGTATTCTTGTCAATTTCTAAGATCTCAAATATTATTTTTAGTAGGTCGAACTACACCCTGCACCATGTACATAAGTTTGTCTAATGCTTATTGTTTTTCTTTTTCACTTTCTTACTATTTATGTTTCATATTATTTTGTTTTTTTAGTATCCTACTTTTTTTGGTCTTTTTTAAATAAGTGCTTCCCTTTATTGAGTTCTGGATTTTGAATGAGTATGTGGCTAAGATCTAAAGAGTCTTGTGACATTGCAGTAGTTGGCCTGTCTTGTGTCTGTCTTCTTTGTGCTTAGTCGTAACCTTCGGACGATGAAGTATTGATGGAAAATGTGAGCTGTCTACAAGGGAAGCTTGGGTCTAACCATGAGCCTATGTCCACACTCTGAAACCCCATGCCTATACTCAACCTTCTTCTCTATGTGATCAAGCTCATTGAACTAGTAGAAACAGAGAAGGGGAAAATCTAAATGAGCAAACCTATGTCAGAGGTCTTACATGCTTCTCTGAGGGAACAACCTCTTCTTCTATAAATATGTTGGGATCCCTCTTCCACCCCAAAAATAAATAATTTCCTATGCACATTCCCTTAAAAAATACAAAGGCAAAAGAATAGAAAGGCTTCCTGCACACAGAGGTGAAGCATGCAACTCCACTGAGGCACTGACTTGGCTTGATGGGAGTGGAGAAATGCGTGTGCTCCTACGTGAATCCATCGGGGAACTGTCCAGGCCTTCTTCACAGCAGAGCAACACTAGAGATGAAAACTTATACTCTTAAAAAAATTTAACTCGTGAGCGAAACTACCCTTCCCGATTTTGAAACATTGTGATCAAGTTGAACCTTATTGTTTTCTTTAACTGAGTTGGTGAAAGGTGAACCATGTCTTTCCATGGGGCAAATAGGGAGGTTGAAGTAACCCTCATAGCGATTCAATACTCCCTAAAAGACCAAGGCCCTGTGTTGTCAATGGACCAAAACAGAGAAGATGGAGTTCAACCAGTGTGTCGCCAAGTGTTGTAGTGGCTACAAAACCCTCCAAATTTTTGGTCTACTTCTAAAGTCAGAGCCTCCCTTGGATTTTTAATTGATGTTTGCAAGTAGTCAGGCTCACCCTGTGAGCTCATTTTGAGTCTTTGCACCCTCCTTGCTTGACCGTTCAACGGACATCTTTTTTCATGTTGGTCATAATGTCACGCTTACATCCATTTTTTGGTCATGCACAAGGTCTCGCTTCATGTGTACAAGCTGTAATCACTATGTAAACATCTATAACACTCACACATGATTTTGTATGCATTTTCGTGCAAGAATCGTCATAGTCTTTCAATGATCTATCACAAGCGTCGCACTTGTCACTCTCATCGTTGGTAAATCATGTTGAGTATATGTTCTCTTGATGGTCTAAGGCACCTTGCCGTCATGTCATGTTGAGTGTGTGTTTGCAAGGTTGTGTATTCACAAATTCACTCGCTCACACACTTAGTCATTTTGATGAAGTTATGATGACTAGATCACCCTCTAATAGTTAGACCTCCACCCTAGAATCGACTTGACTGACTGTCACCCACAACAGTGCAAAGTGTCCAACAAGCGATTTCAATCTGCAATGCCTGCAAGCTAATCAACCAAGCCTTGTGCTAGTCAACTAGAGAGTTTGACCACGCAGTGACCCTGGGACTCACTCCCCTCAAAAATTGCACAAAAGTTGCAGACCTTTCCCACTCCGCTGACTGAGCAAACTACGTAGACAGGCCGGACAGACACCTGGTGTCTGTCCCTATCTCCCTCAAAAAAATGTGCAGATTTTCCAACCAGCCACCGAGTGATCGGACCGATTGTTCACCCAGAAAACAGTGCAGATTTCATGAGTAGTCCCTCATCTTCCAAGCATCCCTCTCAACTCAGAATCTATGCAGGGGTATTTAGCAAGTCAACCTCCCAAAAATTGCATAGTTTTTTCACCATCAATCCCGTTGTTATCTCCTTGAAAAAATGCACATTTTTTCCCGAAAAGCCTCCTGCAACCCGCTGCCAACTCCCCAGAGGAATTGCATAGTTTTTTCTACCAAACCCCTTTGCTACCTAAACTACTTCCTCCAAAAAATAGCGCATATCTTCTCACTAGTTGAGCAAGATCCCGCAGACAATCACTCCTGATCTAGATTGTCCATCTCAGTCTCGAGTGACTTCTGCGCAATTTTCACTCGCAATACCCAGAGCCCACATCCTGCCTTGAAACCTACCTTGCATAGTTTCGTATCCTTTTCCTCTCTCGTGGTCACTTGCATCTGAAAGTTAATGATAATGCATCATGGTAGACTAGGAGGTTTATGGATTCGATGTCATCCCGTCATGAGTGGTCGCAGATATAGGTACATGGATTAGACATGATGCGGAGATGGATGGGATGAAAAAGCAGGGCACATGCAAGGAGATTTGTTCGTGAATGTAGAAATGAATGATGTGTGCAAGGAGAATTTTTAACGAATGAATAATGCATACGAGGAGAGTTTTTCACAAATGGATGAACATGTGAAGCATGCCAAAGCACAAGCAAAGGAGCGATGTGCACATGCAACTTCAAGTGAACACAAAGACCATTGAAATCTCCACACACCTTTCCATATGGAGGTGAAGTTATGATACACCAAGAGGACATCCATCACTCAGCAACATTGTAGCTCAATATGGACACCACCAACAACATGAACATACCAACACTGTCGTGTCATGAGTCATGTCACCCACATCACTACTGTGGGCCATACTGTTGTAAATGAATGTAATGTAATGTGGAAGTCCAAGAGACCCACATGTAATCAGAAGAGTCATGTAACCTAAAAATTCATGAGAGTCAAACAGTCATGATGGAAGTCGAACAGCCACAAGGGCCAGTTTTACCCTTGGCTATAAATACTCCCTCATTTGTACATGCAAAGGAAGTCTTCACCTTGGCTCCTCCCACATAGTTGATCTAGGTGGATATTGGTGGCCACTCGCTAATTCCACTTGGACCCCCACCATTGTTTCTTTCAGTTTTTCAGTTTCCTTAATTGTAGCACAATTTACTAGTTTTAGTAGTTTTTCGAGTCCTAAACTTTCGGATCCATTTTGAGGCCCTAAATGACATTCTTTTCGCAATCTACAGCCAGTGATATTCCATATAAAATCATATTTTCAGTCATATTCCTCGAAGATGTATTTCCAATGGGTTATCATGCACGTCAAACGAAGATAATATGACCAAGTCATGACCTTGAGAAGTTGGCTATCTAACTCACCCCAACGAGGCCCACAAACTCTTGGTGTTACATCTCCTTGGGTTAGGGTTTTGGTTGTTTAAGGTTTGCTCTTACTATTCAATAATAAAAAGGCCCTTGAGCCTCATTGTTACACAATTCAGAGGCATGTAGCCACCACATCTCTTCTCAGAGATAAGCTACCATTGCCCAAGCTAGTCTTATTTCCATTCTGTTTGTAAGCATATTTCAGTATTTGATATTAATGAAATGAAGTTTTATTTCTACCGCATCTTTATATTTATGGTTATATCTGTAATTTGTTGCACTCATATTTAAATCCGGATCAATGGCATCAGAGCGTTCCGCTCTTTCTCTGTTTTTCTTTGCATGTCTCCAACGAGGTCGGGATATAAGGAGTTAGGGCTTGAACTAGTTGAACCTTTGCAAAACCAACCTCACAAATCCCGATGGCCTCCCATGGTGGATGAAAAGAAAGGTGAGGGGGCAGGAGATCCTATCAAAATCTTGCTTGAGAAACCCCTTGAGCGACAAAGGAACGCAAATATGGACAACTTTGCCCAGGTCCTTCAGCGGCTACCTAGGGGTGACACATCTACTACCAACAGCTACTCTGGAAGCGCGACAACCTTTAAGGTACAAGTTAACTTTGACATTCCCATATTTGAGGGTCAGATAGATGCTGACATTGTAGATAAATGGTTAAATATGCTGGAATGATATTTTTTTTTCATGATTTTTCTAGTCTAGAAAAGATCACCTTTCCAATTCTCAAACCATCCCCCCACGTCAATGATTGGTGGGAAACCTATTGTGAGCAGAAGGATGAAAGTACGAACTCACTGTTTTCAGCCAACCCCACTTGGAACTCATTCCAGGATGCCATCAAGGAGCAATTCTACCCTGTCATAAGCTATGAGGATAAATACATAAAGTGGACAACGCTGCGACAAGGAAGGGACAAAGATGTGCAGGGGCTTACCAATGTTTTTCGTACCCTTCGCACAAACTTGGGTATCAAGGATTCTAAGAAGAATTTGGTTCTTAGGTACCTCGACTGCTTGTATAGGTACATCTAGGATGAGATGAAATTCCTAAACATCTCCTCGCTCGACACAACATACTGATATGCGGTCAAGATCGAGCAAAATTTTAAATATAAGAAGCGAGACTTTGGATCTGCAAATCCGAAGCAAGGGAAACGTACCCCCAAACTGCAAGAACAAAGGGCAAAGCCAAGGTGGGTCTATCACACGGAATAGGTCGATCTTACAGACAAGATAGACCTTCCTAGAATCTCAAGAAGACCTAATGACAAGCAAACCAACTAGACACTATCTTTCTCTAAATATGCTTTAATAAACAATGACAAACAAGTGTTTTTAGGGCCTACCTTCGGTTCAATGCAAGCTTGTGGATGCCCTTGCTCCTTCGATCCAAATGAGCTCCTTTGTCGTGAATCTGCAAACACAAACAAGGCAAACAAATTAAATAGCACCTGAAAATCCAAAATCATAAAACATATTTAACATGAAAGTCAAGGAGTCCATGAAACAAATAGCATGAGATACTTGTTGAAAAAAATGAGTTTGATTGTATTAATTCAAAAGAAGAAGAAATTTACAACCTTTTCCTTGACGTTGTACAAGCTCCTCCTAGGGTCCAGCAAGAAGTATCCTCTACTTTGACAAGTTTCACTCACTCCCCAATGAAGCCAAAAAGGTATGTGATCTCTCCTCTTAAGCTCAACTAGGAAGTCTTGATTTCACCAGCATTTACCCTCAAAAATGTTCAGCTTCTAACCTCTCCAGCAACCAGCCCAATGCCTGTATTTATAGTGCAATGGAGGGAGGTTACTAGGTCCTCCTTCAAAGGGATAAAGCCCTCCTTCAAAGGGATAGCTCCTCTCATCAAGTGATTAGCTCCTTCTCTTTTGGGATGCATGAACCACCTCAGAGCGAACAATCCATGTCAAAATTCCTTCTAGAAACCTCTAGAATTAACCCAAAGTGAGTTTTTTAAGATAAAACTTGTGCCTTTTGACTTTCAGAGGGGTCCGCACCTACGTCGTTAGGGACAGAGCGGGCAAGTCCGCAGTTTTTGTACACAGAAGGTGCGAGACCGCAGGTGACAATGAGAGAAAGTGTGGAATGAGAGTTACATTGATTTTTAATGTCTTTCTCCCATTTCCAAAGCTTGACTTGAAGAGCTGAGGTCTGAGACTTGCTTAGGAGGACAGTACAAGTGATGATAGACCCATACTGACTACAAATAATCATGGTGATGATATTTTTGTGTAACAGGGGCGGCCCAGGAAAACCTGCTAAAGCTATAAGAAAAGAACAATTTCACGAAGCTGAAGAAGGACACGGGAAAGTGGTTTGAGTTCCATAAGACCTCCACTCACAACACAAGTGAGTGTTGAGCCAAGCAGTCACTGGTGGCTGAGCTAAGGGCTTCGGAATCATATTCCTGTTACGACTCTGAGTCAGAACTCGATAAGAAGAATAAAAAAAGGAAAACATTATCGATGTAGAGCCCAACGCCATTGTTTCCACCACGAATATCTAGAAGGAGGAACCCAAAGATCCAGAGGAGGAGTGCCTCTTCCACTCCCAGATGTGGGTAAAGGGTTCCCTACTACAGTTCATTGTCGACAGCAGGAGCAAAAAGAGCCTCATTTCGGCGTAGCTCATGAAGAGGCTGGGCTTACTAACCACAACACATCGACAACTTTACACCATCAGGTGGCTTCACCAAGGATAGGATCTTCGCGTGAGCCAGCAACGTCGCCTCCCATACAACATCAAGCCCTTCACGGATGAGGTATTATGTGACATTTCTCCCCTTGATGTTTGTGATGTATTATTAGGCCAACCATACTTATGGAAGTGACATGCTATATATGAGCCAAGGCCTTGTGTTGTTGTTATTACTTTTGGAAATAAGTTGTACAGGATACCGAAGGTAGCACCACCTACTACCATCTCTTTGGTTACTACAAAAAAATGCGGTAAGCTCATTTCCAAAAATGAGAAATTTGTTTTCTTGATGATATGCCCTTAGGGATAGGAGAAAACGGTGTTCATGACCTCCATACAGGGCCCCTCTGCACAAAAACAAAAGATGGACAAGGTCGTGGAGGGGTATGAGGACATATTCACCTCCCCCACAGGGGTGCCTCTGCACTATCACGTCAAGCACTCCATGAATCTAAACCTAGGTGTGTCGCTTCCCAACGAACCAATCTATCGGCACTCCATTCTGGAGAACAACGAAATCAAGAGGCAGATTCAAGAGTTGTTATAGAAAGGTCACATCCATCTGAGTTCATCACCCTGTGGGAGCCCGATCATGTTGGTACAGAAGAAGGATGGGACTTGGAGACTCTGTATTCACTACCGGGCACTGAACAAGATCATTATCCATAATAGGTACCTGATCCCACGGATTGATGACCTTCCAGACCAACTGAAGGGGGCAAAATATTTCAACAAGATCGACGTGAATTCTGGCTATTACCAAGTACCAATCGAACCCTTTAATGTGTGGAAGACTACCTTCAAAGACAAGGAGGTCCATTTCGAATGGTTGGTTATGCCTTTTGGGTTGACGAATGCTCCTGCAACCTTCATGAGGCTAATGGATGACATCTTGTGGCTATACAAGAACTCATTTGTAGTGGTATACTTGGATGACATCCTGATATTCAGCCAGAGTTGGGAACAACACCTCCACCACATCTGACAGGTTCCTCAAACACTGCGGAAACACAAGTTGTGTGCCAACTTGGAGAAATGCACTTTTGGCATGACATAGGTTCAATGTCTGGGATACATTATTGATGAACGAGGGGTGCATGTGGATCCATCCAAGGTCCAAGTAATTTGGGATTGGCCAGCCTCAACCACTCTGATAGAGCTTTATAGCTTTTTGGGTGTTGCCAATTTCTATCACAGGTTCGTGTTGGGATTCTCTCATATCACTTGTACCTTGAGTCAAGTCACCAAGGGAGGAGCGAAAGCATAGTTATTTTGGTCTGAATATCAATAGAATGCATTCACATAGTTGAAACATTTACACTACTCTACACCAGTGCTCACCTTACCAGACTTGCAACAACCATTTGAGATCAAGACAAATGCCTCTAACTATGTTATTGGGGCAGTCCTTACTCAACAGGGGCTTCCAATGGCATATCACAGTGAGACACTTTCAGACACAGTCTGAAAGTATCCCACTTATGAGAAAGAGATGTATTCCATTGTGCAAGCTTGTTGATAATGGAAGCATTACATTTTGAGGAAGGAAACAACCATCCACACAGACCACCGACCCCTGTAGTTCATACAGACACAAGGGAAGTTTCAGAATGATCACCATCAAAAGTGGTCCACATACCTGCAATAGTTCCATTTGAATATCAAGTATAAGAAGGGTATCACTAATAATGTTGCAGATTGCCTCACCCGACCACCGATCATGGCGTTAAACACCATTCTCAACTCTTGTGGGCATGAGACTTATGATTGGCCACTTCTCTGCAAAAGTGACCTAGAGTTCAGCCACACATACCAAATGCTCTTGGAGGGTCAGCAATTTCTAGAATTCCACCTCCAGGATGCCCTCCTATGCCACCTAGGACATATTTGTGTTCCTTCGAGCAAGCGAGCCAAGATGATTTGGGAAGTGCACTACAGTCGGGTCGTTGGGAATTTTGGTGTCGCGAAAATAGTGGCAGCACTGTAGAAGTATTTCTACTGGCCGAATCTTCGACAAGATGTCGGGAAGTACATCAGATCTTCCAATTCCTGCACCATTTCCAAACCGACCATCAAGAAGCAAGGCCTCTATACTTTGTTGCCTACCCCTAGTCAACCTTCGGAATCCATATCCATGTATTACATGTCGGGCCTTCCTTCTACTAAGCATGGCAACAAATTTGTTTTTGCTTTTGTGGCCTGCACAACCCATACCTAACCCTAATCACAATAGGTTACCTCAACCCGTGCAAAACATAGAAATTCATCCCTTTCCTACATACATGATCACTGCCATTCCTGTAAATGAAATTCAACTACGATCAGGAAGGACAATTAACAAAGGAAAATCAATTGTCATCATCCAGGAAGAGTTACCCTCCATGTCATCTGAAAATTATTCACGAAATGAAAAACAACAACAGAAAGAAGAAGAATCACCTGAACCACCATACCCGGAAAGACTGATAGTAAAGAAAGAGGAAGTACTACTTGAATATGACTTGGAAAATGAACTTAGGAATGTCTGTATTAAAATCCCACTTTTACAAGAAACTAGAGGCATTCACATATACACTAAAATTTTCAATGACCTCTGCATTAAGAAGACGAGAAGAAAGGGGCATAAGAATCAAAATTTCAAAATCATGAGCCAGATGTCCACAATGATCTATGACATGCATGCCAAATATAATGACCCTAGGATCTCCATTGTCACTATTAAAATAAATGGAGTACTTCTACCTAACACCCTGTTAGATTTACGAGTGACCATAAATGCAATGACTTATGAAGCAATGATGTCACTACAGCTACCTGAATTGAAAACCACCCCTATCCTCTTAGAAATGGAAGATAAATCTGTTGTCAAACCAATAGGATCCTTGGAAGACATAGCAGTCACTATGGCCTCTTGGAAATACCCTATAGATTTTGTAGTTATTTCTCCCAAAACCTCTAGACCTGGACACCCTGTGGTCCTGTGGAGGCCATGGCTGGAAACTGTTGATGTCGTCATTGGATGCAGGAATGGGGAAATGATTATTTCAAATGGTTCTCACAATCAAACCTTGTCCATCTTTCCACTTGCTCAAACAACTGCTGAAATACCATTATGGCTCGAAAACCCATATGGATACGAAGATTGCATGTTCCCCTTGTTAACATTAGATCAATCTAGAGGTCTCCAGGAGCATTTTGATGAGCATGTTTTACAACAGTTCTTAGAAAAGAGTTCTTGTATCAATTATCATATTTCTTTTAATGGTTATCAGCATGTGTTTAGTGATGAGTTTCAGGAAACCTGCCACCCGGCTATCTTTGCCTCATTTGTAGCGATGGAGGAAAGCCATGAGCCCACCACAGAACCTGTGGAAATATTCAAATGGAAAATTTTACACATTGGTGCACAATTGACTACAAAACAATAGCAGTAGTTGATGAGTATGGTTTGTGAACAAATAGGAGAATTCACATGGGATTACTTGGATATGAGAGGTATACATCCAGACACTTGCATCCATCATATCTACAGAAATGAGGAAATAAGACCTGTTTGGCAACCAAAAAGGCATATGAACCCAGCATTAAAAGACATCGTTAAAGAGGAGCTTCAGAAACTTTTGGCCGTATATGTCATTTACACCATTTCTAATAGTAAATGAGTGTCACCCTTGGTAGTAGTTCCAAAGAAGAAAGGAAAGTGGTGAATCTGTGTCGACTATAGAGAATTAAACAAGGCCACATTGCGCGATTATTTTCCATTGCCTTTCATTGATCAAATTCTAGACACGCTTTCAGGTAAGAAATATTTTTCTTTTGTGGATGGTTATAGCGAGTACAATCAAATTCAGGTAGCCAAAGAAGACCAGGAAAAGACTACTTTCATGTGCCCATGGGGTACTTATGCATATAAATTCCTTCCTTTTTTTCTTTGTAATGCCCCTGCCACCTTCCAAAGAGTTGTGATCATTTTCTCTGATCTGATCCATGACTGTGTGGAAGTCTATATGGATGACTTCACAGTCTATGCGGATGACTTTCTACAGGCTTTGGAGAATCTAGAAAAGGTATTAATCCATTGTCAAGAAGCTGTTCTAGGCCATCATGTGTCAATTGAAGGGATTCAAGTTTACCCAGAAAAAATCGAGGTAATTTCACGTATCCCTATTCCAAGCTCGCAAAAAGAGGTAAGAAGTATTTTAGGGCATGCAGGATATTATGGACAATTTATTAAGAATTTCACTAGAATTACAGCACCATTATTTGAGTTGTTAACTAAAGATACTAACTTTGTATGGAATGTTGACTGTCAACAGGATTTTCAGGTATTGAAAGAGTAGATTATCTACCACTCCGGTGCTAAGAGGACCAAATTGGTCCTTACCTTTTCACATTTGTATAGACGCTTTGGACACTGCGCTACGAGCAGTTTTGGGACAAAGGGAAGATAACTTTCCCTATGCCATTTACATTTTTCGCAAAAATCTCTCTCCCGTTAAATTAAATTATACGGTTACTGAAAAAGAACTGTTAGTAGTTGTGCATGCTATAGGAAAGTTTAGACATTATATTACCAAATATGAGACATTTGTCCATACCGACCATTCTTCTGTTAGATTTTTAATGAATAAACATGTTATTAATGGTAGGATAACTAGATGGTTTTTTCTTCTACAAGAATTCAATATAACTATAATTGATAGGCCTAGAAGAGATAATTTGGCAGCTGATTTCTTATCTCATTGTAATCTTATGCAGGGAAGCATGCCAATGCCAGTGCCCAACAAATTCCCAGATAAAGCTCTATTTGCCATTTCTACTGTTACTCCTTGTTTCGTTGACATCACCAATTATCTGCAATCAGGAAAACAACCTCAAATCCTGTCGGCCCAAGAAAGGCACAATATAGTGTAGCACACTACTAGTTACTCCTGGATTGAGGGAGATCTATTTTATCAAGGACTGGACTTGATTATGAGGCGATGTGTGCGGGAGGATGAGATGCATGATATATTAAGTGCCAATCACAACGAGCCTTGTGGTGGCCATTTCACCAACAAAATAATGGCATATAAAGTTCTCCATACTAGATACTATTGGCTGACCTTATTCAAAGATGACAAGAAGTTTGTTCTAAGTTGTGATGCTTGCCAATGAATGGGGAGACCAGTTTCCTCCGATGAAATGCCTCTTCAACCACAAATTTCTATTGAATCGTTTGAGAAGTGAGCATTAGACTTCGTAGGGCCCATCTCTTCAATGTAAAATAAGAAGAAACATATTTTGGTATGCACTTATTATGTCACCAAGTGGGTAGAAGCCAAAGCATTGTATGCTGCCACTTAGAAGGAAGTAGTAGAGTTTTTGTTCGAATACATATTTACAAGATTTGGGGTGCCTCGTGAAATTGTCACTACTCAAGGAACCCAATTTACATCAAAGTTGGTCAAGGCACTCACAGAACAGTATCAAGTTAAGCATCTCAAATCGACCCCCTACCACCCCCAAGCTAATGGGCAGGTGGAGTCCACGAACAAAGTGTTGGAATCTATCCTTACAAAAACAATTCAACTGCATCACAAAGATTGGGAAGAAAAGTTACCAAAAGCACTTTGGGCTTACCGGATCACTTGAAGGAATGTGACCGGACACACACCTTACGAATTAGTTTATGGTAAACAAGTGCTCTTGCCCATCGAATTCCAGGTAAAAAAATTTAGAAGTGTTGCTTAGTTGGGCATGAATTAAAATGAGGCTCAAGAATAGAGATTGATGCAATTGAACGAGCTTGATGAGATATGAAAATATGCCTACCACAAAACTACATTAGTACAGGACAAAAGAGCCCGATGGCACGACAAATTTATTAAGAAGAAAATCTTCCATCCAGGTGACTGGGCATTGTTATACGATAGTAAGTTTAAGCATTTCAAAGGTAAATTTTTCAATAGATGGTTGGGACCATATGAGGTAACTGAAGTCTTTAATAACGGTTCAGTTCGTATTTGTACTATCAATGATGATAATATTTTCTTTGTAGTAAATGGCCATCAACTTAAATTTTATCGTAAACCACCTTCACGTGATCAGTTTTCACATGAATTTCGAGAGGATCCACGATTGGAGCTAATTCATTTCAATAATCAGCTCCTTGCTGGTTCATATAATCAACTGAACCAGCAAGGAGCTGATTATTGAAATGAATTAGCTCCAATCGTGGATCCTCTCGAAATTCATGTGAAAACTGATCACGTGAAGGTGGTTTACGATAAAATTTAAGTTGATGGCCATTTACTACAAAGAAAATCTTATCATCATTGATAGTACAAATTATATATATATAGATAGATAGATAGATAGATAGATACAAGCAGTCCTCCACACAACCCATGTAAAGTAAAGGAGGAATCCATCAGAAGGAAGTTTATTCCTTTATCTAGGTCTAGTGGATTATCTATGGAAAAGTGTTATATATCTAACCCGTAAATATTATAGATCTGATATGAAAATATAAGATAATGCAAATAAGCCCGAAAATAATATGAAATGCTTCTTTATTGATCAAAACCCTTAAAGTAGGGCAACACCATACATTCACTCCTTAAGGAAGGAGAACACTCCACAAGCCATATGCCTGTTCATACAATAATCCTTGATGCGATTCCTTCACATGGAGTCTCTAACCTCTATATAGGACTCATACATACAATAATATGGGTCATTACCATGGTTCCCTCATACCATCAACTAATACCATGGGCCCATTACATTATTACTAACTACTTGTGGTCCCTTACATGATATAGGTTAACCACCTTATTTATTACTATGGCCCATCCCATTATTACATTATTACCTTGGGTACCTCCTTTGGTACCCCATATTATCCCCCCTAGGTATATAACACTCCACTCCCCTTTGCATGTTTCATCCCCGAAACATGGGAAGAACACAAATAATAAGATCTACTCAAAAGAGTAGTCCACTGGTACCATGCACGTGCATATAGCCATCCAAGAGAAAGGTGAACCCTCGGTCTCGCTGGTGCCTCGCTCGCTTGAGATGGAAGTTGACCATGGCAGCTCTTCTGTGTTGATGTGTAGTAGGTGGATCTTCGCTCCTCGCTATCCGTCATACGAGGGTTGTTTTCCTTGTGGCTAATTGGTTGCCATCTTGTTGGTTGTTTTCTTGTGGGGTGATGTGGGTGATGATATGTTGAAGTTTTAACCCACAGTGTCTTTTTCTTTAATTCACCCTGCTGTGGTGCCTATTGTGGTGTCTTCTTTTCCAATATGATTTCAACCACTAAGCCCTCATCTGATGTACCTGTAACCTTTTTTGCTTCAGCCTCTGTTTCTATTTGATTATCTATCATCACTGGCTCATCATCTAATATTTCAGACCCTGGAACATCTTCTGCTTCAACATTTGTGGACTCTAGCTGTTTATTGATGGAAATATCCTGTAATGTGACTTTCTTCTTTTTATATCAGAGCTTCAAGAATTTCTTCTGCACATTAATATTGATAGTACCCGCAGATTCCATGCGAGGATATCCCAAAACAACATCCATATTATCCATCTCTGAAGTATAAAAATCACCATGCAACACATACTTATCCATAGAAAGCTTCAAATCCTTATAAATTTGAACATCCTCATCATCAACTTGTGTATTTTCAATTTGTTTTTCTAGAACTTGTAAGTTTTTTGCCAAATTAACATTGATGAAATTATGCTTGCAACTAGGATTTATAGAAACAATGATCTTCTCTTTCTGAATCAATCCATGAACCTGCAATAAGGATATACCGGTATGAAATAGCCCCACATGTTTCTCCTTATCTTGTTTTTTGGCATGAGACCATCTGTCTAAAAGTAATTTTTCAAATTCTTCATCGGGCAAGTTGAAACACTTCTTTTGGTTAAGGAATCCCCACCATGTGGCTGCCTCATCTTTAAAATTAGCTAGTGCCACCCATTTCCAATTGTGTCTAAATAACCTCTTGTATTCATTTATGTATTCTTCAATAGTAGGACTCTTATCATTCCCTGTAAAAAATTCCTTGCTAGAAGCCATGAAGGTTTGGAAAAAATTCACTTACTTGGCAAAAATTTGAAATTGTCACAGTTTAGTCAATATTGATCAGAATCCCTATTATGACATACTTTCGGAAATGGAACAACCATTCTGCATCTGCCCATGTGATAGAAATCTTGATCCAGACACTTGGAATTTCAGATCTGTGCTGCAACTCTCCGCCGTCACCAAAATTTCTGCAAAAAAGAGCTAATTTTAAATCAGCGATATCTCCCTCATCCGGACTCCGATTTAACTGATTTTTTTTTGAAATTGAGTGCGTTTTCACACAGAATCTAGATCTACAATTAGATTTTGTAGATATTGCACCAAGACATCCAAATATGTGCCGCAAATTCATCACCCTAAAAAATTGTCTGCAACCCCACTGATTTTTAAATCAGTGATATCTCCTTCATCCGGACTCCTATTCAACCAATTTTTTTTTTGAAATCGGCTATATTTTCATAAATAATCCGGATTTTCAATTAAATTTAGCAGATCTTGCACAAAACATACAGATCTGATATAAAAACTCACCGCCCCTGAAATCCTGCAAAAATAAAAAAAATAAAAAAAAAATAAAAAATAAAAAATCTCCACTTTTGTGCCCAAGAAAGTGCTCTGATACCACTTGTTATAGATCTAACCTGGAAATATTATAGATCTGATATGAAAATATAAGACAATCCAAAAATAATATGAAATGATTCTTTATTGATCAAACTCTTAAGGTAGGGCAACACCATACATTCACTCCTTAAGGAAGGAGAGCACTCCACAAGCCATATGCATGTTCATACAATAATCCTTGACACTATTCCTTCACATGGAGTCTCTACCCTCTATATAGGCCTCATACATACAATACCATGGGTAATTACCATGGTTCCCTCATACCATCAACTAATACCATGGGCCCATTACATTATTACTAACTACTTGTGGTCCCTTACATGATATGGGTTAACCACCTTATTTATTACTATGGCCCATCCCATTATTACATTATTACCTTGGGTACCTCCCTTGGTACCCCATATTATCCCCCCTAGGTATATAACAAAAAGGAACTGGTGGAGTCTCCTTTGGAAGCCTTCAGACTCTCTAAATATGAAGCTCCCGAGTATTGAATGATACAGGCTCGTAAATGAAATGGACCAATATTAGTCTAGGGATTCCTTGAGCATAGAATTGTTTTTTTTTAGGCTCAAGGTAATGATTATGGAAAGGAAACCTAGAGAGTCTACTTGGGAAATTCAAACTCTCTAAATAAGAATGCCTCGAGCACTAACTACTTTAGGCTCGCTAAAATAATAAGGTAGTAGTAGTACATGGATCCTTTGGGTTGTGAATTATTCTTTTCCAGGTCCAAAGGAATAAACTACGGAAAAGAAGCCCCTTGGAGCTCTCTTCTAGCCATTTCTAGCTCCCCAAAAAAGAAATACCCCAGGCAACTATCATTCCAAGCCTGGTTAAAATCCATGGGTTGATAAGTAGTCTCTTTTTCTGAAATAATTGAGCAGCCTGAGATTCAATCTAAAGGTTCCGAAATCAGCACAAATAGCTCATATCTTATACTTTGTCCAGCTTCAGTTGTTCTTTCATGAGGATCTCAGAATTTGATTCCTCATATTTCTCAAGATACCTATGTTTCATGTTTTGATCAAAATATGATGTGTCATTTTCTGTTAAATATTTATGTTATATGCTCTGTCCAGAATGCAACTCATATTTCATACGAGGGTCCTGAGATCTTGCCTAAAAATTGGGGCCTATAACCACACAGTGCTATCACAATATGCGCAAGAAATTTATTGTATCATAAACATAATCATCTTGTTTTTGTTAACACACTTTGAGGAGTCAGGGCCTGACTTCAAAAGCAAACAAGAAATGATCAAGGCTACCAACTCACTATGAGTTAAGTACAGGTTCATGGCATCAGTACTTGATTCGCCAAAGGCATGGTATTGCAATCCTCCAGAAGCAAGGCAACGGGCACATCATTACAGAAGGTGTGGCTTCAACACATCAATTGCACACTTTACACAAATCATTTAAGTGGTAAAGGTATGCACTTGTATTTTTCTTAAGTTTAACTGACAAGTAGTTGAAATTTTAATCATTAAAGGATGCATCTGAATCTATCCTGTGATCACCATGATCATACATCCTATGACCTCATCTATCTATTCCCGATCTCGTAAACACATATCCTCCATTATGCTAATAATACATCACCCCCATTGCCATGATATATTCTTGCTATGATGACTGCTCACCCACTTGACCATCGGTTCATGACACCCTTTGTCATCATGGTAAAGATGCTCCATCTCATAGCCAAAATGCTCACATGCTCCATCCATGGATTGCACACTGCAACCATTTGCCCATGCTCTAAACCAGTCAAGGATGGGATTATCACCATCATGGCAATCGATCCCTGGTATCTAATCCATCATTGCCACAGTCATTCATCTCCCATTAAAATAGAGATCGATTATGAGCATGGGCGGAGGGATAATAAGAAACCAACAACATAGTCAATTAAAGAAAAAGGGGAGTTCAACAGAATGCAGGCGCCATGGGAGCAGAAAAACATGAACCCACTTTTGTTTAATTTCTACGCAGTGCAGAATATGAACAATGTAAGGGAATTATAGAGGAGAAAGGATGGATGATCTTTTTACGGAGGTTTCAGGGCTATAATGATCAAGTCGCAATGGCATTCGCTCGAAGTTTTAATGGTGAAGATGCCCAAGTCGGTGACCTCCACTTCAGCATCACAGAATAATTAGTGAGTCAGTCTATTGGGCTACTAGCTGTTGGTGAGCGATTTTTCAGTGGCAGCCAGTTAGACATACCGAATTGCACCATGTTCCTAAAACTAGCCTATAGGTCAATTAGTTGGACGAAGGGAGTGCTTCATAACTGCATAGAGGACCAATGGCATCCACTCCTGATAATGTTACAGTGCTTTGTGACCTGTGAGGGAAGGTTTGTTGTTCTATTCCTTTATCATATCAGGCTCATGGTTCATTTTGTTGAAGATAGGCCACTAAAAATTCCTTACTTCCTAAAATCAAGCTTGCATAAAATGGCAAATGGAGTACCTTCTCATGGAAAGAAGCCCGAAACTGCACTGTATCATCATAGTTTAATTAAAATTTTACTGGTGGCTGAGCTTAAGAAATGGAAGCAGTAATGGGAGGACTTCCTCATTGAAGCATTCCTTGGACAGGAGACACAAATCAAGGGCAGGCAACACGTAGTGGGCCGCTCCTTAAAAATCGATGATGTAATGCCCCCATCTAAGTCTGAGTCCACACCTACCCATTCCCCTACCCTAGTTCTAAACCCCTCATACAACTGCAGATAGTTTAAAAGATGGCAAAAGGAAGGGTTCAGTGGAAATCTCGCTGGGGTCGCAGCGAAAAAGGAAACACGATCAGGAAAACCCACCCAGCCAGAACTAAGTCCCATGGTAGAGATCGATGCTCTGGAATCTCCATTATATCCCTCCTTCAGACCCGGAAGCACCACCCCTAAGGCTAAATGCTGGAGTCCCGTGTTCTCCTACAAAACTCCCCCAATTCCCATAGCTGAAACCTCAATTAAAGCTTGCCATTGGACCCGCAGCATGGCTCCTACCTTGCTAACCAATGTTGAGGGCACTAGCCTTATGCATATTCCTATTTCATCTTCCTGTGATGATGATTCTCTGCAATCAAAAATTTCCCTCAAGGAAGAGGCCACTGCTACAACTAAGCTTAAAATCCCTGAGGATATTGCCCGGGATCTGGAGGCTTTATCTCCCACTAGACCAATAGCAAGCAAAGACACTACACAGGTTATTCTGCATCAGTCATCTAAGAAATAGAGAGGCAAATTGTTGGGAGGAAGTACCTCACAGCAATCAACGACCCCATCTAAAGCCACCACACTAGATGCTAAAGAAAATTTGAAGATCAAGCTTATCAAGCTATGGAAGACAATCGCCAAGCTTAGAGAGCAAGAAAATAAATACAAGGTTTTATTTCATTTTGTAAAAGATGTAAATCAGCAAGTCAGGGACTCTAATATGAAACTATATGCCCAGAATGATGCCTTGACAAGGAAAAATAAACACCTTATGAGATGGAAAGCAGCCCAAAATAAGCCTGTCAGACGATTGAATGCAAACAGATTAGTACTGCAATTTCAAAAGTGTTTGCCACCTATCTGACAAGCGATTGAGGTTTTAATCAAGACTATTGGTCTCTAACCAGAGTCTTCTTCAGTTGAATGCAGTCTCTTTTTTGTTGGATGCATGAGGGCATGCATCAAGATCGGCGTGGGAGGATGTTGATACTCTATTTTTTTCCTATTAATATCATCTTCAATCCCCTTTTTACCTCTTTTTGACACTATGGAACCTATTTCCTTGCTATTTTGCTACCCTATCATGATCCAAATCCCTATTCAAGGTAAATCCTTTTATGGTTACATTTGGCTATTTGTTAGTGGATTTAAGCAGATATAGGTGGCTGATTCCTAAAACTAACTAATTATTATGATCAAGTGTAGATTTCCCAGCAAATATGTGCAGGAAACTAATGGAAAGAAGCAAATGGTGTACCTTGGCTCCTTACTAGTGTACTTAAACGTTATATTCGGATTTGGTACTCAAACAGTGCAATGGATAAGAATTCGTGCGCTTCTGGATGATGAGATGTCACCAGCTTTGCAAGGAATGCATTTGATCAAAAGATCTTTGTTCTCTTTTCTCTTGTTACGGCATACACCAAGTTTGGGAATTGGTTACAAGTTGTTGGACCAATGCGGGGTAGCCGTTCGAACCTATTTTCTTTGAAGAAGTCGACTTGTTAAGACTGTTATAAATTATTATTATTAGTTTTTTGTTTAACTGTAATTAAATGCCTGTAAAGGCAGGGGATGTAATATGTCAAGTGGGTGTTAGTTATAGTGAAATACTTTTCCATGAATTATATAACTCGTCTTTAATAATATCAAAATGTTTTCGCTCTGAGTTTGAGAGTAAGCATTGATGAATTGCTAAAGATAGTCGATTGATTGCGTTTGAGATTTCTTCTTTAATGTAAGTTTATCTACCTCCCAGGTGCGACCAGGGCCCACCCATCTGGGTTTCTTTGTATATTACAGATAGAACCACAGTGTGATTAGTTACGATCAATTTTACTTGCATTACGAATTAGTTTAGATTGACTGTATGTGAATTGCATTCATTTGGTTGTTTAAAAGAGTGTATATGCATTAATGTTCTTTCATTCAGTCGTTTCCATAATTCACAGTTGAACCTTGTGTGAACCTTGCTTTGATTTAAAAACAGAGTATGCTTGCTATCATATTAAGTTGTAATTAGCCGAGAAATGCTATATGATCACTTAATGAGTGAAACAGATGATCTATACATTGAAGAATACTGTGATTGTTTTGATCAAGTGAATTTGAAATAATTAGGAATGAGATTTGTCTGGATAACAAACTACTATGCATTCCCTCAGGAACTGGAATGGATTGACTTTTTATTTAAATTATTTTACAAATAATCATAACAGAACTCTCATTGATCATTTTCGGTCTAGTTTCAAGCTGTTTACATTGAAGATCACTTTCATACATGATTGGATGGATCTTTATCAATTAGCTCTCTTTCATTTGATGAATAGACTCTAGGATTGTAAAATGGATCGAGTGGATTTCACATAGCACACCTGTGAGTTTTTCGATGGTTACTGTGATTCCATTAAGTTTAATAGATACATGATCTCTCTAATTTGAGTGTGGATTGATTACATTGAGTTTAGTAGACAAAGGATTTTCCCCTGTTTCGTGTGAAGGTTAATTTTATTGTTCATCGAGATAAATAATTCCCTTTTCTTTGTGAGGTGGTTTATCCTAGTTTTTAGGAGTCAGGTATCAATTAGATTTCAAGCATCAGAACATTGGCTCCACATAAGGTTATGTACCAGTAAGGGTTGGTGTGGTTACAAAAGAGTTTAGAATACAACTTCTTAAGGGTTGTTTGGTTGAATTATTAGGTGGCAAGTTTGAGTTGTTTTCATCAGATTGAGACATGTAGATTTCTTAATTGCAAGTATAACAATAAACTAAGTGATAGAACAAAATAGAGTGATTGCTTTAGATTAGTACTTAACTTTCAAATATTTGTTAAGAATTTAACCCACCATTAGGTACATATTGATTGTTTGATTAAGTTTCTATCAGTATAGATTGCTCGTTTGATTAAGAATTGAGTTGTTATAGACTGCTTAGATGCTTAAGGAATGAATTGCGGTTTGTGTAGATTGATTAAGGGTTGAATCATTATTAGTGCAGGTTTGTTTGTCTACTTAAGGATTGAATTTCTATCATTATAGATTGCTTGTTGAGTGTTGAATAAATTGTTATAGAAGTCTGGTACCAGCATTATGGGTTTGATTGAGTAAAGTTTTGTGTGAGAATAATTCCATTTTGTCTCTTAAGATTCATAGCTCAGTCGTTTGTTGAGTTCAGATTTGAATGCTAGGATTTGTAAAGACTTTTGAAATCTGATTGAATTTGATTGTTGGGTCTGCTCTTGACAGCTAACTATTTGTGAGTGTTAGTGTGTTATTACTCCAAGAATCATTATCAGGAAGTGTCAAAAATTTAATTTAAACCTGAACGAAGAAAGCACAAGGCAGCTCATGTTTATGAACCCCGGGTTGACAATTAATATTAAGGGATTTAATCTGGCAATTTAATCTCTCAACAAGACTCGCTTCCACCCTCTCTCTCTACAGTGAAAGAATCTTGACACAAGTAACACTGGCGCTCACCAGGCACGTGTGCCTCGAAGACAAAGCATACCACTCTCCTATGCTGACAAGGAAGATCTAAGGCAAACATTTAAGATAATGGCAACCGGGCCATCATACGGGATAAGAATCTTACACCAAACGGTGTGGGGTCAAGTTGGGACTTCATACCAGGGAGATCCCCTGAATTTTTGTGGGTCGAACACCATCAACATGTCCTTGTTGGCTTCAGGGGGCTTGGACCCAGGTTCATAGTTAGTTGTGCTAACAAAAAAAAAAAACCTACACCACTGGCCCTTTCGGAAACAGCCCGCTTAGCAGAGGCTGTAGTGTCACCCGAGGCAGTATTGGGGGATGATAGAACCAGTTTTTTGTATCTAAAGGCTATGTAATGTTGGGGGTAAGGTGTTTCTTCATTATAAGGTTTGATCTGACCTCCACGAACCTTTATTCTCAAAATCCTCAAACTTAAAGAAAATTCCAATAAGCAAACTTATGAGCTTTGCCTAAGAGTCTAATCATGCATAAAATAACATATAATAGTACATCTAGATCTTCGTGGTGTAATTAAGATAACCTTACATATAAATGGTATTCAACTAAGAATAAATACAAAAAATACATAAGTATACATTTCAGACACAAAATTTCTTCAAATACTCTTTATTATTCCATATCTTCAATACATATACTTTCAGACCATGCACACACAACTGCAGGGGCCCACACACTCAGTTGTAGACTTACCAAGGTCTTTGTGCACACAATAATAGGAGACTTCCCCTTTGCCCAAATACAAAAAAACAACAGTTCTAACTCTAAGAATCAATCTTGACATTAAACTTCCTTTACTTGACTTAACTGCCTAATGACTCCTCAATGAACCCCTTTTATAGTCTTCACATTAAATTATCATTGTCCATGAACCATGGGCGGAGCTTAATACAACTCATCCCTTTACAAAATAAGGGTCTTTGAATTTCCTAAAAGCCCCTTTGACTCTTAACAACCTGCGCTACTCGCACTAGACTCCTCAAAATGAGGAGTCTCTATAATATCTTATCAAAACTTGACTTACAAATTAGAAAAACTTAATGATGTTGGACCATGTCCTAATAGGCCCCCAACACAAAGATTTTACTCGTCCTAAGTCACTGTGTTGGTATGTCCTCGATGTGTTTTTTGAGGCCACAGAATTCTAACTTCAAGGCTTGAATTTATGCGGTACACTATGCGACAACCTGTCGAACCTCTTCAACCAACTTATTTGTAGTTGGCCCTTCGACTTCTAATCCCATCATCCTATACAACTGTTGAAGCGCTTTGAATCTACTCTCTACATTGAATGACAATTGGCTTGCTTTTTCATCCCACAGTTGCGTCCTTATTGAAATGATAGAGGCCTTTCGACACAACTGATCGAACTGAGTCTGTATGGTTTTCCCTTATTGGAGTCTATCAAACCTCTCCATAGGTGCTAAGGTCCATGTTGCTTCCCTTATCTCATCAAACTGCAATTTCTTCTCGTGGATGTCAGCTTCAATTTTCTATAGATGCGGGCCCTCCTATAGCGAGGCCCACATTTCCATCTTGCTTTCAAAAATTTAGCTACAGTCTTTAATTGCAGCAACAAGAACTTCCATATCTGTTTTGATAGTAGCCTTTCCCTCCTCTAAGACTTCTAGAGGGGTGGTAGGATGCAACTTCATCTAAAGCTCAGAAATATGCAACTGTAGCTCAAACCCCACCTTTCCCACCTCGGCCTTATATTCTTTCACTGCGGATGCCAGCTTCTGTAATTTCTTTGTCGAAACTACCTCTGCTATAATCTGGAATTCAGGAAGCTCACCGCATACCTGTGTTTTTGTTGCTTCTAGCTACTAACTGCATGCAATGACCTCTTCTCATTATTTTAGTACCTACACCTTTTCCTCCAATATTTGCTGGTTTTTAGTCTTGACTAAACTGATAACCAGTAATGCTCAATGTTCCCAAACCCTAGCTCATCAAATACTCCTTGATGTAGCTCATGCAATGACTGAATGGGGAGCGCCACAAGTTTAAGTCTCACATTCTTCATATGCAATAGGCACACCCTGTCCTTGAAAGTCTCAATATGTAATGATCCCTCCGGAAACTGCACTTTACGGAGGTCTATGGTAATCTTTATTGTTGAGGCTATCATGCTCACTTTCTTAGGGCTCGCTTGACCCACGCTTACTTCTAGAATGCCTATCCGTACTTGAAATTCCTTAAGGCCCCATTGGACCTTCGTTAAGACTGATTGGTATTGCTCTTCGATGTGTCCCTAGATATCTTCCCTCGTGGATCTAACAGTATCCCCAATTTCATGAAAGTCCCCTCCGTGAAGGCCAGTGGTTCGATGTTGATGGACTTGTCCAATTTTTGTTTCTTCTATGCACCACTAGCGCTCCACTTCTCTCGCTTCTTGATAATGAATGGAGACTCGAAGTCCTCCGTGCCCAAAAAAGGGTATGTGCCACCCTCTTCCTCCTTGGTAGTTTCTATGTCGATTGTGCGCTCTGTCTCTGGCACAGTGAGTTCCTCCACGTCAATCGTGACCTGCTTTAGATCTTTCTTTGGGTCTTTCTTCAAATCTTTCTTCTCATCCTTCGTCTCTGCAATGGTCTTACTTGTGCATGTTGTTGTCGTGTCAGTTGGGTTGAGCCAATCACTTGACCACTGAATGATAATAGCCAAAATATTTTCTTTTGTTACCAGAAATGGCAGTGCATGCCAATATTCCATCAAATCCTTCCTGGCACACATATATACATTGTGAAAATCAGCCTTGAACTTTGCAACGTCAGAGTATTGAGAAAATAGGGCAAGTGAGAACCGCAAGCATTAATTATTCACGATGCACAAGTCCATTTCGAACAAAACCCAAATAATCTTATTCTCCATGGCCCTTGTTGGGTCTTTGGATGCCCACAACGAGGCATAACATGCAGCTTCACAGATATTTGGGTCCACCATTGTGAATACTCATGTGTTCTCCAACCTATTAATGCAATCAAAAGTAACAACCAGGAATAATGAAACGAATTCCCTTGCCCCTGTGCTTCGCGACAATCATCTAGGAATTCCTCACACAAGTACCCCGCCCAATTGAACTAGACCCTTAGTTGCATTGTGCAACCAAGGAAACAACAAGGGTCGACACTTCATCTACGCGACACTTTCTCATAATCTTCTCGGCTAAAATATAGGCGGAAAATAGCACAACCTCATCATTGTAGGAGCTAATGGCGTAGCCCCGGGACTTCTTGATCAATCCAGAGTCACTCTTCATTTGATATGATAGTTTCTTCTCCTATGAATTACCTACAAAGGCGTCATCCGAATGCACCCCCTGACAAGATAGTGTGGTAATTTGTTTGATCAGTATCTCATCAATAGGGATGGGCGTCTCGAGCCAAAGACAGTCATCATGCACCAGAGCGAACAATTAGCACACACACATAGTATTTATATTACTACGCTCGAAATGCGGAACATACAACATGTCCAACAATTAAGTAATTAAGGATTCTGTGATCCATATCAAGTTTTCGAGACATGTTTTCGGTGATAATCACATCAAAATTCATTTGTTGATGCGTTTCGAACCAGCAAGTGTGGTTCATCATCAGGACAAGATGAAGAATCAGATCATGGTAAGAAGTTAAGTCGATAGACTGACCATTCAAATGGATAGAAAGAAAAGACTACTTTTGACAAAAAGAAACGACTACATTTGACGAGGCTTCAGCTACAATTGACTCGACCAATAATTAGGGAAAATTTTTATTAATTAATTAATTAATTAGTTAATTTGTTTATTAAATTTATCTATATATTAATTTAAATATATAAATAACTAAATATATATGCTTATAATTAACTAAAAATATTTTAACTATGTTTATATGTAAACTTATTTATTATAAATACCATGTTTAATTAAATAAAAACTAATTAAAAACTTAAAAATATATATTAGTTAAATTTTATATAAATTTATAAACATATATATTAATTAAATTTTATTTATTATAAATACCATGTTTAATTAAATAAAAACTTAAAATAAATAAATAAAATATATATATATATATATATATATGTTAAATTTTATTTATATTATAACTATATATAAAACTAAATATGTATGGTTATAATTAACTAAAAGAATACCATGTTTAATAAAACTAACTTACAAATATATATTAATTAAATTTCATCTACCTAAACAAAGAAATTAAACCTAATACATTATTATTAAGGGAAATTATTCTCTTCTTTTCATTTTTAAACCTAATAATATATATATATATATATATAGGAATATTGTGAGATAAATTAGAATTAAAAATAAATCATAATAATAAAAATAATAATGAATAAGTACTAAATAAATAACAAAAAAGGAAAAACAACAAATAAATAGAAAAGAGAACAGAGAGGAAATTCAAACAATTCATGAGATGAGGGAATAAAATCAAAACCGAAAAAGAAATAAGTAAACATAAAGGAAAAAAAAAGGCGGGGGAGGTTCTACGAGGAAAGAGCAGGGATCCAACAACTGTTGATTTTCCATCCATCATCCCTGTGAAGATTACTCGGCCTCCTTTCGATTTCAATGGTCTCCCTAAACTTTCAGCAATGAAAAGGAGAAATCCCAGCAATGACCCGGACCTCCCCAATGCATGTATGATGTTTAGTCTTCTCCGTGTGTTCTACCAAAGCTGAAGACCAGGTCCTCCCATGCTTCATGTCGGTTGCGTGCTCGTGAATCCTCTGAATAATAGAGCACCCAGTTTCACGAACATAGGGGATCCCACAAGAACATGGAATAACATAAACACCTTTCATATCCTTGGGGTCAGCAGGGTCATTTACAGATCTTAAGGAGCTGTGAATGGTGTTAAGGGGTCTAAAGGTTGGGGGAACATTATGCTTCCTTAGGATTCTCATAATATTGTCAATGGTCCCCTGGATGAAAGGGAGATGCACCCCTGAGATTCGATCTTTAGGGTCTTTCTTAACCTTGGGATCTCTACCAGCTTTGAGGAAAGCTTTAAGACCTTGGTGCCTACTATATCCGTTATTAACAAAAATGTTAAGGTGATGGGCTTTCTATTTATAAAGGTGGTTTTCATCAGAGATTCTCGGTGCAAGAGAAGCTAGCATGTTGAGAGCAACAAACTTTTGAGCCGGGAAATGATGAGACTTGGTATGAAGGTATTGCTTAATTGAGAACACCAAACAATTATGCATGTTGAATTCCAGTAGCCCACTACATTGGTTCAACTTGTGTGACATCTGCTTCTTCATAATATACGGATCTTAGGTGTTGGTTGGGCTCAAACTGTAGGTATTTACTTCGATCATTTAAATCCAAATCTTCAATTTTTAGGTGTGGTACCTAGGCCAACAATTTTCCCTCAATAGGTACGTCCTGAGGTAACAACAGAGTGAAAACTTTACATTTAATAGCATCTAGGTCCTTCGTGACCTTGGACGTTGGCTTCCATGGTGGAAAATACGAAGGCAATCCAGAAATGGATTCGACTTCTGCATCGCTAATTTCTTTGAGTCCAGTGGCCAATTCCTTCTCATCCAAGTCCTGCGGTTCCATTGATTGTTTGTTTTTATCCATTTTTCCATTCTCTCTGCTCGATTGGAATTTTCCGCGACGATTTCCAAACTAGGGTCTACTACGATTTTTTCTGCTTCTTAGTTGCTACTGTTGAGACGGCAAGTTTCTTTCTAGGGGAATTTGGCATTGTAGTATGGTTAGGCGCTGTAGAAGTCATGATATATCCAATCCCTCTCTGCAAGAATTCCTTCTCGAATTCCAGTCAATTCCACTCATACATCCAACAATTCTCTCATCTCACACAGGTGCAAAATCACAAAATAATTTCTCTGAAAGAAAAGTGTCTGAATATGGAGCGGGGTGCCATATTTATAGCCTTTTCGAATTCAAACCACTTGATTCCTCAAGATCTCCCTCATTAATATGTTTTTGGCAGCAAATTTTCATAGATATTCTCCTTTATTGCACTTCCCCCACTCCTTTTAATGGAAAAATCGTTGTCAAATCAATTGTAGTTGTTCCAACGGTTGCTTTATGGGCAGGATGCATGGGACCACTCCTTATGGCATGGCTATTTCACCAGATCTTCCACCTATGCCATCATCCTAAACAACTCGCAATCCTCCTTCTTCGATAGAATTTCTCCCCAGAAGAGTAGTTTATAGTCTTGCGCTCTCTTTCAACTGCCAGAAGCACTAAGACTTTCCTGTTGTCATGTAGCCATTGCGTAGGGACAGGATCATCCTTGTAAACCTTAAATATACTCCCATTAATCCTGCAAGAAAAAACTTCCCCATTCAGCTTCGTGAGCTAAATTGCGCCACCATCCAAAATATCCTTAATCACGTACAATCCTATCCAATGCATGTGAAACTTCCTTGGAAATTTGGTAAACTTGCTATCATATATCAGGACTAGATATCAATTCTTAAAAGTATGTTACTTAATGTGATGATCATTCCATGCCTTTTCTCTAGCTTTCTGCACTTATTGATGAATGCCAGCCAAAAAACGCTCTTCCTCTAATGCATGTAGTTGTGTGAGGCATTCCTACATTACATAGTGATCCTCCATCTCAATTACAGCTACAATCCTAAGGCTGGGCACTTTATATTCGATCGACATCACTACTTCTTATCCATAAACTAGTCGAAATGGTATTTTCACAATCAATTTCTTACAGGTCTTCTTATATGCTCGTAGAACAGCTGGTATGTGCACATCCCAATCATTCCTATTAACATTGCATACCTTTGTTATGGCATTCTCCAATTTCTTGTTGAAAGCTTCAACAACTCCATTCACCTAGGATGATACGGTGTACTCTTCTGATGGTACATCTGGAATTATTTTGTTAAAGCCCCAATTGTCTCATTCAAGAAGTGTGAACCTCTATCACTCATAAAAATCTTCGAGCATCCAAACCTTGACAAAATAAATTCGAATATAAACTTCGCAACAGTTTTCGTGCTGCAATCCTTCACAAGTTGTGCCTCGGCCCACCTAGTTAAGTACTTCATCGCAGTGATAATATAATGTGATCTTGTCTTCTTCCCTGGTAGATGAATAGGTCCAACGAAGTCAATTTCGATTTATCAAATGCTTGTAGCGTGAGTTATGGATTTAATGGCAATTCATCCCTATGCAATGGCCTCCCGGTCCTTTGACACACATCACACACATTGCAGTACTCCTTAGAATATTTATGTATTGTAGGCCACCATAATCCTGCTCACAAATCTTTTGCGTATTTTCCTTGTCTGCATAATATCCTCGAGTGACATCGCCACGTGCTGCATCTAGAATATTGTATCTTTCATATTCAGGCACATATTAGCGTAGAACTTCATCTAATCTCATCTTATATAAGAATCCTGAAATCACACAAAAATGTGTAGCCTTGACAACTAATTCCTTCTTTTGTTGTGTCATATAACCTTCAAGAGCTATGCCAGTAGATAAAAAGTGAATAATGTTTGCAAAATGATCATCCGCAACTCTGAAAGCAAAGAGTTGTGCGTCAAGTAACCCTTCATCAATATTAGTGGGCTCTTCGCCATTCTCGATCCGAAAGAGGTGATCAAGTCCAACATTCAATCTCTCGGGCTTATCTATCACTTCAAATCATACTACTGGAAAAGAATCAACCACCTACATTCCCCCCCCCCCACCCCCCAACACAGGCTTATTGACCAGGTACTTCAAAGAAGAATGGTCCATGTACATTTTAAAGTGTGCACCTAGTAGGTAATGCCTGAATTTTTGTAGTACATAATCCATGGCCAATCCTTCTCACTCTGTGGTTGAATAGATCTTCTTTGACTTGGATAATTTTTTACTGGCAAAGGCAAATGGTTAATTAATATATCTTTCCCCTAGTTGAGTTGAGACATCTCCCAATGCTATACAAGACACATCCACATGCACATGAAATTATTTCTTCCAATCCGGGAATACTAGGATTGGTGCCGTAATCGTCTTTTCCTTAAGAATATCCAACATTTTTTGAAAATTGTCATCCCAGTAGAATGTAGCATCCTTCTTTAACAGCCTCTCCAATGGGCTCAATTATTCTTGTCGCAAGCATCTTATCGAGTTCTTCTCTTACCTTTTCCTTGTATTTGGGATTCAACCGATATGGGCACTACTTAACCGACTTCACATCTGGTTTTAGATTGATCTTCATCATACCCAAATCTCCTACTATCCCCTTCAAGTCAGAGAACTTAGTTGGAAATAAATCTTGATATTTGTGTACTAATTCAACAACCTTATCCATTGTGTGTTCATCCCAATAGTCACCAATGTTCACAAATTTCAGTTCTGCTTCTGAGCCAATATTTATCTGTAACTGCTCACCAGTTGTGAGATATTAGGGATCTCCACATCAGGTCCAGCAATTTTGCGCAATCCCTCTGACTCAAGGATATTAATATTCTGTGGATCCTCTACGCCTTCTTTTGTAGTAAAATTGTAACATTCCAAAGCATGTTGTAGCTGCGTACTCCAATTAGGTTTCATCCAAGTGATAGGCTCTACGGGTGTTCAGAATATTGTGGCTTTAATCTCTTGAACTGCTTCGTTAATGTATTTGAACCCATCTTCAAAATTGAACGCCAGTGAGAAACTCTCCTTCATTTCATCCTAATCAGTAGTCTCGTGTCGCAGCTTCGTCTCTAGATACCACTTCATTTGGATAACATCCAAGCTATGAATAAAGATATGTGCCCACTCTAGTTGACATACCTCACTCCGTGCCTTAGTCCATCAAGCCAGATGTTTGCACGGATCATCCTTTCTTGTGTATTTTTGATTGATTCGGGTCTTTGTGTAACCAAATCTTAATCTAATCATTCTACGATATTCCTTCCAGTCAACAATATTATCCTTGTGTGCACCTCACCATCTTGCTGGCATACCTCTCAATGCTAGATCTAAGGTCTGGATCGATGCTCCTCTCATATGTCCCTTTCAAAAAGGTCAAGAAACATATTGACATCATCCAAACCATCATAATAAGGAAAATTACATACCTTAGTAGATATAGAGCGTAGAGATTTGGTAAGCTAACTGCATCGCATCATAAAGATCTCATGCAACCTATTATGCAAGTTTTCTAACTCTTCATCTCAATCTGATTGGAAGGAAATGTCATTTTCTCAGTCGATGCTTCCATCCATAATGGAATTGATCTAATCTTCATTTCACGCAGTTAGCTTATATATGTTCTCAATGTCTTCATCTTCATAATAATCACAAACTGGTTCTCTGTATCACGCACCTTCTGTGGGATCCAATGGAACAATCACTTGAAGATCATTCTTGTCAAACACCATGCTTCGCTTCTTTAAATTAATCATTTCTTTAATGTTGAAGGCCTAATCAATCCCAAGAAACGTTAGGTATGGATTAATTTCATCGACTATTTCAATAACTTCAAAGTCTTCCACTACACTTGCGGCTTTTATATTTACAATTACTCCGTGCAGATGACCAATTGGAATTATCTTTTGTTCGTTTGCCATGCATAGCTAAATTAGCCACCACTATAACTTAGGATTCCCCATACGCTCCCAAGTTTTCTTTGGCTGTACATTAGCATCAGAGCCCAAGTCCAGGATTACCTGGTCCACTTCGAAATTACCAATATGTGTTGTCAACCACATCTCCCAGCCAATTCTTTTCTTGCTTCGTTTCACCTTATTTATTGTGTGTTGTTTTGGTAACAAATTATCCTTGTTGGCGCAGTTATATATCAGCTCTTGTAGTACTTCAACTGCCTTATAATCTCGTAATAACTTCATGTAGGTCTGCAGAAATGATTTTAACACCATGGGGTCTTAATCCTACATCCCAGTAACTTCTTCAGGTTTCTCCTTCTGTGGTACTAGTGGCATCTGATTCTTAGACGTAGAAGCACCTAGATCCATAAAAATTTTCCTGGCTTCCATGAAAATCTCTTTTTCTCTATGTAAATCAAACCCAACATTCTTCTCACCAGCTCTTCGAAACCATAGATCTGATACTAGTTGTTTGCCTTCGACCTTGTCTTCACCAGTGGCTATACTACTGTGCATGACTATGTTGATACTAGGATCATCTTTGCGTGGCTTGGATCTCATCATCTAAATATTATGCGTCAGTTGTTGGTTCTTATTTTCCTACATATTCTCTATCAATACTAGGAAATCTTCTATAACATGATCAAATTGCCAAAAATATTGACAAGAAGGGTGAGTTGGATTCTGACAGTTGCATGAAAAGTGTCTTGGTTCTCCACAATTGTAGCAAATGATCTAGCCCCAACCTCTTCCAGCTCCTCCTCCTCCTCCTCTTCCTTGTCCTTGAAATCCTCCACCAGTTGCACGTGAGCCTTGATCATTTTTCACGGGTTTCCACTTGCATTCTATACATCGGAGCCTTGTCCATCATCAATTCATAGCTTTGACAATTCCTTTCATCATGCCCAACCAATTTACAAAAGTTACAAAAGAGTTTCTTTAGAGACTGTAAAAACTTCTGTAATAGATGACAATTATCTGTCGAATGTTCTCTTAACACTTGCTAGATGCTACACGAGGCACTTGTACTGGTGCTTGATCCAGCGGAAGATACTAGCTTCAGTGGGTTGGGACCCTGCAATTATATAATACCAAAATACAAGGCACTGATATTTATGATGACCTTCAATCTTGCACTTCGTGCATCAAACTTCAGAATGTGTTTCTGATTTAACCTCATTTCCCTTCCTCAGATCCTGCAACTCCATATGCAGACATGCTAACTACGGTTGGATCTGTTGAACTCATATATTCGTGTCTTGGATTGGCAAAGCTTCTAGCTTCATCGCGATCTGCAATGCTTCAACTTGGGACCTAATATTCTGCTGAAATAATGGCAATCTTAAGTGAGGTAATAGTGTAGCTATGTATCAGTCCCTATGTTGTTCATCTAAAATCTATAGATTAGCTTGGCTCAGTAAATACTTCTATCATTGATCCATATCCCATGGAGACTTGTCAACCCTCTGCTTGATCTCCTTTTTTTGGTCACACAATGAGCTTGCAACTTTGGCTTCCTGAATTCTGTATTCAACACATCCTTCGTCTCTATCCTATATCTTTGTAACTAGTTGCGCTTTCTTCATGTCATCATCGTTGACCTGCTGCTCCTTCCACATAACTACTATGACAAACCAAAATTGATGAGGAACCTCTGCTCCCTGACCCTTAAATGAAGGCTTTTTCACTGTATTCGCCATAGTGAATAGCGAAGGTGGAGGTGGAGGTGGAGGCATAAGTGTATGAGGTGAAGGTGAATTTGGAGGTGGAGTGGTGGATGTGGAATTCGAGAAGTATCCTAATCTACTAACTACATTGCACCTTTAGGCATACTAGGGCTACTTCTTTCTTCTTCACTTCCAGACTCTCCCAACAAAGGGTTGTATTCACCTCTAATGAACTTGTCTAGATCTACTCTGAATCGCTTTCCACTTCACGTAGATCCAGTCTTACCTCTCTTAAACATTAATTTAAAGTCATAACCCCTTTTTCACACAACAACATTTTAATCCCTGCCTTTAGTGATTTCATGTACCTACCTCTCAAACCTTTGAAGAATCGTGGTTTAGATTCACTATAAGACACAAATGTATTGATTGCAAATTCAGTGATGAAATTTCCCTAGGTACTATCAATTCAGTAATCAACAACCCTTGCAACCTTATAATCAGATCCTTCAAGATGTTTGACTAATTCTGGAGTCTACACAATAGGACATTCGTGCTTCGAAGTAGGTTTGCTATCCACTAATTTGGATAGCCACTAGTGTAATTCCTAGGGGAACATCGAAAAGAAAACTTTGTGCACTTATGTGTAGAGATATTTCTGTAACCACGTTTCTTTTGGAAAATGCAGATTTTGATTCTCCTGAGCTGCAAACTCATGCAACTTTTGATCTATCCACTTCTCAATTTCCTTCTTAGTTGATATCCTCGAACGACACATCACACATCCCTCAAATAGATCCCATTCTTGGCAACAGAACCATTTGTTGGCTTGAGGGGGCTTGGACCCAAGTTAAGAGTTAGTTGCACTAACCAAAAAAACCCTACACTATCGGCCCTTTTGGCAACAACCCACTTAACGGAGGTTATAGTCTCACCGAGGCAGTGTTAGGGGATGCTAGAACCAGGTTTCAGCATCTAGAAGGCTATGTGATGTGGGGGATAAGGCATTTCTTCATTTTAAATCTTAATAGGACTTTCGTGAACCCTTATTCTCAAAATCCTCAAACTTAAAGAAAATTCCAATTAAACAAAGTTATGATCTCTGCCTAAGAGTCTAATCATGCATAAAATAACATATAACAATAGATCCAGATCTTCGCACCATAATTAAGACAATATTACAAATAAATGGCATTAAATTAAGAATAAATATAGAAAATACATAAGTATACATGTTGGGGAAATTATATATGTTATAATTCCAAAATTAAATTATCAATCTGGGACTCGTAAGCTTTGAGGCGCAAGCGTAGGTAATGCAGGATCAGAGCGTTTAATCTAAACTAGAAATGGAATCAATTTATTGTTTAAGTACATAATTTCTATTTCTAATTGAAACTAATTAATTAAGGGAAGCAAACTCAAACAATATGAATAAGAAATTCTAATTAATGTGCAAACGAAACTAACTCTAATTAATCATAAACCAAGCAATAAAAATTATCATTCGAACAATTTCAATCTTAATCTAAGTAATGAAAATCTTAAATCAAACACTGAGATCTATTTAATCTAAATGCAAGAATCTTAAATCAATCAAGATTAACTCAAAAAGACATCAAGCTTATGCTAATTTCAATTCAAACAAAACTAATTATAATCCAAACGATTTAATCTAAGGAAATAAACAATCCAAACAATACTGCGACTAATATAATTCCCGGGATCACACAAAGATATACTACTTTACTTAATCATCAAAAGACTAAATTACTGCAATGACTATTTCAAGGCTAAATTACTTCAATTGCATCGCCAATTCAAACCTAGAGTACTCCTAATTGAAATCGAAATACTTTAACTACAAGATTCGTATTGCATCTAATGGAAAAAAAAATCATTCAAATCAAAGTCAAAATGTTGAACTCTAAGATTTAGATTGCATCTAATAGAAAACAAAATTACTCTAATCAAAATCGAAATGCTGAACTATAAGATTCAGATTGAACTCATCAAAACATTCGTTAATGAAAATCACTCTTCAAATCTAATCCCTATGATTGGAATGAACTACAGAAATTGCTTCCAGGTGATGGTGGGCCCTTTCCACTCTTGGAGCAAGATAGATTAACTCAATGGAAATAAAATTCAAAATAGAGTCATAATAGTTGCAAAGAATTTAGAGATGAAGCAAAATTCAATTAAGATTCAATTGTTATTACAAAAGAGCTTCAATCCATCCTTTATTTGTTCCTTACTTCTCTTCCTTTTACAAACTTCCCAATCTTATAATACAAACCATGGCTGAGCCATTTATAAGATTTACAAGGTGAATTAGTCATTTTCCTCTATTTTGGAAAATTAAACAATTTTAACAAACTAACCCCAAAGATATTAGCATATCTTCCTAACCATGACAAATTTTGGATAACTGTTTGGAGGGAACCTAAACTGTGATATTTTCAACAAAAACCTCTCTTGTATTCGTGTCATTCAAATTCATCTCCTTGCAAAACCGTGCCCAAAGTTGGTTGTCTGGCTCCTTTTGCAAGATTCTAGAACTCTAGAAAAACAATCATTTCTTATAAAACCACCTCCAAGACCTACTTATAACTTTTATAAAAATTTGAATCTTGAGAAACGGTTTTGGATATAGATAATTTGGTATATTTTTAACAAACTGATTTGCTCATATTGTCCACATCACCTCCAGCTACATGGAAATCGACGTCAAACATGGCAGTTTGGATATTTTAGAAATATGGGTTTTACCTTATTTTTATACAAATATGCCTCAAAGACCTCTTCGTATCTCCCAAACTGTAAGTAATTTTAGAAAACTATTGCAGGTAATTAATTCTGATATACGGGGACCAAAACCCATGTGCCATATTTTCTTCATTCCCCTACACCTACACGAAAATCGAGGCATAAGTTGGCAGTTTGAAACTTATTGTAGATTTGGGCAAATTTCTGAATTTCCTTCTAGAGACCCACATGAGTGACCTAGTTGCAATACACATTATGGAAAGGTATTAAAACATTATTTTTGACAATAACTTCTCTCGGTTTCTCCTTAAGCATGTCGAAAATGTCAAAGCCCCAAATTGGTCATTTTCGTACTCTATTGGCCTGTAAAGAAACTCAATGATGGGACCCTGTGAAAAGATGAGTTTAGTGAAACCATCATTAGTAAATCATAGCATAATCATCTCTAATCATCGAAAAGATAGTAAAACTAATGATAATCAACCACGAGGCATAGGATGTGATTTGGCGATAAATGATGGAATTATGACATGAAATGAGTATACTAGTGTCAGAATTTAGGTTATAAATGGCGGTTGTGTATGATGGAAAAATGGGCATATTCAAAACCCAGCAACACAGTTCAGACAAAAAATTTCTTCAAATATTATTTATTATTCTAGATCTTCAATACATATACTTTTTAGACCCTGTGCACACAGCTGCAGGGACCCGTGCACTCAGTTGCGGACTTACCAAGGTCTCCATGCACACAGTAGCAATAAACTTTGCCTTCGCCCAAATACAAAAAAAGAACAGTTCAGACTCTAACCATCAATCATGACATTGAACTTACTTCACTTGACTTAACTTCCTAATGACTCCTCAATGAATCCCTTTTATGGTGTTTACATTACATTACCATGGTCCGCAAACTATGTGTGGAGCTTAATATAACTCATCCCTTTACAAAATAAGGGGCCTTTACTTGACTAAAATCCCCTTTGACTTTTAATAGCCTATGCTACTCGCACTCCACTCCTTCAAATGCAGAGACTTTACAATACCTTATCAACATTTGACTTAAGACTTAGCAAAACTTAACCCTGAGGGACCATGTCCCAACATTCCCTTTGGTATTGTATCCTCATCTGAGGATATTTGGTTCGTTTAGGATATTTATCTTTCCTGAGTCTAATTCCTTGTCTATTTGACTCCATTGAATCGATTATGGGGTTTGTGGCTAGTCCAATTTCTCCTTCCATCTCCTCCAACCTTCCCACGCTTGTTCTGCTTTCCATAATGGTTCCACCGTATAAAAATTCCTCCCATTTGTGTATATAATGAGATCCCTTAAGTCTTGTTGATCCAAATTGGATATTAGAACACTCTCTAAGTTTTCATGAACTCTTTAAAAAAGCATTCCAAAGTTTCAAAGTCTTATAAAGATCAAATCTATCAGAGATATCCTCGTGACAGTTGCAATTTGTGATCAGCGCAGAGCAACGAGGACCCTCGGTCAAGCACGAAGACCGTCGGTCCATGGTAACGCGCGCTGGCACAAATTGGCAAAACCAGAGGTCAATTCATGAAACAGGGGCAGTTTCTGATATGCGATTAGCGAAACCCCTCAAAGAAAGAAAAGCCCCGAGCGCCCGGACCCGAAAAATCATAAAATTCAACGGATATCGCATCAATTCCATAAGAGGCGGGGTCCCACAGAAACCGACAAAATATCGGAAGGGCTTTGAGCGATAAGTGGTTTCAACCGAGTCCCGCCCGATGCCACACAATGGGTGCCATGCATCCAGTGGAAGAAAGAGAAAACCAGTCACATCGGACGGGTAAACATCATGTTACTTACCTGCCTAATATGAACGATGACAGTTGGATTTGGAGGCTCCAGATCGATGGTGGAGACGCAATCCGATGGATGACCGGATTCGATGAGGTAAACAACAGAGTTGTATAGGATTTGAAGTCCGACGTGGATGATGCATTGGCAGAAAATCGTGTTTCACGGACATTCTTAGAGTTAACGGTAAAAACGGTCGTTTCAAAGACTTCCAAGAGAACTGACACTCAGTTCATTATGAAATAGGTGGCCACCTCCCTGTGAGGAATTATATAGTCATGATTACGTAGAACAGAGGGATTCAAATGAACAGAGGCAGGGGAATGGGAAAGCCAAGAAGCAGAAACGAATAGTCAGAAAGCAGATTGGCTTTAAAGCCACGAACTGACAGGGAGAGAAGCAATTAAGTTAGAAGCATAAAGCTAAGAGCAAAGAGAAGAAGCCGAGCTAACTTGCAGAAGCAAAGGTAGCATCGAGCTAGACAGAGCCAGAGAGAGTCAGAGAGTCTGTGTACTCCAGAGAAGGCTTGAGAGGCTCAAGAGAACTCCTCTGTATATGCATGTCATGTATGAGTCTCAGATTGGGCTCATACTACTGTGACAAATAGAGGTCGAGTTTCAGTAAGGAGAGTCTATGTACTCCAGAGACTTGGGCGATCCAAGTACAGTCTTGTTTATCTATGTCTGTTGTGTGAGATGCAAATTGAGCTCACTGTTGTAAAAACTCTGCTTAGAAAACATAATAAAGAGGCCACCACTGAAGGCTGGACCGGGAGACGTAGCCCAAGAGTATTGGGTGAACTCGTTATTAAACTTATTGTGTTTATATGCTTTCCTGTTATGTTTTCCCTAACTGCTTCAGTGCCTGTGTATTTCGCAATCTTATCGATCCATTGCACAAAATAACATAGGCACATCCATGCACATGAGTCTGTAATACCTTAATTGTTTTTCTTAGATCAATTCCACATCACTTGTCCACCCAGAAGCTTGTCTCCTTGCTACCAGTAATATTTCTAGAACAATCTCGTTTTCCCATTGTTGATTTTCCAGAATATGTGTTGTTGAATAAGGTTCCTGTTTTGGGCTGCCATATTCTAGATATCCGATCCTTGTGGCGTATCCCATTATCTTAAGATATCTTTTGTCCTGGCAGATATGTTGTATTTGCATGTCCATATTTGTTTCTAGAGTTCTATCTCGCCTCCCATCCAATGCCACCATAGCTTAGCCCCCATTACTTACTTTAGGATATACAGATCTCATAGGCAAAGGTATCCTTTCATCTTGTGCTTCGTTAATTTTGGCCAAGATACTAGCGCTTATTTCTTAATTTGTTGAGCCCATCCCCATAAGAACTTCTTGAATGTTTCCTCCCATCCCTAAGAGATGATAGATTGGAATAGATTGAAGAACAACTTTAAGAAGGACTGTCTGGCCTGCAAAATTTAGCCACCAAAAATCCCAGCTGTTGAGTTTCCCAATGATGTTTTGGAGCAAGGATTTCCAACACTAAGTCTTTAAAGAGTTCACCATCAGGGGCATTCCCACTTACTTGGATGGTAAATATCCAATACCAAACCCAAGAACCCAAGCAGGATATGACAGAATGTTCCCAAGGGTGTTGAAAAAGAAAATGCATGATTTGTTATTATTAATGTTTGTCTCGAATTCCTCCATGAAAACGAGGAGCACCTCTTTGATGTGGTGGGCTTCACACAACGACACATGGAAAAAGATCATAATATCTTCTATGAATTGTTGGCGGGTAATGGGGAGGTCGTTACCCCATAGCCATAGGCCTTTTATTTGGAAGTTTTTGGCTTCACTCTTTAAGTATTATCCCAAAACTTTCGCAGCAATAATAAAGAGGAACGAGGAGATGGGATAGCCTTGGCGCATGCCACGCAAGGGGTTAAAAGTATGAGAGGGGGAGCCATTGAGAAAAATGGGGAACACAGGGGAGGACACAAAATCATAAAAATATTTAATCCACCTATGATCAAACCTAAAAGCCTTGAGGACCTTGCTCAAGTATTCCCATCTTAGACCATCATAGGTCTAGGAGAGGTCTAATTTTATCATCCTACCCGAGAGTTTCTGGGATTTGAGAGAGTGCACAATCCCTTGGGAGGTGAGAAATTCCATCAAGAATTTTTCGACCTTCCATGAAACCCATTTTCTCAGGGGATATTAGAAGAGGAAACATAGGTTTTAGGCATTTGAAAACCACCATGCTTATGAGCTTATAAATCACATTGGAAAGAGAGATGGGTCTAAAACCTTGATGGTCTTCTGATTTAGAGGATTTCGGAATTAAATAAATGAACATCGCATTAGCTAGGACATACCTTTTGATTTCGACACGATTCTTCCACCACCTCCGGTATATCGGGTCCTATAAAGTTCTAAGCAGCTTGAAAAAATTCCTCGATGAAGCCATCCGGTCTAGGTGCTTTGTTCTTCGCCATTCCCTTCACTACCTCCTCCACTTCTTCTAGCATTACTGCGCACATGAGGGCTAATTTATGGTCTTTAGAACTACTCTATGGAATGTTCCTCGTGATACTCTATGTAGCCTTTGTGTGATCCTAGGGCAGTTGCATTATGTCTTCAGAGTGCCGAACCAAAAAATCATCCATCTCCTCATGTTGGACTACACGGTTTCCATCTTTGTTCTTCATAGAGTAGATCTGGTTATGTTTCCAGTGATGGATCATTGCTTTTTGGAAAAATCTGGTATTCCGTTCTCCTTCCTACAACTAGCTGACCCTCGATTTTTCCTTCCTGAAAATCTCTTCTTGTTTTCTCCTTTCTTCTAACTCGTTGATCAGTTTCCCTTCCTCCACCACCAAGCTATCCGTTCAACCATGTTGGATGATTTGTTGTTGTAAATTCTAGGTTTTGTTGTTTAGTTGGTGTTGGTCTTTCATGATGTGTCCAAACTCTTACTGATTCCATTTCTTGAGCTTGTGTTTGATCTCCTTTACCTTCAGTTGGAAGGTGTGCATGTAATTTCTTCCTTTCTCGTCATTGTTACTTCACCACTCCTCTATTTTCTTCATTATGTTGGGATCTCTTAGCCAAAAGGCTTTGAATCTGAATGGTCGATTCCTTGGTTTGTTTTCAAATCTATTTCCAATCAGATGGACCAATGATCTGATCCTATGCATGGGAGAATCGAGGCTTCGAAGAAAATATCCCTGCTAATGACTTTCTCCGAGATCATAAACCTATCCAATTGGGAGGCAATCTGATGAGTTCCTCCTCTACGAGTTTTCCATGTATAGACTCCATTATTTGTCTGTAGGTCTACTAGGTCCAAATCTACTATTAGATCCCCAAATTCTTCCATATATGTCCCTATCCAACGAATAACTCCTCTCTTTTCTTCCAACAATGTTATCATATTAAAATCCCTGCCTACTGGCCAAAGGTCTTCAGGGTATTCCTTCCTCAGTTTGGTGAGGTTCTGAAGGAAGACCCCTTTTTCTCCTAGAATGTGAGGCCCATAAACCCCTGTCAGGAGGACCCAATCTTGGGATCCAATATGACATAATTTACCTGATGGTATCCTCGAAAGACTAACTGAATCCTAAAATAATACCTCCACTAGGTTCTAGAGGATAGTCAGGCCTCGAGTCCTACCCCTAGCATCTTGAGTTATTACTTCATAATAGGGGGTATGACTCTTTAATATTGACTTCTGCAATCGTTCTCTCTTGGAGTATCATGATGCCCAACTTATCTTTTCTTAGTCATTCCTTTAGGTACCATTGTTTTCCTTTGTTGTTGAGACCTCAAACATTCCAAGATGTAATTATTATTTCAAAGGATTATTGAGTTGGTGGAACACTACTGACAATGGCACCACCCTCCTAGAATTTACCAACATTTCCCCTACCATTTGAATGGATTCACTCATGTTTTTCTTACCTTGTTTCTTGTTGCCTTTCCCTTGATGTCCTTGCTCCATCACTTGACTTGTTTGGATCCCAACTACTTCGGTTGGCCCACCACTAACATTCCTTGCTTGGCCTGATATTATTGAAAAGTGTCTTTGTATAGTTGTTTCTAGTCTTCTGAGATGAATCTATTATCAAGATGCCTCCATTCGCTCAAAATTCATTTCATCACTTGTTATTATGTGCTAAGATCATCCTTTTGGCTATCGATCTCCATATTGGCTTGGTCCTCTACTTGCATATTTACTTCTTTTTCCTGAGGTTTATCCTCCACTTTTCGTTTGGTGTTGATTCCTCCGCTTTGAGGGTTTGGATGGATTTCCAGGCCTGTCTTCAGTTGAGGGGTTTCGTCACTTTCCTCATTCTCCTGTAGGACCTTATATCGATTGTGATTGTGGAGGCCCTTTCCACTTCGACCTAGGTTGGGGTTTGGAGGATTATTCTTATTTCTCTTCCTTCTCTGAACTTCCTGGAATCCCTCTACATCTTCTTTTGCTTTGTTTTCTCCATTGACAGTAGATTCTTATGGAGCTTCTTTCCTATTCAGAGGGCATGCTCGAAACAAGTGACCATACTCATGGAATCTACGACATCTAAAGGGTATGTACCTGTAATCCAGAGGCTGCTACCAAACCTCATCATGGTATCTATGAATTCTAGTAATGGCTATGTTATGTTCATGTAGACACAAATCTAGGCGTATCAAGTGTACCTTCCCTTCCTTACGGAGTCTACAACCTTGAAAATTTTCCCGATGGAATTGCCAATCCCCTCCGGGATCTCTAGGTCCCAGAAGTCAACTAATAGATAAAATCAATGAACCTAGACCAGTGTTGCGAGGATTTTTTTCCTAATCAGGGTTGTAACATTCCTCCCAATGTCTCATAAAGAGGCCTTCTTTGTTGAAAAAGTAGGGGCCCTCTTCAAAGACTCGTTTCTTGTATTCCGGAGTGGAGAAGATTACTATAAATAAGCCTTTGGCTCCCAACTTCAACTCAATGTGGCCCTTTGGCTGCCATTTATAGTGGATCCATTTGACCAGCTCCTTTTCTATAGACCAAAAACCAATAAATTTGCATATTAGGGTGTGGTCTTTCATGTATTTCCTATACGATTCCAGTTTTTTTTGGATATGATAAATCTCGCCTTTTTTGTGGCCCTTTGCAAACACTAACCTCTCAGTCATGCCTGTCATTGGGTAGCCAAAACTAGATGTCCTTTGTTGCTAGGGGTGTCAAGCTTTCAATCTGAAACCCTAGTTGTGACAATTATTCCCAAGCCATGCATAATAATTTTCAATGGAAAAGGATGATAACGTGCATTAGTAATGTTAATAACCAAACTTTTTCATTCATCCATCCATTAAATATTAATATTATTAAAAACAAATAATAATAATTAATAATATTATAAATAAATAACAATATTTTACTAGTTTTAATATCATCATTTTTTTTCTTAAGCTTGGTAGGACTCTCTCATTTTCGATTTTACATGTGCAATATTCACCCCGCAACAAGAGGAGGGTAGTACAAGATTCGAACCCAAGATCTCTAGTTCGATGAGACTTCATTCCATGTCCATCTCCACTTGAGCTACCCTAGGCGGACTTAATATTAATAATTTTAAAAAACATTAATAACAACAATTTTTTATGATTTAATTATAAATGATTTATAATAAAAATATTAGATAACATTGAACATTAATTTAACCATGTTTAGATTACTATGTTAATATTTAAGCCCATATGCCTTTCTTTTGAATCAGGTCACTCACCTTTTTGTCTCCATTTTTCCGTCTAAGTATGACATAGTTCATCAGTTTAGTGTCGTTTCTGCATCGTTTGCAACCATACATGCACCATTCACCACCATTTTCGCCTGCGCTTCTCTAAACAATTGTCGTCGGATGCTTGTACTCTTCGAACCCCATTTCATTTTCTTTGTATTCGTCTCCATGTCACACTACATAAAACATAAAACAGCGCCTGAGGCAGCGCTGTGAACAACATAAAAAAGAGCCATTGCGACAAAGATTTCTCTTCACAAAATCGAAATCACAATTAGGGTAGGTATCCATAAATTCGTAAATAAATTAGAACCACAGCTAAAATTCGTAAAAATGTATAAAATACCACTATAGTCAAATCCCTGTCTAGATTTGAGAGTTTAAAACTTTGGAACCCTGTCTAGTTTAGGGTTTAGGAATTTAGAATAAAATAGCTTTTGTTTTTTTTGTAAAACCTTGTCTAGAGTTTAGGGTTTAAGAATCTCAAACAAAATAGCTTTATTTTTTAATTATTATTTTTTAATTATTGTTTATATGTAAATAGAACAACCTAATTAATATATAAAAATGGTTTTTTTTGGATCGAGTTGGGATGTCCTCTCCAACTCAATGTGTAGAAGAGATATTGTAATGTCATGTTCTATAAAAAAAATTTGACCTACTCAAACTACATCAAAGATAACCAAAGATAACCGTCAATCCCCAGTAGTATCACATATCAGCAAACAATTAAGAATCAACTTACTCCATCCAAATCTAATATCACATATCAGAAAACAATTAAGAATCAACTAGTCCATCCAAATCTAATCTCGCTCCAATCATAGTGATTACCTCGCTACCATAGTGGTGAAAACGAAAGTAGTTACATTAACGGAGTAATGGAGTAGTGTGGGTTGGTTTGATTTTGCCTATTTTAATTTGTAAATATTAAATATCACAGTTAATAGATCATATTGATTAATTATTTTTTATTTTATTTATAAATCAACTAGTCCATCCAAATCTAATGTTGTTGCCATCGTAGTGATTACCTCGTTCCCATAGTAGTGATTACCTATGTCAACTCCATTTTTGTAGTGGTGGAAACGAAAGTAGTTACATTAATGGAGTAATGGAGTAGTGATATATTTTAGTGTGGGTTGGTTTGATTTTGGTTATTTTAATTGGTAAATATTAAATATCAGTAAATAAATAATATTGATTAATTATTTTTTATTTTATTTATCAAATATTATATTATATCATTTTTTCATTTATGACTTATGGCATTATGGATTAAAAGAGAAATTATGGTATTATGAACTAAAAACATTTATGAAATTATGGGTTAAGAAAGCAACTCACTTATGCCTCAAGAAATGTAATGGACTATAAACACTTTATTAAAGATTTAATCTACAATTGCCATCAACTTATATGGCTGGCATTGGAGGATAACACCTCTGAACATTTTAGACTACCCTATCAAAGCATTCATTGACTTGGTATTAACTTCTACTAGATTCAAACTTTTATTTCACATGGTTTTTTTTCTTAGCCAATAAATTTGTCTCTTGAGGAGAGTATTAGAATTGTTAATATATTAATTATTATTTGCTTGATTATCGAATTCAAAATACAACTTTTTCAATTTAACAATCCTATCAGCATCTCTTTGCACTTTTTGGGGCAATTACTAGTAATCAATATATTAACATTGCCATGAATATCAATATTAATTATTATAAATAAATGACTTTAAATTGATTATCAATTAATTTTTTTAAGTAATTAATTATAATTAATAGATTAATAAATTTTATTGATAAAGTAATAAAAGTGAATATGGTCAACCATGGTTGAATCTAGTCAGACGTGATCAACCATCCTCGACCATGGTCAATCAATGTCAACCATCGTCTACCATGATCAACCATGTTCCATGATGATATTCCATTGTCAAGCATGCTCCACCATCATCAACCATGGTCATAATGGTTAATTAATGTCTCTACGGTGAACCGTGATCAATGATGGTTAATCATGCTTTAATCTGGTTGACCATGGTCAACATCTTTATGGTCAACCACAATCAACCATAGTCAACTATTATTGTAGAAATTTTGAATAATAAACACTTATTCACGGAGATTATCCCAATTATACACTATTGCAAAATACATGCACAATACGTAATCTCCTCTATGTTGATCATCAATTTAGCAACATTAAAATCAATGAAACATCAATCACATGTACACATTAACACAGTATGTAACCCGAGGAAAGCATACAGCTGAAAACCCCACACTATCTGTATATTATAATGATTGAGAACATGTAACAATACATAGTACAATACTCCTCACAAGTACTCAGTACTATCTCCACCTGTTACACACAAAACTAGCTCAGATCCGAACAAGTCACAAGTTCAAATCTCCTCCGCTCGCTTTGCCTGCCTCCACTACACAAACCAAAGTGAAAATCATGTGAGCACAGGCTACAATTACCTTTGTATTGGCCCACACTGCGCAGTCCTCATTGGCATAACTCAATCCATGCATGTGAAAATCTCATGCACAACTATAGTCACATCTATAGTCACAACTGATAGCAATCTCAACCTCTAACACCTATCTCCACTGAACTGTACATGCACTGAGTTAACTGATGTATTCTTTAGTTTCTTTATGAGTTAATAATTAGTGAGTTAATTAATATTTAATTCACACAACTCATCACTATTGTATTCTTTAGTTAGACTAAAATACAACTAGTTCAACCAAGTCAAACTGAACACAACTCCATCAACTCCACAATCAACTCCACCAAAACTCAACCACTTGAGTTCTAACTGAAGTCCACCATGAAATAGCTCAACTGACTCATAAGAAAAGCGTATTTCCTTCTAACAGATGCATGTGCCACATCTGTAGCTCAAAATGAAGTGCTCCAAGAGGATAAGATAATGTTTATAGTCCAAATATTATTATGAGCTAATAATATTCGACTGTTCTATTTTTAGCCTGGCAGTTTAAAAATAGAATCCGCCCATATGTCTAAAAATAGAAGTCCGTCTATTTTTACCAACATGACCAATAATCCACAAATAGCATCCTGCAACTCATAGACCATGATCCATATGTCTAAAAATAGACATAGTCTAAAAATAGATATTGCGCCAAAAATAGCCTGTAGGCCCACTTAGTGAAAGCGACTCCTTTCCACTAAGCTCCATCATCTTGTTGCATTTTCAACATTATCAGCCATGGTCAACGATTTTCAACCATGATTAACCATGGTTGAATTTCCTCAACCATGATCAACCTCGATTAAAGTCTCTTTCATCATAATCAATTATGATGGTCAACCATGGACAATCATGGTAATCCATGGTCAGCCATGGTCAATCATGGTCAACCATGTTTTATAAAATCAAACATAACATGGTGAATCATGGTCAACCATGGTCGTACATCGCATTGTGACAAATATTGGCTTGATATGAAAATCAACCATGATCAACCATAGTCAATGATAGTCAACCATGATTAACCATGGTTGAATTTCATAAATGATGATTAACCTTTATTAAAATCTCTTTGATCATGATCAACTATGATGGTCAACCATGGAAGATTGTGGTTAACCATGGTCAGCTATTGTCAATCATGGTTAACCATGTTTTATAAAATAAAATATGGTCAACGATGGTCGAACGTCGCATTGTGATAAATATTGGCTTGATATGAAAATAAACCATGGTCAACCTTGGTCAACCATGGTGAACCATGTTTTATAAAATCAAACATGGTCGTTCATGGTCTATCAGGGTCAACCATGGTCAAACGTCACATTGTCATAAAGATTTTGTTGGTATGAAAAAAACCATGGTTAAGTATGCTCAACCATGTTCCAGCATCACATTGTGATAGTGATTGTCTCAGTATGGAAATCAACCATGGTCAACCATGTTTATTTTAGGATTTTTAATATTTATTTTAGGGTTTATATACCTTGACTTTATGATTTTTATCACTTGGGTTTATTAATCTAAGGGTTCACATTCCTAGGGTTTAATATTATTCACTTAGGTTTACATTCCCTTGTGTTTTTAGTATTAATCCCTAGGGTTTATTATTTGATTAGGTTTATAATATCAATCATGGTCAACTTTGGTCAACCACGGTCAAACATGGCTAATCATGGTCCAATGTCACATTGTGAAAAACATTGTCTCAATATGAAAGTGAATGAGTTTCTCAACCATGGTCAAACATCACATTTTGAAAAACATTGTCACAATATTGTAATCTTGGTCAACCATGTCCAATCATGGTCAACCTTGGTCAACCATGTTCAACCGTGTTTTATAAAATCAAACATGGTCATCTGTGGTCAATCATGGTTGAACATCGCATTATGGCAAAGATTGTCTTAATATGAAAATCAACAATGGTTAATCATGGTCAACCATGGTCCAATGTCACATTGTGACAATATGAAAATCAACCATGGTAAATCATGTTTATTTTAGTGTTTATAATATTTATCTTCGGGTTTATATACCTTGGGTTTATAATATTTTTCCCTTGCGTTTATTTTTGCCTTGAGTTTATAATATCAATCCCTTGGATTTATTATTCCCTTGGGTTTATAATATCAATCATGGTCAACCAAGTTTTATAAATTCAATCGTGGTTAACCATGGTTGATCATGGTCATCCATGGTACAACATCACATTGTGACAAAGATTGTCTCAATATGAAAATCAACCATGGTCCAATGCTGCATTTCAACAAACATTGTCGGAATAGGATAATCATGGTCAACCATGGGAAATCATGGTCAACTTAGGTCAACCAAGTTCAACCATGTTTTATAAAATCAAACATGGTCATCAATGGTCAACCATGGTCGAATGTCACATTGTCACAAAGATTGTCGTGATATGAAAATCAACCATGGCTTAGCATGGTCAACCATGGTCCAACGTTGCATTGTGAGAAGGATTGTCTCAATATGAAAATCAACCATGGTAAACCACGCTTATTTTAGTGTTTATAATATTTATCTTAGGGTTTATATACTTTGGGTTTAATATTATTCCCTTGGGTTCATAATCTCTTGGGGTTTTAGTATTAATCCCTTGGGTTTATAATATAAATCCCTTTGGTTTATTATTCCTCTGGTTTATAATACCAATCCCTTGGGTTTATTGTTCCCTTGGTTTTATAATATCATTCATGGTCAATCATAGCCAACCATGGGCAACCATGGTCGAATGTTTCATTGTGACAATGATTGTCTCAATATGAAAATCAACCATGGTCTAATGTCGCATTATGACAAATATTGTCCCGATATGAAAGTTAATCATAGTCAACCATGGTCAACCAGAGTCCAATGCCGCATTGTGATAGGGATTGTCTCAATATCGAAATCAACCATGGTCAACCATGTTTATTTTTAGGGTTTATAATATTAATCATAGGGTTTATATACCTTGGTTTTATAATTTTTATTCCTTGGGTTTATAATAAAAATCCCTTTGGTTTAATATTATTCCCTAAGGTTTATAATCCCTTAGGTATTAAGTATTAATCCCTAGGGTTTATTATTCCCTTGGTTTTATAATATCAATCATGGTTAGCCATGTTTTATAGATTCAATAATGATAATAATAAATCAATAATTATATATGTATAAGGTAATGAGTAGTCTTTAAGTGTGACTTTTTGAAAAGTTTTATGTATTATTTTTCTAGAATCTACTTGGGATTCATTGAAATTACAAGTTTGATAGGTGAACTGTTCACAATCGAAGTGCCCCAAGGGTTTTTGAGGGTGTTGAATCCATATATGTAGTCAAAAAACTAATTTAAACAACACAAATCAAGATTTAGACACAAATGTTTTCGCTATATTCCAGCGAGACATCAATCGGAAACTCCAAAAAATCATGCTTAAGGACTACTTCATAAGATAATATTTCAAAATATATATGTTAATATATATTTATTTTAAATTTAGAATAAAAGATCAAATTTATTTAAATTTAATTTTTCTATTATTTAATATAAACAATAATACATAGCATAAAATTTAATATTTTGTGAATCTAAATTTACTAGATTTTTTTTTCATAATTCATTAGGGGAATTTTGAGGTCTAAAAATGGGCCTCCTAAGAAAAATGTAGAACAGAAATAAACTTTATAAGAACCAATAGGATTCAAGATGGTGATTTCAATCATGGGGGATGATTCACCATTTTTTTAGTAAAAAGGTAAAAACATTAAAAATAATAAAATAATAAAACCATTTTTTCAAGTAATTTCAACTTATCTCCCTAAGGTTTTACTGAGATTTCGAGTGGAAGTACTCGTTGGATGCAAAATTTAATTCTTCATCCAAGGGTACCCATGCTGCATAATGTTTTTCATGTATTTCTCATTTTTCATGTAGCGGGGTCCATCGAAAGCATGGAACATGGGTACTCCTTGGATGAGCGATCAAATTTTTCATCCAAGAACTGTTGTCGCTCGAAATTTGAGTAAACTCGTAGGGAGATAAGTTGAAAAAATAGTTTTTTCTTTTTTCCCTCTAAAATTTGATGATGTAATCTAATCTTATTTTATTATTTCCCCTATTATTTTATAATTTCCTTAGGAGGCCCATTTTAGACCTCAAAATTCCCCTAATGCAAAATAGATAAAACACTGAAGGAAAAATGCCAAAAATTCGTGGAATGTTGATAAAGATGAAGTGGCAATTGAATAAACATAGTCGTGTAAGCCTGTCTAAAGTCTTATAAAGTGTACCTCCCAAAAAATCATCTAATAAAAAAATTATTAAAGTTAAACATTATTGGGCATTAAGAGTTTCCTTTCTTCATGTAATTTTGGAGTCTGAATGCCTATCCATGTTTTGAATCATATCATAAGATCCGATTGTATTAATAATATGTCAATCGTAATTTGAAAAGGGTTGCATTTGAGATGTGGGATAAGGTATCAACATTTTAATGTGATCCACCTTGAAGTGGATGACAATAAATTTAGATGGTAATATTTTATTAAGATTATAATTTTGTAATTGATTTAATATATATATATATATATAAAGCTTGACTAGACTACATATTCAACATGTCCATGTCCATTATAAATTTAGATGGTAATATTTTATTCAGATTATATTTTTGTAATTGATTATATATATATATATATATATATATATATATATATATATATATATATATATAAAGCTTGACTAGACTACATCTTCAAGCCATTGACTTCACATCAAGGAAATCCTTAACAAGGCACCTGATTACCATCTATCCAAGACCCCATGGGAGAAATATAATAATATTAATTAAAAAAAAAACTTAATTTTTAATAATATATACATAAAATTATGATAAATATAATGCTTTTTTTTTGGAAAAAAACTATTATATTGTTTATTCCATTGGAATCAAACCATACAAACATAGTCCTTCGAAAATTGTTTCGAGTTTTTTCTTCTTAGCATGTAGAGACCATTCCTAAATGATTATCCATTCATTTATCGATTATGGTCCTACAAATTTGTTCTAAATAAATAAACAAATTGATATCCAACTCAATATATGAAGCTTAAAAACATAGAGACTACAAATGCTCAGAAAATAGAATAATGATGAAAATGTTGAGTGTTGGAAAAATGTTCCTTTTCCACCACGTGGCTTGCTAGAAGAGAGAGGGACTCTTTTTCACATCTATCAATTAAAATTTAGAATTCTTGATGTATGTGAGCTCCTACAACTTCATCAAAGACCTCTTGCAGTTGAGGAATATTTTTTTTGCCAGCGAGAAAGCACTACATTCACTAGAGTACCCTTGTGAGTAGACTAATCGAAAACCTCTTTTGAATCGCCGAAGAGCTATAGTTTCCTTAATAAATGGCTTTTTGCAAATATTAAGTAAAATGATAATCCAATTAGTTATTCTTTAATTTTGGAACCTTTCCCTAGCCCTAGACTGATATAGAAGTAATGCTCGCTATATAATGAAACACAATGGAAGCCCCACATTTTTCAGGATCATGTCTTTTTTCTTTATTGAAAAAGGCCCAAGCTATTGATTCATTGATTATTCGACCAACACACCTACAAATTCTCTTCCCATTTTTTCCATCGTCTAATTGATGTATGGCTATTTAATTTCTATGAACACCACACCAATATTCAAATTGTGATTCTCAAATATAACTTGTTTTTTATGTGCATCCATAACTATGAGATGACCAAGCATGGAAGAAATGTGTGTCAATTATATGATAGGGAAACCATCCATTTATTCAAACACTCTGATAAATTCTCTCTTGTACACATTCTCGGGAAATCATGGTTATAGCGAAGCTCCTTTCAAACTACACTCGACAAACTGCATAAAGTGAATAAATGAGTGGTCGATTCTAAATCTTGTTGACATAGGGCACATCTTGTTGGACCCCCACCCAAACTCTTTTCATTAAATTATTTTGTGTAAGGATACAATTTTGAAGTACCATCCAAAGGAATAAATAGGCTTTTAGGGGACGATTCCATTTCCATATAACCACAAACCGTCATTCAATCCCTTCACTCATTGAGTCCAATACCTCATAAGCCTTTTTCATTTTCATAGAACTAGATTCCTTATTCCTTGACTAGAATAATCAGTCATGTCCTCTTCCCAGAATCAATCTATTTTGAGCTAGAGAGGAAGAGAAAGATGACCATTCAATTGTTATATCTCCTCGAAAACCCAAGTAGTTTTTTGTGAACCATTTTTTAAATTCATTTTGATGCAGGAAAAAAACAAATTTTCCCGCAAAAATCATCTTCTCATGATCACACTACAAATCACTTCATCATCAAGCCCTTAATTTTTTCTTCAAAAACACTTCATAAAAAAATAAATAAAATAAATAAATAAATCCTACTTCACTTACAGTGAATCCTAGAGCATGGACAAATTAGAACTATTATCCATCACATAGATACACCCGACAATTTGTGAACATAATGACAATTCCTTTCATTAATAAAATCATGTTCATACAATTACAGAACAAATACAAATGTATTCATTAGTCTCTTGGCATGATTTCACATTCATTTGGCCATTAGCTTTTCTGGTAGGCTTACAATGATTAAATATAAAGCTAGAATGAAAGCATATTTTTTTACATCCATAAATCACTCTTGATTTATTTCATAAAACTATCATGTTTTTCAAGGTAAATTAGCTTTTTCTTTATGGACAAATCTTTCTTATCCATAGTTTTTCCAAAACTATTATATAATAATTAAAATAACTAAGAATATTTGCTATTAAGGAATTACAATTCCCTTACAATATAATAATTAAAATAACTAAGAATATTTACAATTAAGGAATTACAATTCCTTTACAACATTGAAACAATGTTTGGAGTTTTATCTCCAAAAAGCTTAATGAATTCAAAGCTCTAATGCTCCTACGTCACATTTTCTTGTTTATTTGAGAATGTTTCATCCCACAAACATAAAGTTCATCTTATCATTAATGCCAAAAATAGATTTAACGAGGGTCATAAAATACCATCACCACCAATCCATAGATTGCAACCAAAGATGATCGATTTACCATCCCCACCTACCACACAAGCCACTGATTGATTATTGAATAAGTTGTGATTAAGGCCTTCCACATATTAGAGCCTCCCATGCCAAAGTCTTATCTCGAAGTTGATCCAATTCACTACACTCTAATTTTATCAATTTTGATCTCTTATTAGCCTCCCAACAATCCATTCCCAAACATGCATCTCTATAAGATTTTAAGTACAAGTTACTTTGTGAAAGAAAAAATTATTTTTAACCCCAACCCCTGAATTTTTGGAATGAACAATCTTGTTCTAGTGCAGAAGAGTAATTACTTATTTCTTCTTGGCCTTCCATAAGAAATTGAAGCAAGCGCTGATAAAATTATTTTGGCTTACATTGCTAATATCATCTTCCCATATATTATACTTATAATAAAGTTTAGGAATCATATATTCTTATTGTAATAGAATTTGGGAAATGATTTGACAAAAATACAAAATGGCATTTTCACGATTGACAAAAAATGAGCTTTCATTAGTTTTGTGGAAAATTCCCTTTCAATATAAGTGGGAAGTAATTATAAATCTTGGAAGTTGCAAAGCCTATTGCTCTATACATACATATATGTAAAATTTTGGAACTAATGGAGAATATAATTTCTCTCTCCCATAAAAAGATGGGCTTTGTGGCTATAGTGTTACTCAATTATTATTATTACTAGATTATGTAAAATTTTGGAACTAATGGAGAATATAATTTCTCTCCCATAAAAATATGGGCTTTGTGGGTATAGTGTCTTTCTTAACATGTACGCAACTACTACTAGATTAATAGAGAGATGAATTATTTATGATGTTGATCGTTAACTTATTCGTGTAACTAGTCATTAAAGGGGTTGTGATACAGATCCATATTCATAAACATATTTCTTTGCCTCTTCGTAAAAGGCGTAGTTTTCAGTGTTTTTAAATTTATGTAGATGACAAAAAATGTCGGAATTTAGTTAAAAAAAATTAAAAAAATTCTTGCAATAAGAATGTTTGAATCGAATTTTTAATAGTGGAAATGGATTCAACACTATCAAAAACTTTTTAGACACCTATAAGTTTAAAATTCAACCACTATAATTTATATTTATAAAAAAATTTACTTCTATAATTTTTTAAATAAATTTTACTACGGCACTCATAAAACGATTGATTTAAAATTTCACTGATCTCGCTGTAATCCTTTTCATGGACTTGGTTCATAGATCTGGTGGGATATGCTCTTAAAGTGGAGTGTTGGAGAAAATGGAACCTTACAACCAAAGACATCATTGTACTTTGTTGTACTCAACCTTGCATTCATATAGGAGTTGTCTTTAGTGCGACTTTTTGGAAGCTTTTCAGGTGGATTTCTGGTGTATTTTTCGGGTTTAATTTCTCTAAAATCCAGTCGAAATTCATTGAAATTACAATATTGATGGGTAAATCCTGCACAATAGAAGTGCCCTTGTGTTGAAGCCCCGAAAATCGGGTCGACAACAAGGGGGATACCCACCCGGTCCGGACCTTGGTTGGCAGCTCCTTATCCATTTGGTATAGCGGGTCCGACTGGGGATAATGGGACCAGTTTCCCAATCTAAGGGGTGTGTGTGTGTGTGTAGAGTTGGATGGTGTTGATCTAAGAGTATTTTGATCTAATTTAATTCAAACTTCTAAACTAACTCTATGCTATTGTAATCTAATAAAAACAACACATCTAATCTACGCTAACCCGGGGTGTATTTCTTCTATTATGCGATCTAAAGAGATTTCGAACAATAACTGGTAATAAAGATTATTCAGCTATCATAAGAATAGAAATCAATTAAGATAAACCATTCTGCATAAGAAGTTAAGAAAAACAGTTGTGAACAGCATATCGCATAATAAGTTATTCATATATCAAGCACAAAAAAATGACTCCACCGTACAGAAGTGCCAAATGGTAACCCACACATTCATGCATTAACATATAAGCAACTGAAAACTGCATATCACTTTAAGAATATGAACAGAAAATGGTCAAGAGATAAAAGTACCATTTATGACTGGTTCCACTCATAAGATTCAAGCAATAACGATTTATCTCTACTTGTTCTAACATCTACTAAGAGTACAAAAGTGCAACATTAGTAGCAGACATTAAATGCAAACATTGATAAATCTCGATCCATCCATTCACCAAAAACCCCCTCCGAGGGTGCAAAAGTGCATGTTCTGAGGACAAGTTCTTTGACAAATTTCCGGACCCTTCTCCAAATGCCTGAGAAGGGTTTAAATACTACTAACTAATTAATCTTAATTACATAAATTTAGGACAAGGTTTCAAATGACCGCCCTTCTACTAAAGCAAATTTATTTCTAAAAATTGAATCTAATTTCTAACCGTTTCTGTATTTGCTCCTTAGTGCTGTAAGCAATGCAACATTCACCTGGGAAGAGTCGGTTGTTTTTCTTCTCCTTTCGTTTGAGTTACGGAAATAGAAATAACAAGCACTGGCACCACTTTCTGACAAACTGGAAGATATTTTCCTCTGGTTTGGTGTATCCGCTGTGTGTATACTTGGTAATAACCCAAATTTCTCTCAAACTGATTGTGTTGTTGCTATTTCGGTTTCCGGCCTCGCGAATGACTGAACAAGTTAGGGACTTTGCTCTCTGAACAATTTTCTGTCTTGAAAACTGCTTCCATTCTTTGTTCCAGGCTTTTCGAGTGTGTTTTCCCTCTTTAGTGTTTTTCTTTTTGCTTTACCCAGTCTAAGCTTCAGGATCTTTTGTGAACATGCTGCTTTTGTGCGCCTTTGACTCTGAGTCTTGGATAGTCTATTTCCATCAGTCTCTATTGAGTGATACTCTGGAATCCGCAGTCCTGCTGCATGCGGCATCCGTTTGCGAAGGCATCTCTTCTCTGTTCTCCCAGTATTGACGCTTTCCCCTTTTCCTTATATGTTTCCTGCATATTGATTTATATTAGTTGCTGTCTTACAGTTTACGCAAAGGAAAAGAGTAATGACGAAAAGATTGATATGAAAGCTTTAGCTCTAATGAATGCATAATCATGACACTCATAATGAACTGACTCTTCGAAAAACACAACACAATCCTTCTCAGATACTTTGGCGTACAATCATTAAATTCTTTTAAGGCGCACGCCCAATTTTGGTCTGCAGACAGCTTTCCTTGAACATTGTGTCGAGGAAATTTTGCGATGAGTATTTCTGCGACTCGCATCGCAGAATCGAGGATTGCGTCGTTTAAGATGTGTCATCGCAGGAATTGGTGATCGCATTCATCACAGATCGCAAATCGCAGATCGCAATATCGCAGATCGCGATATCGCAGATCGCCATATCGCAGATTGCAGTTAATCATAATCATTGTGTGTTGCTTATGCGATGTTGCGATATGCGACATCGCATATCGGCCGTCGGCGATGCCCTAAGCTTTTTATTTAAGAGCGCTTTCACAATATAAGCGATGCGATGAATTTCGCGTCGCTTCTTCGCAGCTTATTATGCGCATAGGAAAACGTCTTGCTCTCTTCTCGCGATGCGATATAGCTTTAGGGAGTCAAAATACAAAAATTTTGATAAAACATTTTTTTTTTTGGGTTTTTGTTAAGGGTCCCCATTTGCTTGGTGTTATTGCTAATACCAATCAAAGAGGGGGGTTGTTGGTGACCACAACAATGGCGATTCACTGTGAAGAACCAGTTATCTCTGTTTTTCTATTGAATTCTAACTTCCGAAGCAGAAAAATTTTCATATGTCTAAATTTTGTTATGGACAGATAGAGTATATTACGCCTTATCCTAGCACTGATACTTCGTCTCAACCTTTTCATATTCCAATCGTTTGTTTCCTCAGGCTTAGTTCTTGTATTCACACCAGACATTACTTGGTCTTTTAAAGATAAAATAAGGTCTTCTCTACGTGCTGGCTTTTTAAAATATGCTCATTTGTCGTAGGTAGAGCCTCTGCTGCCCACAAGCGTCCATAGCCTCGACAGGGTTACCTGTTACCCAGCAATGATCCTTTATCCTGCTTGAGGTTATTTACAACATTTCAGAGGAAAACCTTTTTTGACACTTTTTCCTTTTTTATTCTCTAAAGAACAATGTCTTGGTTTGGTGGCCAAATTATGACATAGTCATTCACTTGATTTACACTTTTGCTGAACAAGCTGGCTCGTGATGAGACCCCTTGTCTTTTGATTGCAACAATCTTGAGTCGTTGCCCTGTTTTGGTAGACAATTTTGGCAAAGTCAGCAAGTTATAATATCTGTGATCATGATAAGACGGCTCGTGATGAGACCTCTTATTCTTTGAGATATAGTGTTTTCTCGGATTGTTCCTCTGAATGCTGTGATTTCCTTGATCAGGGAGGAAGTCATTGTTTTTCCTTAAGAAAGCTCTGGACGACAATAATAGAGTTTGAAAACAGCAGCTTTACAGAGAATATTTATTTTATTATTGATACCTTTCATTGTGTTGATATAAAACAATTTTTTACCAAAGGTTGCTTTCATCAAATTTTTGAAGTTGAAACTAGCATCATGTCTGGGCTAAAGTTAACTCTACTTGTCAATAATAAAAATCAGATTTTTTGAAAAATTTTTGCTACTTGTACAAGCGAAAAGCTCAAAATCTGATAGAGAATTGGTGTCTTTTTCATGAACCCTTTTAGTGACCATCTACAACTGGTTTTATTTATAAGAAAGAGAAAAACAAATAAAAACTAAAACTATCCTATAAAAATAGAAGAGTGATCTTCTATGGAAAATATTTTTTAAGAATATGTCCATTAACAGGCAAAGAATCTCTTCTACCTGCTAAATCCTACAACATAAACGTCGATGGGCCTATGACTTCTACAATTTGAAAAGGACCAAGCCACAGTTTCTGAAATTTCGTATGTTTGCCCTTTTCTTCATGAGCCTTATCCCATTTCAAAACTAAATCTCCCATCTGAAAACTTTTTCTGGTCATTATGATTCAGTCAAAAGAGGATTTTATCAGCGCTTGGTGATGAGCATGGGTTTTCTTAGCTTGTTCTCGTCGTTCTTCTAATTTAATTATTTCCATTTGTCTTAGTTGTATGGAGGAGGTAGATACCTCATCGATGTGTTGTACCAAAGACAAAGAGGGGATGACTAAGTGAGTTGGAAGAACCACTTCTTTCCCATAAACTAAATTAAAAGGAGAAGTGCCGATTGAAGCTTTCTTCGTTATTCTCTCTGCCCATAAAGCATTTACCAATGCTTTGTGCCAATTCTTTTGGTTTTGGTCGACTATTCTTTTAATAATCCTAATTAGGTTTTTGTTTGTTGATTCAGCCAGTCCATTACCTTGCGGATAGTAGTTGTCCGAATATTTCAGTTTGAACCCTCTTTTAAGTGCAAACTCAGTTATCGTATTTCCAGAAAAGTATGAAGCATTATCAAACATTAAGTCCATTGGCAATCCAAACCTAGTGATTATAAATTGATCTATGAATTCAATAATGTTTTCAGAATTAGCTGTCTTGAGAGGAACTGCTTTTACCCATTTAGTAAAATAATCTGTTGTCGTGAGGATGTACCTATGCTGCTTAGAAGAGTGAGGAACGATCTCACCTATTATGTCCAAGCCCCACTAGCTGAATGGTTGCTCGATGTTTACCGGCTGTAGTGGCATGGACGGTTTCTTTTGTTTCCTTGCAGCAGTCTGGCAGACTTGGCATTTCCTCATATGACTGTGTGAGTCTTTGAACAGTGTGGGCCAATAATATCCTGCACGTAAGATTTTATGTGCAGTAGCATCTCCAACATAGTGTCCGCCTGCTGGTCCATCGTGGAGTTCCTGCAAAACCTTTTCGGATTCAGTTTTCTCAAGACACCTAAGAAGCACAGAATCGTAATTCCTTTTAAACAGAACATCATTTATGAACTGGTATTGTTTAGCTTTCAACCTCAGAGCTCTTTTCTTGGTGTGATCCAGGTGTGATGGAGCATACCCGTTCTTAAGATAATAAATGGTGTCAGCATATAATGATTCTGCATCGTTTAGGCTTACCTCATACGTATGTACTTCTTCAGATGCATTCTCTGGAATTTGCGATGCTCCAGCTAACATTTTGCAGAAGCCTTGACCTCTTACAATGTTTTCTGGTTTGATCTCAAGATCGTATTCTTGTAAAGCGGTGATCCAATTTGCTCTTTTTTCGCCCACATCCTTCTGTATCAGAAGGTTTCTTACCGCTGGAAACGGTACTATGACCTTAGTATGGGCTTTAAGTAAAAAAGGTCTGAAATATTTGATCGCTTTGAAAACAGCATATGCATGTTTCTCCACGTCTGAATAGTTGAGTTCAGCACCTTGTAAATTCGAGCTAAAAAATGTGATTGGAGCTTCCACTTTCTCTTGATTTTCTTGAGTTAGAATCGCGGCATAAGATTTTGCTGAGGCAAACGTGTATAAGATAAAAGATTCTGAAAAATTCGGGGTTGCTAAAGATGGAGCATTAATGATGGCTTGTTTGATCAAGTTGAATGCTTCATGCTCATCTTGACCCCATTTAAAATTTGAATTCTTTTTTATCATATTTTGCAAAGGAGAAACAATACGTGAGAAATCTGGGACAAATCTCTTCACAAAATTGATTTGACCAAGGAAAGATTGCATGGCATTTTTGTTATGAGGCATGGATATTTCGGAAATTTCTTTGTGATGAAAAGAAATTAACTCAGAAAAATATATAAATCACAAATAAAAAACAGAGACAAAATATTAGCGGAAAAAGGCTTCAGCCTCATGTTCTCTCTCATTACACATTACACAAATAATTGAATAGTGTTACAAATAAATACATGAGAGACAGTGTTCTCAAGATAGTGCGTGCTATCTTAGACACCTTTGGTTGAGATAATTTCTCACCAGACACACCAATATAGGAGTTACCTAAACTAACTCCTATCTTAGAGGAACAACCCAAGAGTTAGGCACAAATTCCTAACTTGGAATATTTAATTAATTGATTTATTTTTGGATTTATTATTGGTTTATGAGAGAGGCTAACATTCCCCCCTTCAATGAAAAATCCAAAATAAGAACGAGGAACCATCTTCCAAGTTCTCATGTTGATCCTCAAAAACATTGCCTGAAAAAACTGCCAAATCTGGATGCTGAACAAACCGCAAAATGAAGAGACTGAGCCAGCTGCATGACTGATTCATCTCAGAGGGACGCTTGACAACTCCATCATGTGCCAAGCCGCAAAAGGATCCAACTGTCCTTTGCTTGAAAACAGCATCCGGTGTCCACTGACACAATTTGATGAACGCCCACTGGCGTATTTGCTGATGATGATCGCCCACTGGCTGAAGATGTCGAAAAACAACTCAATGTTGCTTTTGCTATGATGAAAGCTGCTCACTGCTGCTTTGGTTGTCGATCGCCCACTGGCGAATTTGCTGATGCTCACTGCTGATGACAAATGCCCACTGGCTGATGAAGATGCCCACTGGCTACTTCGCTGATGTTGTCGAGACTTTCAGTCTGACAACCACTTGTCAATTTCATTGACATTTTCCCCCCTTTGTCAGCTGAAAGGAGAGACAATCTTCTCCAAAATTTATCTGAACTCCCCCCCTTCAGGTGTAGGAGAGTTTCACTGTTGTACTCCCTCATTCAATTGCATGAGAGTACCATCATCGGTTCACTGCTGGCTGCACTATGTATGATTGTAGTCGGTTGTAGAACTGAGACAATCTTTTGACTGTGGATGACCATTCCCAAGGATCGATCCATTCATAATGTATCTTCAATCTGCCTGATTTTTGTTGGTTGCGACATTTTTCTGAGGAATGATTGGGCTTGCCACAATGGCAACAAGGATGGAGATCAAAACATTGATCTTCCATATGACAGGTTCTTTGACAATGAGAACACTTTGATTGGACTTCAACTTTAGGTTGCGTACAATTCTGTTTGTCGGCAACTTTCGCAGAACCTGCTGAGGTGAGTGGTTCAAGAAATCCTGCACTCACAAACTTAATTGGCTTGGAATAATCTGGGATTTGTAAGTTGGTGTCATCAGGAACATATCCTAAGCCTCGTCGATTCTTGTTATTTTGAATCTCTTCCCAAGGCTTGATGATGGGTTTGGAAGAAATTTGCTCATGAACAACTTCGACACTTGAAGTTGTTTGGATGAATGAGTTATCTTCTGGATGGTTCAAAGACTTGAAAGTATCACTCTTTTCTTGCAATTCATTCCTTTGAAGTTGGGACTCAAGCTGAAGAAACTCAATGGTTTCATGCGTTTGCTGTAGATGCCGTGAAATATCAGCAAGAGTTTCTTTGCTGACGTGCACCATGTCTTCATCACTGGAGATGATCAAACTGTGAAGAATGTTTAACAACTGAATATGTTGCGCCATCTGAACTTGCTCACTTGAAGTCAGGCTCTCTTGTTGTAGATGTCGTGCTTTGAACTGTTTCACTTTACTTGAATGACAGGCTCGCTTGCTATGGAACTTGAATGGCACGCTCGCTTGATTTGTGGCTTATTGTACTTGCTGAGAACACTTGTTAGAACTTTCTGGAATTCACGCTCGCTTGATGACGAACTCAACTTGCTTGATTGGTGTTAGAGTTGAACTTGTTTTGGTTGTTGTGATGGTTGTGTCAAGGAGTTAAAACTCATGGACAGGGTGTCGAACACTGTCGAAAATGCACCCAAAAAACTTACAATGATTTTAATGACTCACATAAAACAAGGAATTCACTTGTCTTAATTTGACTAAGTTGAAGAGAATGAACGTGCTTGACTTATGATCAAATCAAGACGTGGGTGTCGGTTTCAACCGAGAATGCACCCGTACAATTCAATTTGATTGGAATTTGATTTACAAGTTCTTAAATTTGTTTGCAAAAATTTCAATGTAGACTTTTGCTTTGAAATGCTTTAACTTGATTAAGTGAATTTGCTTGTTGATGTAGAATGCTGATGTTGACAATCTATGATTATGAATTGTATTTGCACAGATACAAGTGTTGAGTTCAATTGTCCTTCCTTGACACTATTCTGTTACAAGTGTTGTGCTTGCTTGCATTGAACTTTATGTATTTTAAATGAGATCATTTATGTGTCAAAACTAGACACAAATAAAAAAGCAACAACATGAAGCCATAAAAACACTCGCCATCACAAATACACTCTTCGTGTACCTAAGATCCCCTTATTCAATTTCGGGCGGATCTAGGACACAATCAACACAAAAAATGATATCTTTATTAAACTTTGGAGTACATAATTGTCAATTTCTCAAGCCATGAGAATGTCAAGCTCACAAATACTTGAAGCAACTTTGAGTAAAATCTCTCAAAATCTCTCTCAAAATAAAATATTACTTTGAAATATATGATTGACTTTTCTCAAAAAAGAATTTACTTATCATCTCTCTTATGTCACTCCTTATATCTCCTTTCTTATGTCACTCCTTATATCTCCCAAAAGCACTCCAAAAAATTTACACTTTAAACGGCATACCTCATTACAAAAATTAAAAAAATATTTTCCACTCCTTATCTCTCCAAAACACACTTTAACTAACTTATGCCCACTCAAACATAATAAAATCTCCACTTCACATTACACCACTCATTCATTTTTATGCATCAGGCTTAAGAAAAATACAAGTAAAAGCTCACGTTTTGGAAATGCGCATTTACCCAGCATAAAACTTTTAAAAATATTACTCCACTAAGAGTGCTGAAAAAAAAAGTTGACTTTGGCGATTTGGTCGGCGTGCAGGAGAAAGCTCGAATCATTTGAGGAGGGCACTGGAGCTCGAAGCAGTAAATTCGCCAGTGGGTAACGACATTTCATAACTTAGTCCAATTCGATGGCTCCGCAATTTCATTTACAAAGCTGCCAACAATAATTCAAATGTTGGCCCTTCATTCAAAAGTTTGCTGCTGTAGAATTGTCGCATGTAATTCCATCCCAATTGCAAGGTGCAACAATGGAGTCTTCCCAGTTTTTCATGGAATTCTGAGGATCTTTCAGGCTACTCTTGAACAACTGTAAAATTTGAGCCGCTTGACTAAGAGCTCGGGCTCTGTTCATCTGTACCAAACCGCATGAAAACAACAAGCATACATTCCAAACAACAAATTATTTATAAAAAAGCATACTACGGCGCCACACCTTCTCATATTACTTTTAACTCCCTAGCAATAGCTCTCACGCTGTTCTACAAATCTGGCAACATTTGTTGCAAACAGATTACAGAAAAATACACAATTGAACTACTCTGTCATCGCTACCGGCCGCGTGACGGGATTTTCCCTTTGTTTTAGCAGCAGGGTTGGAATAAGTAGAGGGACTCCGCATCTGAAGATAAATAGGACGGTGGTCAATGGCTCCGGCACTCCAGTTATTGATCAGATTTTGAGACTTCGATTAGAGAGAGCGAAATTGCTCGGATACAATAATTATGCAGAGGTAAGTATGGCCATGAAAATGGCAACTATAGAGAAAGCTGAAGAACTCTTAGAAAATATTCGAAGTGCTTCATGGGATTCAGCTGTGCAAGATCGGGAAAACACGAGGCATTCGGGTTAGTGACTGTTATTCTACAAAAGGGTTATGAGCCGAACACAGTCACATTTACCACGACGCGATTGGCCCTCTATCGTAGATGAACTCTATAGATGAGAGACAGTCACATTTACCACGGCGCGATTCGTTGGAGGAGGGGAGCGCTGCAACCCAAAAATTGTAATGTCAGAAGTTTACCTCTGTCAACGCAGGATCTGTCAGTCGCTAAATGTGATGATCAAACAATGAGAATATTTTTTTTTTATCACACGGGCTCTAGCCTCTGACACAGGTTCCACAACTTCACAAGTTCTCTGCAGCATCAAGGTATACGTAACTCACCTTTCACCTCTCAGACATCCGGCAGGTCGGACCAAGATTGTTCCAACGGATGCAAATCTGAGGGGCGGATCGCCACAACCATGCTTCTTTTACAGCAAAGCGCTCAGTGAATCCACGGTGGCACAGTGCGGACCTCCTCCTTAGATCGTCGTCTCAAATGGAGCTATGGCTCACAACACACGCCTCTCACAACAAACTAGCTAACTTGGCTCTGATACCACATGATGAAAAGAAATTAACTCAGAAAAAAATATAAATCACACATAAAAAACAGAGACAAAATATTGGCGGAAAAAGGCTTCAGCCTCATGTTCTCTCTCATTACTCTACAAATTAATTGAATAGTGTTACAAATAAATACATGAGAGACAGTGTTCTCAAGATAGTGCGTGCTATCTTAGACACCTTTGGTTGAGATAATTTCTCACCAGACACACCAATATAGGAGTTACCTAAACTAACTCCTATCTTAGAGGAACAACCCAAGAGTTAGGCACAAATTCCTAACTTGGAATATTTAATTAATTGATTTATTTTTGGATTTATTATTGGTTTATGAGAGAGGCTAACACTTTGATTCTGTCAGGTTCAATGTGAATATCAGATTTTGACACTATGAATCCTAGAAGTTTTCCTTCACTTAATGCGAAAAAAGATTTCTTTGGGTTAAGTGAAATCCCATGCCTTAAACATCATTGAAAGATTTGTTTCAAGTCTTTGAGATGGTCGCTTCGCTTCTTGGAGTACACTGTTATATCATCCAGGTAAATCACTACAGATTTATTGACTAAACCTTTGAATGCGATGTCCATGGCTCTCTGAAATGTAGCACCGGCATTGATCAAACCAAATGGCATCTTCCGATATGCGTATGTGCCCCATTTAGTTCGGAATGTGGTTTTTAACTAATCATCGGGATTTGCCAGCACTTGACTGTATCCTGAAAATCCATCCAAAAAAGACATTAATTCTGAGCCTCCTACTGCCTGTAATATCTGCTCCATAGGTGGGAGGGGAAAATTGTCTTTTTGACAGGCTTTGTTGAGATTCCGGAAATCGATACAAATCCTAATATCTCCGTTTTTCTTTCTAATGGGTACCATATTGGAGACCCATTTGGAATGTCTGACGGGGAAGATTATTCTGGCTCTCAATAACTTATTTAGCTCAGTTTTTATCTGATTTTCTAAATTGGGGTGGATTTTTCTAAGCTTCTGTTGGACAGGTTTTTCATTGTCAGTCATAGGGATAGTGTGTTGAATTATAGAAGTGTCGTATGTCTTCAGCTCATCGTAGTTCCAAGCAAAAACATGTCTGTATTGTCTCAAAAGACGGATATATGCTAATTTTTCTTCAGGGGCTAGGCGTGGCCTAGATTATCGTTTTGTGGTTTCTCATCGGTTCCTAGGTTTACTAAATCGTAGTTCAGAGTAGAACTGTACAGCTTAGAATTGGTAGACCTTTTAAACCGACTTTTCAAATCATATAAGTCTTCTAGTTTAACCACCGATTTAGGTATAGCATTATCAGTGCTATTTTTTTGTATTTGGTGATCATGATGGTCTTCGTCAATTATTTGATTTGAGTAGGATCCTTCAGAAGTGAGGAAATTTACAATGTCTGGATCGTCATTGAATACTCTCCAGTTTGTAATGTTGTCAGGGATGGACGGTCTAAAAATTAATTCTATTGAGAATCTATTTGGACTAAAATCTTCGGAGGGAATAAGTCTAGAGGCTACGTTAGCTAACAGGTCTGCGCTCGCATTTTGGAGTCTTGGGATTGACGAAATATTGAATGCTATGAAATGTGCAGTCAGATCTTGTATTAAAGATTGATAGTGCTTCAAATGACCTGATAGGCAATGTATGGTGTTACGTACCTGTTTGACGACAATCTCAGAGTCTCCGAAGACTTGAAGGTACTTAACGTTCAACCCGATTGCTTTGTATAGGCCTTGCACCAAGGCCTCGTATTCCGCTGTATTGTTTGTGCAATCGAATTCAAGCCTGCACGTAAGCATGGTCTTATTTCCGTCTGGGCTAATCAGAACGCATTCTGCTCCTGCTCCCTCGTTAGATTTAGAGACGTCAAAATATAATTTCCAAAACAAAGATGTATTTACAGGGTTATCTAAAAAATTAACACACTTCGAATTATCAGTTTGGGAAAAAATTTCGACTTGGGACAAAACTGAATTTTCTAAGTAAGGTGAGGTATGAGCATTAAAATTGCCGAGGAAAGAATCTACCGAGTAATTTCCTATGATACTGTTGTTGTATGCTATTGCTTCATTTTCTCCCTCCAATTCTGTCACTATGTACTTCTGTTGTAACTCTCGTTCAACCTTTATTTGATTCGGTTTACCATTGTAGGGTAACCACATGTGCGACCAGTCAGTTGAGAAGTATCCATGGAGTTTTTTGGACCAATCCCTGCTAAGAATTAAGCCATAGAATTCAGGGATATCAGCTACTAGAATGTCAATAACCTAACATACCTTTGGGTTAGACGACAATCTTATGGTCACTTGATTAAGTTCACCAATCACTTCGACTTGGGATCGATCAAGCTGAACTATGCGCACTGCGGATTTTTGCGGTTGAACGTTCAACTTGGCACATATTGATCTGGGTAAAATATTCGTTGAAGCACCAGAATCTACCAAACAATTGTGCACGTTTTTGTTGAAAAATTCATAAGTGAGAAGAAAAGGGGGAGTGTGAGACCTTGATCTTCCTCCAATCAAGGCGGTGTCATTTGGGTCAATCTTATTGATCGTGTTGGTTGGAGGTCTTCCCGTGTTGTGGGAAGCTACAGCTGTAGGCAAAGATGTAGCAGGCACGGCATGTAATTCTTTCATCATTATCTTCTGTTGATGTTTCAATTTGCTCAACTCATAAAGAGTGATATTAGCCCTATTTTTTTTCATGTCATCAATAATGTTGTACTCCATTTCATCCGACACAATCAGTGTTCTTGATGGAGGTGTTTGATATGATTGGACTGGGCTAGATTGAGTCGCTTTAGCGGTTTTTTCTTTGTTGCGACTTTATCTTTTGTTGCAGGGCTTGCGCCCTTCTGCTTAGGGGTAGTTTGGGGAGGATCAAGTTGATTTTTGCTTCGTGTGCTAACCGGAAATGCTTCTTGATCTTCTTCTTGTGGGAGGATGAAATCCCACATTCCTTGTAGTTCCACAACTTCTTCGTCATCAATCTGCCCTTCAGTGGTATTCTCTTCTTCTTCTTCTTCTTCTTCGGATTCGACGTTTGAGATAGCATTGGGCGGTTTCACCTCCATTGAAGGATTTCTTTTAAAAGCTCTGTAGGGCTTTCTCGAAGAAGTTTCTGCTACTTGTTTCTTTATGTCAATCATCTCATTGGACATGGTTTTTAACACTTTTTGTAATCCTTCCAAATCGAAAGGATCTTTCGATTGTTTCTTCTTGGGGTCTTCCTTGTAGGAGACTTTCTTAGATTTGCGTTCCTCTATCGCAAACATTTTTTCCAGGGCCACTACGCGTTTTTCTACTGCTATCGCCTCTGTCAAGTTTTCAACTAAGGTTGTCTTATTTGCCCTATCTACGAAGATTGCCAAGTTCGATGGTAAGGCAGTAATATACCATTCACATCTCACTTGTTCACTGGGCTGGGAAGCAGCAGGAATTTTGTTGAGGATTTTATTTAACCGTAAATTAAAATATTTGATGGGTTCTCTAGCCTCGGCTTTAAGATTGGATAGGTCATTGATTAATGTCACCATTGATCTATCATCACCAACTTTGGTAATGAATTGACTTTGAAAAATGTCCCAACTTGTGATAGACCCGGAAGGTAATGAAAATTACCATGACCCAGCTGTCCCTTGCATTGTGTAGGGAAAAAGCCGGACGACAGCATCCTCGTTGGTAACTCCGTTGAGATTAACAGAAAGCATGAAATTATTGATATGCTCTTCAGCTAGCATGCCTGCTTCTGGATTGAATTTGGGTAGCCATTTCTCAGGATGGGCCGGTATTGGGCTCAGGGGTGGAGGCATTAAAACTGCCCCAGGATTGTTCCATGGAGACTGGGCCATCGTTGAGCTGCTAGTAAATGAAAGTGAAGAGGATGATCCCTGATGCTGGGAAGATGAAGATATTATGATCTTTAATGATTGAAGAGGAGGGGTTGTGGAAGATGGATGAGTGGTTTGGAATGAAGACGTGGGTGGCTAACTTCGCGGTGAGGGAGTTGAGATGGACGATGTAGATGAAAGAGTCTCACTGTCAGACTCTGGTGGTGTTTTCCTTGCTCTTTTCCTGGTGGGAAGAGGGAATTCAGTTGGCTGGATGCCAAATTTTTCACTCTTTAATCTGGTCAGAGGATGAGCAGGATTGTACTGCGAAGTCACGCTACTTTGAGATTTATCAGACCTCTGAGTAAAAATAGAAAATCCCTGGAGTTTGCGAATCAGAGTTTGAACTTCAGGGGGTTCAATGATAAATTGGTCTGAAATATTAGGGTATGTAGTAGCGGTTGATACTCGAGCGACTTCTGACTCTGGATTTAAACGTACTAGGGAAGTCGGGGGAGTTGATGAGGGCGATTTACTCTCAGAATGGTATTTAGATTTTGATTTAGATTCCATTCATAGTTCGGGCCCTCCTTCTAGCGCCAAATATGTTGAAGCCCCGAAAATCGGGTCGACAACAAGGGGGATACCCACCCAGTCCGGACCTTGGTTGGCAGCTCCTTATCCGTTTGGTATAGCGGGTCCGACTGGGGATAATGGGACCAGTTTCCCAATCTAAGGGGTGTGTGTGTGTGTAGAGTTGGATGGTGTTGATCTAAGAGTATTTTAATCTAATTTAATTCAAACTTCTAAAGTAACTCTATGCTATTGTAATCTAATAAAAAAAACACATCTAATCTACGCTAACCTGGGGTGTATTTCTTCTATTATGCGATCTAAAGAGATTTCGAACAATAACTGGTAATAAAGATCATTCAACTATCATAAGAATAGAAATCAATTAAGATAAACCATTCTGCATAAGAAGTTAAGCAAAACAGTTGTGAACAGCATATCGCATAATAAGTTATTCATATATCAAGCACAAATAAATGACTCCACCGTACAGAAGTGCCAAATGGTAACCCACACATTCATGCATTAACATATAAACAACTGAAAACTGCATATCACTTTAAGAATATGAACAGAAACTGGTCAAGAGATAAAAGTACCATTTATGACTGGTTCCACTCATAAGCTTCAAGCAATAACGATTTATCTCTACTTGTTCTAACATCTACTAAGAGTACAAAAGTGCAACATCAGTAGCAGACATTAAATGCAAACATTGATAAATCTCGATCCATCCATTCACCAAAAACCCCCTCCGAGGGTGCAAAAGTGCATGTTCTGAGGACAAGTTCTTTGACAAATTTCCGGACCCTTCTCCAAATGCCTGAGAAGGGTTTAAATACTACTAACTAATTAATCTTAATTACATAAATTTAGGACACGGTTTCAAATGACCGCCCTTCTACTAAAGCAAATTTATTTCTAAAAATTGAATCTAATTTCTAACCGTTTTTGTATTTGCTCCTTAGTGCTGTAAGCAATGCAACATTCACCTGGGAAGAGTCGGCTGTTTGTCTTCTCCTTTCGTTTGAGTTACGGAAATAGAAATAACAAGCGCTGGCACCGCTTTCTGACAAACTGGAAGATATTTTCCTCTGGTTTGGTGTATCCACTGTGTGTATACTTGGTAATAACCCAAATGTCTCTCAAACTGATTGTGTTGTTGCTATTTCGGTTTCCGGCCTCGCGAATGACTGAACAAGTTAGTGACTTTTCTCTCTGAACAATTTTCTGTCTTGAAAACTGCTTCCGTTCTTTGTTCCAGGCTTTTCGGGTGCGTTTTCCCTCTTTAGCGTTTTTCTTTTTGCTTTACCCAGTCTAAGCTTCAGGATCTTTTGTGAACATGTTGCTTTTGTGCGCCTTTGACTCTGAGTCTTGGATAGTCTATTTCCATCAGTCTCTGTTGAGTGATACTCTGGAATCCGCGGTCCTGCTGCATGCGGCATCCGTTTGCGAAGGCATCTCTTCTCTGTTCTCCGAGTATTGACGCTTTCCCCTTTTCCTTAGATGTTTCCTGCATATTGATTTATATTAGTTGCTGTCTTACAGTTTACGCAAAGGAAAAGAGTAATGACGAAAAGATTGATATGAAAGATTTAGCTCTAATGAATGCATAATCATGACACTCATAATGAACTGACTCTTAGAAAAACACAACACAATCCTTCTCAGATACTTTGGCGTACAATCATTAAATTCTTTTAAGGAGCGCGCCCAATTTTGGTCTGCAGACAGCTTTCCTTGAACACTGTGTCGAGGAAATTTTGCGATGAGTGTTTTTGTGACTCGCATCGCAGAATCGAGGATTGTGTCATTTAAGATGTGTCATCGCAGGAATTGGTGATCGCATTCATCACAGATCGCAAATCGCAGATCACAATATCGCAGATCGCGATATCGCAGATCGCAGTTAATCATGATCATTGTGTGCTGCTTATGGGATGTTGCGATATGCGACGTTGCATATCGGTCGTCGGCGATGCCTTGAGATTTTTATTTAAGAGCGTTTTCACAATATAAGCGATGCGATGAATTTCGCGTCGCTTCTTCGCAGCTTATTATGCGCATAGGAAAACATCTTGCTCTCTTCTCGCGATGCGATATAGCTTTAGGGAGTCAAAATACAAAAATTTTGATAAAACATTTTTTTCTTTTTTGGGGTTTTGTTAAGGGTCCCTATTTGCTTGGTGTTATTGCTAATACCAATCAAAGAGGGGGGTTGTTGGTGACCACAACACCTTGTTATAGACATTTTTAGGCACTGCAACCACAATCATAAATGTCCATAAACCAAGCACTCATAAGTCCCTAAAAGTGTTGTTCCAACCCCTAAAAGAACAAGGTCAGCTGATTACATCATCTCCCAGAAGCTCTCCATGAAAAACTACTCAGAACTGGTCAAAACTGAACCATCTCACCTGCTCCATGGTCAAAGTGCGCTGCATCCCACCTAAATGCACATGGGAGGTGTGATGCATACTGAAAATCACTTCTATGGGGTGCGATGGGCGAGAGTGGACAAATGGCAGGGTCAATCTACAAGGTGGAGGATCATGGAATCTTCCATAAACTTCTCCCGTGACACTTGCCTCTCTGCATTCGCCCAGGGATGAGTAAGAGATCATCAATCTCCAAGTGGAATCAAGAACTATTAGAGAGAGGACACTAATCAAATCTCAAAAGCTGACTCACCCCCCTTACAAACATCTATATATGGATCCCTCATCCCAGAGATCCAGAGGTTGGAATTTTGCATCTTGTAAGGAAGTGCTGCTGGTTTCTTGGTGCAACATCATAGTGTTGGGTGATCTAAGCTTTTCATGAGGTGAAGAAGGGCTTTCTTCCTGAGAGGATGACGTTGGGTCAGAACAATTGGTTGTAATCCTCTTTGCTATTCTTGATTATTAATAAAGCTATTCAAGTTTTCATCCAGATTCTTGTATGATTGATGATATATGCATTTTTGTGGTCAATATATATCTGGTCCTATATTTTTTATGATAGTAGATCTCTGTTCTTGTATAGTGTTATGCTGCCTTGATTCCACAGGTTCTCTTTGAAGCTGGGTAGACGAGGAAGCGAGTGGCAAAGACCTATCAGAAGGGAGAGGAATCAAGCAAGGAACCAAGTGCAAGACAGAGGTTGGTCTCACTTTTTCCCCTCTTATCTACTTCTCATAAAGGAAAACGAAAGTGGTTTTAGTTTGTTTGTTTCTAAGGTAGCTACCAGCCTTAGTGGGACTAGCAGCTCTGCATAGACACTAGATTTCCCGATAACAAAATGGCGACTCCACTGGGGAGCGAATAGATTGTTTGTTTGTCTATATTTGTTTGCTTTATAAACTTACAGATGGAGCCTGAAGTCAAGCCAGCTAGCCTTCGAACTGCATTTTCTATGCAAATGCAAAGTAGATCAATGCTGCTTCAGTCTATCTCCGAGTTTTGTTTATGAACTGAACAATCGATTTACAAACTCTCTAATTGCCCTTATGGTGGCTCTAGTAACCTCCTTAGATCTACCCCTGTGATTTATTTACTGATTACCACTTGCTCGACCTAAATCCCTGAACTGTGCTGCAAACTGTGATCAAGAACTGGATCAAAAGTCTCACACTGTACCATCGCACCCTCTCTTCAAGGATATCAGTATGCATCACACTTCCCATGTGTTGTAGGTGGGATGCATACTAGAATCCCTGTGTAATAGGTGCGCTGATCAGAAAGGGCTAATTTTGCCTTCAGACTTTGGTTTTTTCACTCTTTTCAGCTCTATTCAGGAGTTTTGTTGTCTGTAATCAGTATACCTCTATTGGAAACCCCCTTCCTTGCCATTATTCTGCCTCCATTGTGCAAAGAAATGTAAATGTTTTTATGTATTGTGAGCCATTTTCAGTTCTCTTTTACAAAGAAGTAGCGTAATTGAACTGTCATTTCTTGATCTGGAAGTGTCGCAAGTGTTGTTTTCAGTCATAGAAGAGAATCTGATTGTTCTTGATAGTCAATTACACTGTTACTATTGTATTTGATTTGAATTAATAGTTTTTCAAGTGTCGAAAGCAAGTTTTCAATTCCAAATAACAAAGTGTCATCATTGTCTTCATTTTGTCTTGAAAAGAAACTTGTTAGTAATGTCGCTTTGAAAAATAATTCAGATTTGCGCTTGGATTTCTTTTTATCATTCACACATTAAGAAGGCTGAAAACAAATAAATGCATGTGCATTTTCATTTAGACTATCCGTTGGTTTGATTTAGGACAGTGCATATAGTGTGTGCTCTCTGCTCTATGTTGAAAGAATATCATCTCTCTTTCCTTAGTAGCTAGGATTTTCATTGCAAAAAGAAGATTAAACGATTGTTTATCATCTTAGATTGCATTTTATGAATTGTATATCTACATCACGCGGTGAACCTGAAAGGCAAATTTCTTAAGCAAGATCAACTGTTAAATAAATTTAATGAATCTAAAAACGCTTTGGAACCTAACGCACAACATTTAGAAGTCTAGGCTAGAGACGTATTCCAGCGTCATAAAGCCTGGTAACTGTTGTTTTCATTGCTGGTTGGGTGATTCCTCCACTTTGAGACGATAGGTGCCAGTACGGACTTGTGCTCCCACGTATCGTCGAGTATATATTGGGAGACCACAAGAGGCTTTATCCTTTATCCATAGGAAGCTGTGTCTGCCGCCCTACCGATCGAAATGCACTAAACACAGCGTTCGGGAAGATTGACTGCCGTACCATAAAAAGTATTCTGCAGTTTTGCGATTGGTTTGGTAATCCCTCTGTCTAGATTTCCAGAGTAGTCTCTTTCGTTCCTTTTCAGACTCCTTAAAGAAAAAGGTCCATCTGAGCACTTGTCACTTCAATCTCATTAAAAATCGAAGGCAACTAGAGTCATCTTTTGTTTTTTCTCGACTCTTAAAAATTGAAAAAACAAGTTGTGTCAAAGCGTCTAAAATTCATTTAATTTGGAAACATATTTCCCCTGATTTTTAGTTGGTCGAGTAATCCGTAATCGTGGAGAATCCTCCATCTAGTACTCCATCGCAATTTGGAGTCAGGATCACCCTATATCCTTCTTCATCAGAAATTAGTCTACCATTATCGGAAGCTCCCATAGAATTGCTAGGAAATATTTTGGATAGATTAGAAATGTCTGAACAACCATCGACATCTAGGACTGTGCCATCAGACACAGCGACGGCAGAACTTCCTGCTGTCACTCCAACAATGTTCGTCGGCATACCATATGTCCCAACTAGCTCTCAATTGCTAGATGGGGCCCACTCAGGGGCTATTTCGACAGTATGGTCCGTTCCCGTTTGTTCATCCGGAATAATATCCGGGAACTCTTATGTTGAGTCTCAGAAAATTAATCCTTCACGGTGTCAATTTGGGCAGTCCGGTCCTCAAGGACAAACCATTCCTTTGAGTACCGGATTACCGCCGTATGAGGGGCAATATACCCTTTCATTGTCTCCTCCGGGAGGACAACCATACGAGAGTTCACAACAAAATTCAGGTTATACTGGAATTACATCTAGCAGTTGGGTGCCAATACTGCCTCAACAACCAAGAGTTGTATATTCAATGCAACAATGTTTACCTATGTCAAATATACCAACTACGTCGGCTATTGTGACGGTGTCGCAAGTACAAGCGTTGCCTGTTGTATGCCAACCTCAGGTTTCTCAGGTTGTAATGCAACAACCTCTTGTCCCTGCGACTCAACCACAATCGCCAACTAGTGGAATGACACAGGCCCAAACGGGTACAATTACACCTCATCTTGGTCAAACAGCCAGTATTGGACAACAGCACATGGCTTCAAAACCATGGCTGGTGCAATATCAACAACCGCAATTCCAACAAGTTTACCAAGGATTTGAGCAACAAATCTTTGCAAATAATGGGCAGCCGTATATTCAAAACGGTAAAAATCAACCATTCTATAATGGTTATGCCCATCAACCTTATCAAAGTTACCAGCATCAAACGCAATATGATGGTATGCAAAGACCAACTGGCCAGGCAATTCCATCTTATCCTGGGTATGCTTCACAAAACCTAAATCAACAGTTACCCTTCGTGGCGACTTTAGAGTTACCGGATCTAAATCGGCTAACGAACGATCCAATTGCTTACGCCCCTTAGTGGCCAGCGATTCCGCATAAACTTCCGTCAGATATTCCTAAATTTAATGGGAATCTCGGTGAAGATCCTTCGAATCATGTGATGACATTTCATCTGTGGTGTTCATCAAACACCCTAAACGATGATTCAATTAGGCTTCGCCTTTTTTAGAGAACGTTAACTGGTCCGGCAGCAAAATGGTATATCGAATTACCTAGAGCTTCGTTCGATAACTTCAGTACCCTAGCCACAGCCTTTTTAACCCATTTTCAGTTACCCATAAGGTACGAAACGGGAACAAAACTTCTTACCAATTTCAAGCAAACAACGGCCACTCACATATCTGATCATATTCATGAGTGGCGACGTCGCCATAGAATGGTAAAAACGTATGTTCCTGATCAGCTTTTAGCTGAATGGTTTATTAAGTCATTGTTACCTTCCATTACAGAAGATGTGGCAAAGGCAGGAGTCATCACTGAAGAGCAAGTTATTTCTCATGCGCAATATTTAGACTTGATTTATACTCAGTCTGGCACGCTCTACGATATAATCCCTGACGCTCCCAGGCCAGAATTTTCCGTTCCTCCTCCTCCTAAATCGAACAATGACTCTCATGTCAGCGATGGCGTGATTGGTATGACAGACACGAAATCAACAAAGGCTAAATCTAAAAAGGCCCGTAAGATTTCTAGTCAAATGCAAAAGAAGAACTTCTCGCCTCGGAAGTAAATTCCATCTCAACTGGCAAAGGCAAAGAAACCAAGCAACGAGGAGGCAAGAAGAAAAACAAAGGGAAGAAGAAGAAACATGAGGAATCATCACCTGAAAAATATTCTGCAAACCCTTCTGGAGATAAGAAACCAAATCATCCATGTCCTATATGTGATGAGGATCATTGGACAAGAGAGTGTCCATATAAAGCTGAGCTTAGAAAATTCTTCAAGAATTCAAAAACCTCGGTGGTACTCACTGATCCGTTTCCAGATCTAGGAACAAATCTAGTTGCCAGTGATAATGCTTCCCCATCCCAAGTGCTGATGTTGTCGATTTCGAAACAACAAAATGATGCTTTGATAACGACAAGGAATAAAGATTACGGCAATCCACAATTGTCGAACAACAAGGATAAAGATCAACCTAGTAGTTCGACAACAACTTCGACAGAAGTTGTGCCGCCCATCATTCCAGAGCTGACAATAAAACTGCCAAAGGGAGTAGTACACAATTCGACATTTAATCCGTGTGCCAGAGTAGCACAACATTATAATATAGTGGAAGATCTGGCCCAATCGCCATCCGCTATGTCGACACTTGAGGTACTGCAAAATTGCCCCTCCCAAAAGCAAGCTTTATTATCAGCAATAGGTGGGATTGACCCAAAGGATTCTAATCTTGTGTCCTTTAATCACAAAGGATACGATCCTCAGTTACCAGCTCAACTAGCTTTCCTCATTCAAGTGAAAGCCCTCAACAAAATTGTTCATCGAACAATTATTGATGAGGGGGCATCTACATGTATTATGTCGATGAGTTGCTGGAAAACTTTAGGATCTCCAACCTTGTCGCGATCTTCGACAACAGTTACAGCATTTGATGGACAAACATATACCCCATATTGGATTTTAAGTAACCTGCAAGTTGAACTAGGGGGGGAAATAGTAGAAATAGATGTTGAAGTAATTGACGGAAACCTCGATTACAAGATCCTATTGGGAAGGCCCTGGATATATGCTATGGCTGTCGTTGTGTCGACCTACTTTAGGAAGATTGCATTTCCTTTTCAAGGAGGAATTACAATCATCGACCAACAAACATTTCTCCCAAATAGTTCCCAAGTTACGGGAAGCATTCCGATGATCCATGGAAGCCCCCATTCGCTTCAAAATATCGGAGTAGGCCTACTAAAAGACCCTATATTAATAGGGACTTTTGCCCTCCCACCACCAATCAATCTGGCGGAAGTGGCAACGGTAGGAACCTGCAATATGATATCTTCTATTCAAAAGATCTCAGAAAACAATATTAACATGGATCATCTACAAGTATTGCCTCCAAGCCCAATAGAAATATTGTAGCAATCAATGTTCCTAGCATGGGAGACAAACCCTAATCAACGCTCATCAAGCGTTTGGATAGATAGGTCTAAGGAATATGGCACCCCTTCAGATCCTTGGTCGCAAGTGCATTACACCGACAAAGGAATTGTTCAGTCAATGATAATTGAAGGGGCGCCATGGGAAAATTACCACCATCGTTCCCATCTTCCGGATTGTCAAGAAGATACTCCTGATGACCTTCGTCATCCTTCAGTTTTTTATTTCCTATCAAATACTGTAAACACGGTGGATTCCGAGCGAAACGTGTCCAATATTGAAGAGACTATCGCCATAAATATCTCGACCAAAACAGATGTTGTAGAGAATGTTTATGTTGGCAAATGTTGTTCTCCTTCAGAACAGGAAATATATAAAGCTCTTTTTCACGAATTCAGAGATGTATTTGCTTGTTCATATGATGAAATGCCAGGCATTGACTCGAGTATAGTTGAACACGAAATCAAGATGTATCCAAATGTCAAACCAATACGATAACGACTACGGCAGGTGCACCCCAAGAAAGCCGCTGCCATCAAGGCAGAAGTTGAAAAACTTCTCCATACTGGTTTTATTTACCCAGTTCCTCTAACGGATTGGGTATCGAATATTTTTCCTGTAATGAAAAAACAAGGAACGATTAGAGTGTGCGTCGATTATAAGGATGTAAATCAAGCTTGTCCAAAAGACAACTACCCTACACCCTTTATTGACCAGATAATTGATGAATGCGCCGGATGTGAAATATTTTCATTTATGGATGGATTCTCCAGGTATAATCAAATAAATATCTGCCCACAGGACCAGTCAAAGACTGCATTTATTTGTCCGTGGGGCACATTTGCATATCGCAAGTTACCCTTTGGTTTAAAGAACGCAGGGGAAACATTTCAGAGGGCAATGAATTATTCCTTCCATGACATCAAAAACATCGTTCAACCATATCTCGATGATCTTCCGGCTCATTCGCGAAAGCGGACCGATCATCCACAGCATTTAAGAGCAATATTTCTACATTGCCAACACTACAAGATACGACTCAATCCACACAAATGTGTGTTCTGTATCAGTTCTGGTAATTTACTTGGCTTTGTAGTATCAAAGGACGAGATTCTTCTCGACCCATGTAAGGTTCAGGCAATCATAAATTTGCCTCCACCTTCAAATTTGCTTCAGATTCAGAAACTCCAAGGGAAACCAAACATTCTGAGGAGGTTCATTCCAAATTACGCCGAACTTGCTAAAGGTTATATGTGTCTATTGAAGAAAGAAGTACCCTTCGTCTGGGATTAGGTAGCGCAAGCTTCCTTTGATGATTTAAAGGAATCCATAATGAAAGCATCATTAATGTATGATCCTGATTATCAAAAAGACTTAAACCTGTATCTCGTTGCAGCAGATACAACCATCACAATGGTTTTACTACAAGAAGACAATGGAATTGAACATCCTATATATTATTTGAGTAGAAACTTAAATGATACATAAAGCAAATATTCCTATGTTGAAAAGATGGCTCTCAGAGCTGTTCAAGCGATACAGAGATTTCGACACTATGTCCTCTTTCGAAAAACTACCATTTTGTCAGATTGCAACACCATGACTTATATATTATCGCGACAGTTCCTGGGGGGAAAATATTCAAAATGGATAGAAATTCTTCAAGAGTTTGATCTGGAATTTGTAAAATTCAAATCGAAGAAATCCCTGGTTTTCACAGAATTACTATGCGATCTCTCCCATTGTCGTCCAACGATGAAACATCCGAAGAAACCATCGCGGATGAATCTTTGTTTCTGATATCTTCAAGCAATCCGTGGTATGGAGATATAATCATCTATCTCCAAACCCAAAAATATAGGTCTAATACCTCTCACTCGGAACAAAAGCGTACTTGATACCAATCAAAAGACTACATGATCGTCGGTGATACGCTTTACCATCGTGGTGTCGATACAGTTCTGAGGAGGTGCCTCACCCATGAGGCGGCCGAAAAAGTCCTAAATGATTGCCATTCAGGCGCGTGTGGGGGGCATCAATCTGGTTACGCTACGGCACAAAAAATTTTACGAGCAGGATACTTCTGGCCAACAATGTTCAAAGATTGCATAACCGCAGTCAGAAGTTGCCATGCATGTCAAATTTTCGATAGCAAAACCAGAAGACCACCCACACCCCTGCAACCAATAGTTGTTGTTGGGCCATTCGCCAAATGGGGCATAGATTTCATGACATGTAACCCCACCTCGACCGGGGGCATGGGTATATCATAGTCGCAGTAGACTATTTTACCAAATGGGCCGAGGCGATGCCTACATTAAACAACACCGGCAAAACAGCTGCCCTTTTCTTTTTCAATCATGTAGTCGCCAGATTCGGCGTTCCACAGGCCATAGTCACAGATCATGGATCGCATTTTCGCAATCACATGATGGTTGAATTGGCTGCCAAATTGGGGTTGTCCCACGACATCTCTACTCCATATTACCCGCAAGCCAACGGACAAGTTGAAGCAATCAACAAAGTCCTGAAGCAGATGCTGCAAAGGATGATTGGAGTCCACAAAAGGAGTTGGCACCTAATCCTGTACTCAGCCTTGTGGGCATACCAAACATCGGTAAGGAATGCAACCAGGTTTACACCCTTTCAACTGGTGTATGGCCTAGAAGCAGTCTTACCAGTTCAGTGTGAGATCTCGTCCCTCAAACTCGCAGTCGACCTTCTCCCCGAAACTTTAGAAGAGGAGGCTCGTTTCTTGGAACTAATCTAATTGGATGAAACCCGTCGTGATGCCGCTTTGGCTAACGAAGCCCATAAGAAACGAGTCAAGGCGCAGTTCAACAAGAATGTCAAACCCCGTGTCTTCTCAGAAGGTGACTTGGTCTTACTTTACGACCAAGAATCCAATAAATTGAGAGAAGGTAAATTCAATATTTGTGGATGGGCCCCCATATTGTTAAGTGTGTATTAGCAAAAGGGGCCTACGAGTTAGTGGATTATGACGGGATTCCACTGGCGCAACCCCGTAACGGGTTGTACCTTAAGCGTTACTACGCATGATCAGTGTAGTAACCCCTATGCTTTTGTTACATTTTTGTTTTCGCTAAGAGTAATTGTTTTGGTCAAGTAATCCACTTTTTACATTTGTTGCAGATGTCGAACCTATTGGAATATTTTGTTGGATATGCCGACGGAGCGAGTCGTAGTTCACGAAACCTATCTTCTGCAGCCTAGGCCATTTTTTATCCAAGCAGAGAGTTAGTAAGTTTTAGAGGGGTATGTATTGGTTGGTCAACAAATAACATCGCTGAATATAGCGCATTGATAGAGCTTCTCTCTGATGCCATCTCACATGGCATAAGCCGACTTGTCGTCAAGCTAGACTCACAACTCGTCATCCTACAACTCAATGGTATCTACTCCGTCTGAAATCCAGCTATCTATCGCATGTTCCTAAGGGTCAAGATTTTGGAAAGGCAATTTGATTTTATTCAATATCAGCATATTTCCAGAAACTTAAACACATTAACAGATTCATTGGCAAATTATGTGTTAGATAGACATTTGCAACATTCATAAAAAGAATCATTTCATCAATATTTGCATTAGGATCATGTAACTTAACCAAAATAAAACTCCGAAAATCAAATATATATATATATATATATATATATATATATATATATATATATATATATATATATATATATATAGCTATATAGCTATTTATGGTTTACACATAATGTTCTGTAACCAAGACAAAATTGGTCAATTGACCCAAAACTCAAAATGCTAGGGGGCACCCTAGTCTAATGATGCTGGTGATAACAAGTCACCACCTGTGCAATCATGCGTAAAAGCCTAGTCCATCTACTCGGCACGCTGGTAGTATGTCGCTGCAACCTCAGAAGCAGCTCGTCATTCCTCATGTCCGGAATACCAAGAGTGAGGCCTTCGACCTGATCCTGCAATGCTGAAAGAGTCTCAGCCACGTCAAGGTCGCGAAGGATAGCCCTTCCCACAACCTCTCCTACTGGAGCGGCAGCTGGCACTCTCAAGCATACTACTGGCCGAACTGGTCCAACATCTGCATGAGCACATGAGTTTTGATTAGTCCTGATAGAAGAAAGCACAAGAACATTATAAAAAGAAACGATAAACAAAGATATGGTTAGAGAATTTACCGATGACACCCCACTGCTCGCCAGCCGGCAGTACCAAATCCGGATCACCCCGGAAATCCATACCAGCATATTGATACTTGGAAAAAACCATCTCCTGACAGTTGAACCACTCGAAGAAGGTATTAGAAAAGGAAACCTGGGACTGACCAGCATGTCTAGCCATAAGGTTGACCCATCTCTACATCCGTGGCTTAGTCGGTGGAGGTAAACCAAGTGAAACATACTGCGGCTGCATCAGCGGGATCTTTTCCAAGGCAAAAGCGGTCAAAATAGAACCATATCCAAAGTTCTTCAATCTTCCGTTTTTCACCTTGGTCAGTTGTTCTTTCATCACAGAGAGTACTTCATCACACCAGTTGAACACCTTTGGTTCAAGGCATTCTAAGGCATATTGCATATAAGACCAGTTGGCCACATGAAGAGCCGCACTACTAGCCAGTCTAGCAAAAGTGAACAGAATGGTCCTCGAGGACCTGTCAGTGACATCTCGAATATTGATCTTGCCGTCCTTACTCAGCTGAGATCCCTCTCTGCAATACCTGCGAATGTAATCTCTCACAGATTCACCCCCACGGGCCAAACCTGATGATGAGATAGGGGCACCACGCCTCGATAAGCCGATCAAAAAATAGATGTCCACGACAGTCAAAGGGATGGACTTACCCCTAATCTAGAACACATGGTTGGTAGGATCCCATGAATCGAGAAAATATTGCAACAAGTTGATTTTTTGCCTCATGCTAGAGATGCAGAAAAACTTGAACAGGCCACAGTTCCGCAATGTATTTACCGTAACTGGATCATGTAAAGCAAGCATGTCCTTTTCTTCATGCTCACGTTCTCACCATGTAACAGGAATTTTGCTCTGATGAATCTCTGAAAAGAAATAAGAGGAGAGTCAGGATCCTGATTTGGTGAAAAACAGGCAAAAATTTCCATGAAAAACTATGCACAAATTTCCCTCGTTTCGCCCATCGCACCCCCAGCAGTGTTCTGGGTGGGATGCATGTTGATTGGCCAATGGCCAAGCTAGCATGCATCACACCTTTCAATATAGAAAAGGTGTGATGGAGCCAGGGCGAGTTTTTCAAACCCCAAAGGCTCAAAAAAACCAGAAAACATGCTCAGAATTCAAAAAGGAAAGAATGAAACTGAAGAGCTCAGGTTTAGCTCCTACCTGGTCCAGACAGTGCCAAGAATCGTCCACAGAATCTCCCGGAATCAGCTAGTGAAAATCAAGGGGGAAAGCACCTCCAAAGCTCCAACAAACCAAAGTTCAAATGAAATGGTAAAATGAGAGGTAAAAAACCACTTTTAAATTACTTTTCACGTAATTCAAGTAAAATATTAGTGTTTTGACTCATTTTTCAAGCATATATTATTCATTTCTAACTAGTTTGATGAAGCAATAGGCAGTACAACTTTTGAAGGAACAAAGTTGTCAATGGTAAAATCAAAGTAATCAATGACCATTATATCGAGTCGTTTTAACGCAAAATTCAAGCTCGTTAAAAAATAAACATAAGCAATGAGCAAACGTTCCCCCAGAGTTTAAGCTCATTAAAAAATGAACCAAATTCCGGTAAATAACCATCGTGAATGCATTATCGTCAGCATTTGAAGCCTTGGTTGTGTTCTCATCATCACTTCCACTCTTTATTGGCCAATCATTCACCTCCATTTGATTGTTTACCCTTTTCAAGGAACAGTTGCGAAAAGTGATCCTATTAGCCATCCTTGTGACACTGCCGTGATCGGAAAATTCCAAACCTTACCTCGAATTAGTTGCTACCTGAATTTATCACTCATTCCTCGAAAAACGAGTCTCCTTTAAGCTCTTTTCATCTGACTCGTAAAATATGAAAAGATTGTCGAGCAATTTGCCTCTCCAGCTCGTTCAAGTGACCGGAAGTGCTATCCTTTCTTTAAATTTTAATCTTTTTGGACCTGAGGGATTATTACACAAAAAGATCGAGCGCTTGTTTTGTTCGGCTCGTTAAAATTACCGAAAATTCATCCCTTTTGTATTATTTTATACTTTTTCGGACTCAAGGGATTATATGATGAAAAAGGATTATTGGAGTTTTCTTTACTTCCTTTTTCAGACTCTCTAAAATTGAAAAGGACCGAGTTATCTTTGTCGTTAAACTCGTTAAAACCGAATAGCGACAAACTTGTCCATACAGAGAAGAACGAGTTTCACTATTGCTAGGCTCGTTAAAACATAGCGATGGGTTTGCCCGAAGAGAAAATTATAGAACAAGCATATGTTATCCTCCTCAAGCTTGACAAAAATAAAGAGGTACTGGTCAGCAATGACTGGAGAAAAATTGGGAAGAAAATTTGAAGAAACTTTGTTGGTAGCAAGTCGCTCTTGAACATGACACTTTCACTCCGCATCTGAGTCGGGTTGGGTTGTTCCGTTCACCGGTAATATCACCATTGGTCCATCACACCATCCATATTTGGGGTTGACGCTACCAATCCATCATGTCAGTGTCGCCAATATGTTCAAGAGAAGTCACTCAGAAAATTCACCTGTGTCTCATCCACTGCAATACATTTACGCTCCATTCTTTCATGACCGCCACCCTGAACCATATGTCATCAGTTCGTTTTCACCTCCATTAAAATCATTTGCTCCGTTCAGTGTCATTGATGTGGGATTCACTAAGGCCCTCCTATGACGGATCGCTTCTTGTCGACATCAGCTCATTATCCAGGAAGTCAATCTAGGAACAACCCTTTCAGTACTTTGATGTTTGCATTCCTCAATGGCAAGTTTCTCACTTCCGGCAACAGGTTTACATCAATGGTCTTCGACTGAAAGATTTTGTGTGGTGTTCGACGCCAAGTCCCTTATTCACACCATGTGAATTGTACTGTATTACCTTGAGGGTCATCATCATTATCGGTGATTCCTCTCGTGCCTGTTAACAGCTTACATCATTAGCTGTTAATCAGGTGATGTCTTTCCATGTTCGACTCCAGAACATCTCTCACATGGATCGACTTGTACTTTGAGTGAAGATCGAACAAGATTGAAGACCCCGGATCTAGTTTCATCCATCTTGGCTGCGATATATATTCAGGACAATAAAGACATCAAATGTACATCATTGCTGCACAGATAATCATCCAATCCAAGGGATGATGGCTCTACCGGAATCATCAGTCTGCACTCAGACGATTGTCTGTCTTATGTACATGAAAATGAATTTATAAAGCTGAGCATGGGAATGCCCGCCTCAGCTAGATCATGAAAATATAATGAAGATAATGTGTTGTATTGTATCTTATTACAGGTCGCCTTCCAGCTCGAAAAAACTTTGGATCCTCATGATAAAGCATTTCACCCGACATCAAAAGATTAACGACCTAATACTTTAGGGGGAAACTGTTATAGACATTTTTGGGCACTGCAACCCCACTCATAAATGTCCATAAACCAAGCACTCATAAGTCCCTAAAAGTGTTTTTCCAACCCCTAAAAGAACAAGGTCAGCTGATTACATCATCTCCCAAAAGTTCTCCATGAAAAACTACTCAGAACTGGTCAAAACTGGACCATCTCACCTGCTCCATGGTCAAAGTGCACTGCATCCCACCTAAATGCACACGGGAGGTGCGATGCATACTGAAAATCCCTTCTATGGGGTGCGATGGGCGAGAGTGGACAAATGGCAGGGTCAATCTGCAAGGTGGAGGATCATGGAATCTTCCAGAAACTTCTCCTGTGACACTTGCCTCTCTGCATTCGCACAGGGATGAGTAAGAGATCATCAATCTCCAAGTGGAATAACGAACTATCAGAGAGAGGACACTAATCAAATCTCAAAAGTTGACTCACCCCCCTTACAAACATCTATATATGGATCCCTCATCCCAGAGATCCAAAGGCTGGAATTTTGCATCTTGTAAGGAAGCACTGCTGGTTTCTTGGTGCAACATCATAGTGTTGGGTGATCTAAGCTTTTCATGAGGTGAAGAAGGGCTTTCTTGCTGAGAGGATGACGCTGGGTCAGAACAATTGGTTGTAATCCTCTTTGCTATTCTTGATTATTAATAAAGCTATTCAAGTTTTCCTCCACATTCTTGTATGATTGATGATATATGCATTTGTGTGGTCAGTATATATCTGGCCCTTTATTGTTTATGATAGTAGATCTCTGTTCTTGTATAGTGTTATGCTGCTTTGATTCCACAAGTTCTCTTTGAACCTGGGTAGACGAGGAAGCAAGTGGCAAATACCTATCAGAAGGGAGAGGAATCAAGCAAAGAACCAAGCGCAAGACAGAGGTTGGTCTCCCTTCTTTCCCCTCTTATCTACTTCTCATAAAGGAAAACGAAAGTGGTTTTAGTTTGTTTGTTTCTAAGGTAACTACCAGCTTTAGTGGGACTAGCAGCTCTGCATAGACACTAGATTTCCGAATAACAGCCTAAGGGTTTTTCATGTTGCTAAATCCATATATATAGTGAAAAAACTAGTTTAAATAATACAAATCAAGATTTCACCTCAATTTTTTCCACCAAATTCCAGCACCAAAAACTCCAAAAAAATCGAACTATAGACAACTCTATTCATATATAAAACTTGACATGATACATATGATGATACATATGATGAAAGGTCAATTGTATTCCATTGTCGTAGTAGTTTTTCGTTTTACGGGAAAACGGTATCATGGAGTGTTGTCATGGAGGTATGTGTTAGCTATTCTTATTAAGTTTTGAATGTTACATCTAAAACAAAAGAAAGCAATACTTCACCTTAAAAGATAGCCTTGCTTTGGAATTATGTTGTACATTGTAAGCATTTCATTATCATTTCTGGTTTAGATTCGTAAAAGTGGAAGGGTTAGAGTGCTCCTTACGAGTTACACTTACCATTGTTCCGCCCGCTTGGATAGATTGTGTTTATCTAAACTTTTTGATTTCGATTTTTCAAAATTATATTTAATAATAGAACCTAAGTAATTTAAAAATATGATAAGTTTTGGAGTATTTTAATAAAGAAATACGGTAGAAAAGTGTAATTTTAGCTAGATATTTTGTGATTGACAAATAAAAATGAGTTTAATTATTTTATATTTTGTTTTTATTTTTTATTTTTTATTTTTTAATATATATATATATATATTAAAAATATGATTTTAATTATTTTAAATGTGTTTTTAAATGTATAAATTACATTTGTTTCCTTCTTTTTAAATGTATTAAGATTATGCAAATTAAATAACTAGAATTTATAGCAAAATTGATAAAAATATATATCAAAAAATAAACTCTAGATTACTCTCAACTAAACAATTTTTGTTGAGATTGTGATTTTTAGTTGTTTAAATTTTTTTCTTAAATACATAAATAAATTCAATCTTAAAAAAAATTTTAGGAATTTGAGTCATGTGGACTATTTAGCTCATTTCAAAAAATGGGCTATAAAACATCCTACTTAAGGACCAAAATATAAAAGAGTTAGACTATACAAGTGTAGTTTAACTATTCTATATTTTAGTTTGTTTTGTCAAAATTTAACAATAAATTTTTTGTTGAGTTTAAGCTTGTGTGATCCATATCAAGTTTTTTGAGAAGATTCTTTGGGGTAAATCACATTCGAATGCATTTGTCGATTGGTTTCAAACCAACAGTTTGTTTTGTCAAAATTTAACAATAAATTTTTTGTTGAGTTTAAGCTTGTGTGATCCATATCAAGTTTTTTGAGAAGATTCTTTGGGGTAAATCACATTCGAATGCATTTGTCGATGGGTTTCAAACCAACAGGTGTGGTTCATCTTTAGGACAAGTTGAAGATTCAGATGTAGGCTACATAGTTTTAGATGTTTAAAATATGTTTCTAAATGCATAAATAAATTTAGCCACTTGAGAAAACCAAAGAAATCAAGATTTTGCAAATTGCCTAGTTGATTTTAGGGAAAATTGACGATTAGATTACAAAGAGTCCACTTAGGCTAAGTGTTTTACTTTTTAACTATTTGAGCTAAAAAATATATTAAAAAACCTTGAGATGGTGATTTTTAATTCTTTAATTTTTTATATTGTGATTTTCAATTTTTTAAAAGGCCTTTTTAATGCATAAATTCCAAAATCTTGACAATTTTTATAGAAATTTAAATTAAATATCCAGATTAAAAATTTTGGATGCTAAATTCTTTTTGATAATATTGAATCTACTTCCATCATAAAAATATGATTCACACACTCCCATAATTAAATTTCTTAAAAAAATTTCTCGCGAGAAAATTTCACCCTAAGGACGAAATTGTGACCCCGTTGCAAAATGGCAATTTAAAGTAAGGTTGACCCGGAAATGGCAAAACGGAAAAGAGTTGAAAAAATGTCACGAAATTCAACGCTGGGCGTACCCGTTGGCATGAGCAGATTCACTGAGGGAGGCATTTGTAGAATAAAAGATAGGACCCGTAAAAGCAGTTGTCTATAACGCGATTTTTTGAAAGTTTTTTTGGTGGATTTTTCCGGTCAAAATCCGGCAGGAATTATTGGAATCGCAAGTTTGATAGCTAGTTTCTGCACAATGAAAGCGTCCCAGGGGTTTTTCAGGGTGCTGAATCCAAATATGCAGTTAAAAAACCATTTTAACTGCAAGAAATCAAGATTTGACCTCAATTCTTCCGCCAGATTCCGTCACCGGAATCTTCAAAAAATCGCATTATAGACAACTCCCCGTAAAAATGCCCCCGAATCCAATGCTGAGCAACCCCCGGGCTTAGTAGATTCAGTAATATACGCGTGGCCGGTAAGGACCACGGACCGGTCCACGTGATATGCTACGGAAATTTTCATGTGAAAGCGTCTGCAACTTAATAATAATATATATTTTTAATCAATAGAGTTAACTTATACAACACAAACGGAATAAGGATTGCAGAGAGTATTTTAGACTATTTCCATCACACTGAAAACGTCTCCGACCTATTTATAACAATATATATTTTCAATCAATTGAGTTTCATGGTTGACACTTTGATCAATCAAGGGTTACATATATAATTTTAGAATATTTCAGCGTGTTCCAACGTATTGACGTTGGCATTATATATCATAATTTACTGGGAACGTGCTGGATTCGTTAAAGGTGTTGACCCAGCAAAAAAACATGACACTATCCTATTGAGCGCAATATAAATGCTGTGTATACCCCATAGTATTCAATATATCTAACGAACTGGCATGGAGCCAACGTGCTGGATTCGGTGTTGACCGAGGAGACAAGAGGAAACTTTCCTAGTGAGCTCGCTATAAATGCTCCGCGTATACCCAATAAGAATTCAATATATATGACGAAAGGGCTTGGAGGCATAGAGTCAGTTGAATTTGAAACTACAGAGGGAGAAGGAGACGGGTGATTTATTGCTGTCTCGCGTCACTGTTGGAGAACCCCTATCCCTGTGTCGGCTCAACAACAACCGCAACACAGAGGTAGTTTTCTAAAGCATCAACAAGTTTCATCACCACCAGATTATGAACATGGCTTGCATAGTAGCACGGAGTTCTGCCTCCTCCATGGACTCCTGCAGGTCTCCCTCTATTCACGATTCTGATATTGAAATATGGGCAGCTTCCTCATGGAATCACGGTTTACAGAAACCCAACAGCAGAGGCGACCAGGCCGGTTTTCTTGGAGCTCGGCTGAGTTCCGTGTTGATCACCAGAGACAAGAATCTACCACGGAATGAGAACGGCAAGAACCTGATCAAGCGGGTGCAGCAGAGGACGGTCTCTCAGTGTGTAAATTTGCCGGAGGAGAACGGTCCGCTTGCCCGCAAGTGCCCTTCGCCTCGGCTCAAGAGTAAACGCCCGCAGAGGCTGGATATTCCGCTCAACTCCCCGAGCGTGTATGCCCGCTCCGCCACAGTGCACCAGCGGAAGGAGGTCAATATTGAGGGTTTTCATTATGCGATGTCATGCAAACAAGGTTCGCGAGAATTCATGGAGGATACGCACAAGGTCATTGTCAATGTTCTTGGTGACTCCAAACGTGCCTTCTTTGGTGTCTTCGATGGTCATGGCGGTGGGAAAGCTGCAACTTTTGCTGCCGAAAATATTGGGCAGAATATTGTGGATGCTATGCTCCGCATGAAACAAGAAACAGACGACAATCTTGAGGAGGCTGTTAAAGCTGGTTACTTAACAACAGATGCAGAGTTCTTGAAGCAGGAGGTTAGCAGCGGTACTGCTTGTTTAACAACTCTAATTGTAGATGGTAACCTGGTGGTTTCTAATGCTGGGGATTGCCGAGCAGTCATTAGCAGAGATGGTGCTTCTGAAGCCCTTACGTGTGATCATCGAGCTGGAAGAGAGGACGAGCGACAACGGATAGAAAATCTCGGTGGAATTGTGGACCTCCGCCACGGTGTTTGGCGAGTTCAGGGATCTCTAGCCGTAACTAGGGCAATAGGCGATTCACACATGAAAAAATGGATAACTGCTGAACCTGACACCAGAAAGATTGAAATTACTTCCGACTGCGAGTTTTTAATTTTAGCATCGGATGGCTTGTGGGATAAAGTCAGTAATCAAGAAGCAGTGGATATTGCTAGGCCCTTTTGCATGGAGAAGCAGTCTAATTCGACACCATTTAGAGGAGGCCCTAAAGTTGCTTGCAAAAAGCTTGTAGAGCTAGCAGTATCCAGAAAATCTCAAGATGATGCTAGTGTGATGATAGTACAACTCGCGCATTTTCGCAGGAAGTAGAATAAGACTGGATGATGTGAGGAAGGAATGCCATCCAAAAAGATCTAGAATAAAACTGGATGAGGTGAGGGAGTTATGCCACCCATACAGTCCATTTTTGTACAGCACCACAAATTGACAGTTCCAGGTCCAATGATTCGTTTCAGAGTTACTCTTCAATTCAGTTTCGATGATGTTTGCTTAAATTTATGACAAAATTTACAGAAGAATCAGGGTCTTTCAGTTAATTCAATCTTTTTGAAAGAGTAAAATTGTGGGTGCCGTTCCTTTTGAAATCATGTTGAACGATACTCTCGTTAGCATCAAAAATATCCAACGTTGATTTATTAAACATGTCATTTTAATTAATTTATTTGCTTTCGGCAGGGTTTAATTTTTATTGGATTTTAGGTTTAAATATTATTTAAAAAATAAAAATTAACTAAAAATGGATGAAAGTGGACTAATCAAGTATGAAAGTGGAGTAAAAGTACTAAGTATATCAAATTTTATAAAAAAATATTAATAATAAATGTATCAGTAATTTAATTAATATTTATTTTTAAACCAGATTAATATGCAGTTTTTCTGTTTAGTATTTGTTTTTTATGTAAAAAAAAAATTGATAGCAGAACTATAAAAATTCTGTATGTGTTTAAATATTTAAAAAAAATAATAATTATTAAAATTGATGATTGGCAAGGTTCCATTTTGTAAGCAACATTATAATAGTTTAGATTTTTTTTAGGTATTTACTTTAGAATATTAAAACAAATTTTCAAAATATTAAAAGAAGGTTTTTAATTAGGGGGATGTTTATAGTTGGATTTACAAAGCTAAGATTCAGTAAGTGTTTAGTTAAAACAATGAAATTTCTATTTCACAAAAAAAAAAATTATAACAAAAATTTACACAACAAACGTCATCAATTGGCTTATGTTTGTTGTCCATATTCTTAAATAACTAATACATCTACAAATGCTTATAAGCCTTTACCTTGCATTATTTGACAACTTGAGATTTCAAGGTTTTATATGACTCTTACACAAGTTGCACCTATAATTAAGCTAGCTATTAAAGGTAGGTAAAAATATTTGAAAGAAAAATATTTAATATCATAAAATCAAGATAGCTATTAAAGATAGGTAAAAATGTTTGAAAGAAAAACATTATAATATTAAAAGAACACATAATTAAGCATGAAAAAAGTATTAGAAAAATATTTATAAGTAACTTAGATTGCATTCTGAAAAATATATTGATATTGTTATAGAAAGTGATAGAAAATCACAAATGTGTTTCTTGGCTTTTTTTTTTAATTGTTGCAATGGTATTGAAGTCCTAGTAGTAAGGCTTAAAAAGTGATTTCGTTAAATATTTCCCATTATAGCTTAGAAATGTTTTATTTAAATAATGACATAATAATTTTAGATATTTTTCTTATATTAACTAGATTATATATGTTAATATTATATAAAAAGTGAATCTAAAGTAATTTCACATTCAAAATATCATATATATATATATATATATATATATATATATATAACTACCAAAAAATAATATCATAAAATAAATGTGATTGTTAAAAAAATTCAAAGATTTGAGTAAACTTTGTAATTATTTTCAAAGTTACACATTAATTAAAATTCAAACATGAGTTTGACACAGTTACAAATGAAATTTTCGTAAATATTGAGGTTTGATGTGTGTATAATTATGACACTTGGTGGCATATAGTTTCTTTTTTTTCTTTTTTCTTTTTTTTAAATAAGTTTTATTTCTAACCAATTCTATTTATAATCTCATAAAATTAGTCATTTCATTAAGAAAATAAAAATTCAAATTTAAAAAAATATTTTTTATTTTCAAAATATTTAATTTAGTAGTTATTTTTTTCAAAACTATTTTACAAAATATAATTAAAACTTTAAGAAAAAATTCAAAATAAAAATATTTTGAATGTAAAATAATTACAATACATAATAATTACAATATATAGCATAACTTGCAATAAACAAATATAAAAATATATTTATTTCAATTAAAATATTAAACAAACAATTTTATATGATTTAATTTAATATATTTATTTTTAAAAAATATCTTTCATTCATTTTTATTTTTTTGTTAAGCTTGGTGGGACCATTTCATTTTCTATTCAAACATAGGCAAATTTACATCACATAGATTGGCTAGGTGGCCTCAACTTGCCCCGGAGGGAAACCAAGTCTCTTGGCCACTTATCTGCATTGTAAGTGATCCAAAAACAATAGAGTTTTAATCTCTCTAACCAAGCTATATATGTCTCTATTTCATGTCAATATTCTAGATTTATAGCTATACATATACTTGCATGAAGAAAATTAAAAGCTATCCGCATATAAAACAAAAGTAAACATAGGGAAATGACTAGCCCTTCTGCTCCTCCGAGGTCGATTCCACAGGTGTCGGGTCCTTAACTGTTGATCCAGGCATCTCAGACAGTTCTAGGATGCATGGAATGTGTCTTTCAATTCTGTCCAACTTGATGTCTTGCTTATGGAGCTGGAATTGAATTTTCTGCAGGTCTTGCTTGTAGCTCGACATACCTTGGAGTGAAACCGCCATGCCTACCGAGATTTTTTCCATGGATTTGCCCAACAGGCTCTTCATCAACCAATAGAGATATAAGGTCTACTTGAACTGTGTGATTCTTCCTCTGGTGTTGCCCGGGTCTGGGACTAAGGTCCTCCAATTTTCCATATCCTCCTCTGTCTCACTGCCCTACTTTATTTCCTCTTCCCACTCTTCTAACAGCTTCCGAATTCCCTCATTAGTACCCTTATGGTAGGCCTCAGCGGCTTCAATGATAAGGTATTATACCGACTTTCTTACCCTATGGGGCTCTGATGTACTCGGCTCCTTATCTTTCCTAGGGGTTTGTCCCCTCCTTCCTCATCCACAACCTCTCACAGGACGAGCCATATCATAAATTCCTGAGACCTATTCACAACGACAGTTCGTTAATCTAAAATAATTTGATATAATTTGGTTCCTTCCCTGAATTGCATTTCCGGTGAGATAAGCCACGTCATGCTCCTCCTCAATCCTTTCCCTATCGAAGTCGGAGCCAGGATGGCCAAGAGAACAGTCCCAAGAGGGGGTCTACCTCCAACAACACTCTGTCACTCCCCTCCTATATACCCAATACCTTATAGTCACAATCAGGTAAGCCACCCCTTTCCAAATCCAAACACGTGAGCCCACCCTCACTCCATCAGATTTCCAAGAAGAAATTGGTAACCCTTCCCCCTCTGCCTAGGAAATTTTAGCGTTGCCACTCTCTTTTTCATACTCAGCTTTCCACTCTAAGTCCCTGGCATTTCCATATTCCTAGTGGGATGCCCATTATCCCAGCAAGTGCTTTGGCTGCAGTAGCATGCCCTGCCTCCTATGCACTGTGTTGACTTATCCCCCCTTCCCTTAGTATCCATCTCATTGTCATCTCTCACGTGCCTTCTACGGTCATCCCCACACCAACTTCAGTTAACAGAACCCGAGTTCTCCAAACCAGACGGCACAAGGTCAACACAACAGAGGCCATAGGAAATACCGGGCAGACGCAAGATATAAACACATAACCAGGCAATTGCTACCAGTTGCCTACCCCATTGCCACCAACAATTCTCAACCCCCCAATTAATCTTCCTATTGTCCCCCCTCTCCCATCAGTAAAATCCCAAATAAGACGTCATTGCAATGGAGGCGAAACGCCAAAAGACATACCCGTATATAGATGCAGGTCATCTCCAAGCTTAGAGCCGAAAAAGTCGTCGCCTTCTCGTTCCTCTGCAGCACCTCCTTCTTCTGCAAGCCAAAACTCCAACTTCGCCCTCTTGCCTGTCGTATTCTCCTTTACATCCTACCTCGCCTCCTTCCCTTCCACCTTTCCCACCACCCTTGCATACACTCATGCCAAAGGTCACCACACTCATCACCTTGACCTTGTAGGGGGCGACAGTACATTTCTCAAAGGTACATATCATTACTATACCCAAACTATCCCAACCACCGGCTCGCACCCCAGTCGGAGTATCTTTCATTTATTTTATAAATATAATTTTATAAAAAAATAATAATAATAAATTATATTTTTGATATAAAACCAAAATACTTCCTACAAAACATGCCGGGTGAACTATGCAATTAATTCTAATTAATAAGTATTTAAAAAAAAAAAAATTATATATTTATTTTAGTCAATCCTTTTTAGTGGTAATAAGTAAATATTTAATCTGTTCATATATTAGGCACTTTAAATTTCCATGCCCATCGTCTATTTTTTTCTAATTGTTTTATACAGAATTTTCCGTGTATTTTCAAAGACATTTCTTAACTTATTTATTTATAGAAATAACCGTTGCTTTAAAGTATGGAAGGCCATTTGAAAGTAAGAATAAAGATAAATTAAGATATGTATCCAGATATAATATAAAAAGTTGAATCTATTAATTTAATATGAATTAAGTTGAAATAGTTTGAATTAATTAATAAAAATATTTATTTAACTTGAATATTCATGTTAATATAGTAAATTATTTTAAATAAAATTTAATATGATGTAAATAATTTTATGAAATTAAATGCACAAACTTATAATAAAGAAATTACTCTTACGAAGACATTATTATTACAATATCACGTATGATTATTTGTATTAGATATTTTTTTATTTATATTATTTAATTATTGTAATATAGATGAATTTGTTTTTAATATAAGTTTTTTTAATAAAGTATTTGTAGTTTTATAAAATGAAATAATAAATTTTGACATCTTAAATGACTACGAGCCTATCATAGGCCTTTACTTATAACTCTCAATTTTATCATGCATAGAGATCCATGGAAAATAATCTTTATAGCCAAAAGAACTTAAATTTGACAAAAATAAAAACCATGTCTTTCTAAATGAATTAAAAACTAATTTTCTTCCTTTATCTAGTATAGACAACATAGAAGACCTCTATCATAATTTTACTACAACCCTCTCATATTCTATTAACAAGTTCTCAATTGAAGTTTCAAATAATAAAAGAAATAGCAAAACCAACCCATGGTATGACAGATTGTAAAAGTGTGAGGATAGCAATTAAGGAAGTTGTTGATGAATCTCTTAAAATGGACAAGATAAAAATATACAAAGCCCTAACTAAAAGGAAAAAGAAGCAGTACATTCATCAAAGACAAGAGAATCTCTTGCACCTCTCTAAGGTAGCTCCTAAGAAATTTTGGAGAAAGATTCTGACTAGAAAAAATAAAGATAATATTAAAATTGCTCTACACGATTAGAATTCCTATCTTAAAAAGCTCTATGAATCTCCAAATGTCATGGATAACTCGGAAACCCTACTCACAACGAAAGAAATTTTCTCTTTATAAGACATTGAGTTTGGGGTTAATCACCTGGCTAATGGGAAAGCTAAGGACATTGAAGGCCACCAGGCAGAAATCTTAAAAATTGGGGGTCATGTCCTCATCCACCAGCTTTTCAATCAAGCAGTAAAGCAAGGGTTCCCTAAACCTTAGACTGAGAGCCTCATTATCCCTATTTTTAAAAGTGGGGATATAAATAACCCCTCCAATTATCGGACAATTATGATCAGCCCTCTCTTAGCCAAGTTATATGGTAGTATTTTGGAAAAGAAGTTGATCACATGGCTTGAAAGTGAAGGTAAGCGAGCTGAAGGCCAAGCAGGTTTCAGAAGGCATCACTCAACAACAGACCACCTCGTTACGCTTAGGATCATTGTGGAGGAATGTCATAATGATAAATTCAATCTCTTTTGTTTCTTTGTGGACTTTAGAAAGGCTTTCGATACAGTTCCTAGAAACAACCTTTGGAATGGATTACAAGAGCTAAAGGTTCCTTTCGAGTTGAGATCTGCTGCTATAAGGTTATACAAGAATGTAATTGCCAAGCTAAAGAGCAATGAGGAGTGGTCGAAAGATATTAAGTGCAATATTGGAGTTAAACAAGGTTGCCCCCTCTCACCTATCCTATTTGGAATTTACATCGACAAGCTCGAAGGCTATTTAGAGGAAGCAAGATGTGTTGGCACAATCTTAGCTGGGATAGTCGTCATCCTTCTTCTCTACGCTGAAGATATTGTTCTTCTCGCAAGGTGCCCATCTGATCTTAATAAGCAACTCAGGCTTCTTAAGGATTTCTGCTCTACCATTAGTATGACTATTAACACTCACAAAACAAAAGTTATGATTATCAAATCCAAGAAGGACACTTACGGTAATTTTATGTATGACAATAATAACTTGGAGGAAGTGTATTCTTACAAGTACCTAGGAATTGATATTCATCACAAGCTCAACTGGAACTATAACATTGAGAAAAGGATTAATAGGGGGTGGGAAGCTTATTTTGGTCTTGAAAATAATTGTAAAACGGCAAACCTCGTAATGTGGGATAAAAAGAAGTTCCTCTTTGAAACTTTAGTCACTCCTGTTATCTTATATGGATGTGAGGTTTGGGGTTGCAACATCTCTAGAGAATCTTGGAGAAATATTGAGCAAATCTAGAAGCGTTTTATAAGATATAACCTGAAAATTAAAAGTAATACACCCTATCTTATTCTCCTTATAGAAGTAGGTCTTTCCCATATCGAGAGCCTAGCTATGATTAGGCTTCTGTTGTACAAGCACAAACTCAATAACGTAGGAGAGCATAGACTTCCTAAGCTAGCTTTAAATTCCAGCTGAAACCACCTAAGGCTCAAACGGGGGTGGTATAAAGACACGAGGGCTTGGTTAAACCATTGGGAGATCAACGAGAATGATGCATTGCAAAACATTAATAACATTAAAGATATTGTTACTTCTAAGTTCAAAGAAAAAGTGTGGTGTGAGAAACATTTAGCGGCTAAAAGAAAATAGAGTTATTATAAGAAGGTCATCAACCCCACCCTAGAAGATCAAAAATATCTCTCTATTTTAACTAGCTCAAAGAAGAAAATTAATATAGCAAAGATTAGAATGAATTCTCATGAGCTCCATAGTGAAACAGGTCATTGGGCAGTTCCTAAAACACCATGGATGGAAAGGATCTGCAATCTATGTGAGAATAGGAACATCGAGGATGAAAACCACTTCCTCTTAGAGTGCCCCGCGTACAACCACATAAGATCTCAGTTTCATAATCTTTGTCGCAATACTCACCTTTCTAGCCTTTTACAATGTCAAAATTATAGTGAGCTTGGGAGGCTTCTCTCCAAGCTTTCTGAGCATAGGAATAAAATCTTAAATCAAACCAAATAATCTGTTTCTTTAGATCCAATAAACCAAGTTCGGTCTCAACAAATGTTAACCATCATCATCATCATCATCATCATCATCATCATCATCATCATCATCATCATCATCATCATCAGCATCAATTATAAAAAAAATATTAAATTTTGTTTATTCATAGTAATATATTTGTATAACCTATTTATTATTTATTTTATGTATATATAAATAATTAATGTTCATGAGTTTCAAAGTTAAATTGGGTATTGGTCAATTCTCAAAATACTTTGGATGAAAGAGAATAATTTTTGCATATTAAAAGGGTTGAAGATGAAAAACACTTTCTCTTGGATTTCCCAACTCTTACTCACATCTTATTTAAATTGAAAAATATTTACTACAGTGCCAACTTTATTGACTTGTGGGAATCCTTCTTTCCCTTCTTTTCCAACATAAAAATAAACATTAAAGAGTTTTAACATATCTCTTACTTTCTTAAACTTTGATAGACCATATTAGTCTTCCTCGAAATTAATCATCATCATCAAACACATACACTTATATAATCATAATTATAATTAATTCCAAAATAATTACAAATTTTAATTATTTTTTAAATAATTTTTCTACAACTATTTTTTTTATATTTTCAAATTTAGCCAAATACGTATTATTTAAATATTTTAACATCTAATGATATATTATTGTGTGGGTCATTAATAAGTATTTCAAAATATCAAAACTGTTAAAAAATAATAATTTAACAAAATGGAAATTTACAAATTAATTTTTAGTTTAAAAAAATAAATATTATTAACATTTATCTATAAAAAATTTATTAGCAGTTATCTGGAATACTATTACTCATAATTTTAAAAATATTATCAAGCCATACCTTATAATGCTTAATCATAGTGATATGATATTTACGATGCAATTAATACACAGCTTTTCAAACCAAATTCCAAACCAAAAACAACCACACCTTTATATGTTGATTCCAAGCACCGATGCATTTCTTATACATTGAGAAATAAGCACATTGTTTTAGCTGTGTTAATCGTATTAGTTTATTAATACGACACCCTATAATTAGATGTTACATATGATGTACAAGGGTAGCAGTAAACCTACCATTTAAGTATTAATCTATTTATAATTATGTTGCTTAGTGGTTAGTCATGTAATTATACTATTAATAGTACATTATTATATGTTTAAAAAAATCATTAAGTTTATATTGTAATTACATTATTATATTAATTAATATAATTTTATATATAATAAAAATAAGAAATATCAAAATATCTGAATTTACTAATTACTAAAATTTAAATTGATATATAATTTGTATTAAATTATGGAATTTTTTTAATATAATTAGTTTGTATTCATTCATTTTTAGTAAACATGTTTCATAATGCGAAATTATAAATATCAAAATATCTTAATTTACCAATTAATAAAATTTAAATTGATCGGATTCTAAACCTTAACACTATCTTGAATTCAACAATTTTACCTTAATTTAGTTACATCTAAACTAAGAGGAGGAACTAGCTACTATGTAACACTTGTTTTAGAAATATGTTGGGATTCATTTTAATTAAATATAAGTTGAAATCATAGGAGATCTATATTGCATACTATAAATATAAATTGAGGCTATAAAATTCAATGTAAAATACTCTCAACTATATTCAACCATTGTCAATGGTTGGCAATGGTTAACCATGGATGACCTTGGTTGAATATTGAAAATGGTTGACAATGATTGGCCATTGTCAATGGTTTACAATGGTTAACCATTGTTGACAATGGTTGACAATGATTGAAAAAGGTTAACCATCGCTGAATATGGTTGACCATGGTTAACAATGGTTGACCATCTACAACCATTGTTGATGGTTGATAACTATTGGATATGGTTGACCATGGTTGATAATGGTTGAGCATATTCAACCATTGTTAATGGTTCATAATGGTTGAAAATGGTTGACCATGGTTGACCATTATCAATAGTTGACAATGGTTGACCTATGCATAAAAAAGAGCAAAAGTCATATCCATAAATAATCTTTTATTTTTACATGCACCATCAAGTACTTAACCATGATTATTTAATATATGTGATACCTTAACCATTATATACAAAAAAAAAAAAAACACTTTTAATGCATTTAATCCAAATGCAAAACCATGGGAATCAATTTGCACAACCATGGTATTGTTTCCTAGTTGTTCTTCTTGTTAAAAAACCATGACTAATAATCTACTTGTTTTCTTAAATACATAACCATGAGAAATAATTTGTTTGTTCTTTTAAATATAAAACCATGAATAACAACATACTTGCTCCCTATAATAAAACCATTCTTACCTTTACTATAAAATATAACTAAACTTGTTGTTTTTTATTCAAAAAAAATATAATACAAAAGCACACAAGTATAAGTGCATTTCTATTTTTCCATAATTCAAATACACACACATTTATAAATCCATGTCTATTTAATAATCTTTCACAGGCATAAAGATTATATGGGCATCCATATTCATCCTCATTTCGCTTGCAGTGCATAAGGATTATAAAATCATGTATATTCATCCATATGTCACATGCATTAAATAAATGCATTATAGTTATAAAATGAAAAATGCATTGGCATAGATCAACTTTATTTATAAGTGTAAAATGATTATAAACTTATTGCTTTATTGACTTACTGTAAATGTATTTACCAAGGAAAAACCACATTTATGAATATAATATCCACTTTCAAGAGAATAACCTCTAATTCATAGCATTCATTCCCATATAATGATTTACCTGGTAAAGATTAAAATATGCATAGCATAAAATCTATCACATCATTCTTTCGATCCTAGCTAAACATATAATAGGAGGAGCAGGCTTAAACAAACTTTTGAAGGAATAAAAAATTCAACTCTTATCAAACCAAAAATAAACTCACGTGCTACATTATGCCACGTCCATCAAGGATTATGCAAGTCAAAAGGGTTTCATGATTAGTTTTAGTTACATGATGCACCATTTACCAAAATTTACTTGGTCTAGTTGTTTAGATTCAATACTTTCAACAAACCCTAAAACAAGCCTTCCATTGTCAGGATCCCCTTTTGCAAGTAAAACGATGTAAATTAAATTTGAAACAGTGTTAACTAATACTTTATTTTTATGCACATTAATAGTTAATACTTGATTGGTATACACATTTAGTGGATAAAATTTCAATGAATATATATAAATTTCAAGAGATTGTATTTTTCATATTTCAAATCTACAATAATAATTATGGCCACTTTGCTCAAGATTGCCACTAAAGAAACTCGTTTTTGGCTTATACACTAAGCTTAGAGGAGCCTTTAACAAGAATATGACTTTTGCAAACCAAATGAGGGGCGGAGAAAGGGCACAAGACACAAGCACTTTGAGTCCAGAAGGACACTCTCGAAACTACCAACTTCCTCATTGTTTTATTCTACATTCAACATAGCAATGACCATAAAAATAATGGCTTCCATTTTCACCCATTCCCTCAAAGTATTGGCTTAGATATGCCAATCATATAACACTTCAGATTAGGGGAATTGAGAGGGTCAACAACGTTGGTTGATTAAACAACCAATTGCATTGATAACTCGCTCTCAAACACCTGCTGCAAGCCTAAAGAATCCCACCACTAAACAAATGAAGAAGTCAAACCCCTTCGTTGTCTATTCTAAGATCTTAGTCATTGAATACAAATTGATATGTAGCACCAAACTTTATATAAATTTGATGGTCTAACCATTAAAAGATGGAAAATTCAAATATTATCTCCCTTGTAATTGCTCCTCTTACTTCACTTCATTGTTTTCCATAGCATATATTGAGAAATCAATAAGGTATGCAAGCCTACAGGTTGCTAGTGTGTCCATCCCAGTTCATGTTCATTTCTAGAGCAACCAAGATCCCCTCAAACCCTCCTTCTAGATTTTTACTTTGGAACGTACCATATGGTAGTTGCAAACCATTCTGCAACTAATTCTTTGTGCCAACTAAAACACATCAAGACCATTTAATTTCAATAATATTTCCATTTTATTAAAATTATAAAGCATTCTAGAGATAGGGATATCACATTCTCCCCCCCTTTAAATATAACGTGGTCCTCGATGTTCATCTCCTCTTTCTTTTTTCATAATTATATTTTCCCCCGATATTTACCTCCTACTGGAACTTTGTATTTTCATTTAGATTGTTTTTATCTCTTGTAATCTTCTTTTTAGATCACCTTTCACTCATGACATCTATATCCATTCATGATATTTTTGTAACCAGAACAACCCAAAGGGGATCATTCCCCTTTCAAGATGAAGGATTTTATTTTCAGGAAATAAAATAAATATTTACAACTATGAAAATATTCAACTTTTACTCTCAACCGTTTATCTATTGTCCAATTGGTAAAAATAAAAATAAAAATGTATTCACAAAAAATTATTATTACTTGCTAATACTCTTGGAGACCATGTCCAATCCACATAATATTTCACTTACAGATGGTTTGTCAGGTTTGGCAAATGCTCTAAGAGTGGTTTATTAGCCCAACAACAAGCACCTCAAGTGGTTTATCAATCTCCTTGGAAAGCACCCCATGGCATATGGACTCCAATTAGTATTTCTCAATCATAATCATATTATTTTTAATCACAATATTTTCAACTATCAATCATTTATGTAATTCTATGTTTTTTAATTATAATACTTTTAACTATCAATCATTTATCATAGTACCTTTTCAAGTACTTGAGAGCATATAGTTCTATAATCACATAAATGATCATAGTATCCATAACTACACAAAGTGCATACTTTCTTAACCCTTGCTAAAGACATCCACAAGTCTAGTATCATGAATTTCTAGAAATATAATATAGCTCTCCCTTGAACTATAGTTTTAGTAGTTCCTCCTCGAGCACTTAGCTCTTTTCCTAGAATGAAAATAATTAAAAATATTTCACAGAATTACACCTCAACCCAAGCAATGTCCTGCTAGTTCTGGGTATAGGTCTAGTATTTATCTCCCATTTGGCACCTTTAAATTATATTGCCCTTTTCTCTCACAATCTTTTTCCATACATCTTCAACCCATGACATTCATCTTTAGTCCTATTTCCTTTTGGCAGTGTTCCACCCATGACATTTATCTCCGGTCATGTTAGCTTTCAATGGTTAGATCAGCGAAACAGGGTCATCCTTCTTGGAAAAATGGAGGATTTTTCCTATCCCTTCTTGTTCCATAACTTATTTTCACTATTTCCTTGCAGTTTGGAGCTTAACCTCTCATGTGGTGGCTCCTCTAATATTCCAAAAATAATAGTAAATAAAATTCTTTCATTTTATAAAAAAATAAGCATTTATTTTCTCAAAAAGAAAAATTACTTTTCACTTTTTAGCTTTTCAGCCCCATGTCAACTTAGAAAATCATAAAAATCATTTTACAACAAATTTACCATTTGTCTTGACATTATTTTTCAATCTGCATTTTAAATAAAAATAAAAACAAAGTTACAATGCCATTTCTGCTATCATTGAATGTTTCCTTGAGGCATTTTTTACTACCAAATTATGATTCCTTGAAAAGTTTCAGGTGCTCCTAACAAACCATTTTTGTGGTTTTGTCCTTCTAAGATGTCACGGGTTCAAAACTAGAGGGGGGTAGAGTATGTATGCCTTTGTAGGCTTAGCAGTGAGATTGTTGCACGAAGGTGGGTCCCTTGTCCCACAAACAAGGGGGTCTCATACACCAATTTGGTGTATTTCTTGGTTGTTACCTTAAAATTGGATAATAATGGATAATAGTAATAATAATAAAGGCGTCCTTTGAAACCCAATAATTCACAAGAATCATGACTGACATCTCATGTTGTGTGAGTGGTGTTCATTCAAATTGTCCACATAAGAATTATCGTGCATTTTATAAAAAACCTATTATGTCTTTTATGTACAACTCTTGGATGTCATGTTTACATAATGGTAAACATTATAGCTTCACATTTTCAGTCGCAAATTGCATTGCAACCTTTTACCTTTCATTGGTTCTTATGTTCTATAATGTCAGAATCTTAGTGATGTCACTATCCTGCCATTAAGCTACCCCTTCTTAATCATACTAGCAACATTAGTCACAATTGTACTTCATAAAACCATACCCTTAACAAAAACATGCTATTTACAAAACATCTTGTCAAATTGTCATGTACCTAGTTCATTTTCGTTCTTAATTCAGCCAAGCAAAGGTTTTTTTTTTTAGCTTATGTAGACATTCAACTCTGTGCGCCATCTTTTTTATTTTCAAACTAAATTTAACTTATTCGTCCCTATTAAATCTCCCCTCATGATATGTTATCTCCATAAATACTAGTACTACTATGGCCTTATGTTTATTACACTTATTAACTTAGTGTTAATTGATACTAAGGGGTTTGGTGTTAAATCTTTAAATTCTTATCTATATCAAATTAAATTTATTTTCTAAAGTTGGTATCCCTTTTCCCTTATATTATTAAATAACCTTTACTTAGGTGACCCACATTATAATGACTATTAACTATGGGAGTTTGAGGGTTGGCTAGGAAAGGGCATGGAGTTCCTTTTTGTATTGATCTCATTAACTCCATACCAACAACCATGGTACACAACATGATGCCTCATCAATCTCGAAATGGGTGATCACATCACCCTTTGACACTTACCCCCTGCTCATCTTGCATTCACATGGCTTGTCAGGTTTAAACAATTCAATAGTGCAGATGGGGCTAACAGATTGAACGGTGAGGATTTACCTCCCCCAAACCCTAAAATCATCTCACCTGTTAACACTTATTTTATTTGGTCTTGCCTGTCATTTGGTGTTTTTTGTATCTGAGTTGCCTGAATCATCGTGTGCCATGAAACATAAACGCAAGAGATTTACATCTGGAGCACCCTCGTGGAATTCTAGAAAGGTAATTTATTCTTGTTTTCAATGAACACAAACCATCTCTATTAAAGGTTTACCACAGGTTGTTTCCTGTTGAGTTAATTTCCTTCTTGTGTTTCAATTTTTTTTTTTTCAGTATTCTTTACAATTTAATTCCCATGGATTTGTTTCTAGGGTGTTCATCGCCAGGCGTCCTCAACCCACGGAAATTTCAATTACCCCTCTTTTATTCTATGGGCATCGTGCCCAATGATTTCACCCTGATGGTTCACTCCTGGGTTTACACTCCACTTCGAGCTAATTTCAAATTCCTTATTGAAATTAACTTCCTCCGCTCATAGTTTTGGGTGTTTTTTTTTTATTTTTTATTTTTTTTTGTTCTTCTTCCATAAGGTTATCGAGAATGGAAATTTATTCCGTTATTATAACTTATTCTTCTTTGTATTATTTTACCGGTTAACTTGGAACTAGTTGGTTATCTGACTTTATTTCCCTTCTGTGAAATTAATTTATTTCTCATTCTTGTTATTAAAGTACTTTTAGTTCTAGGCATAGTATTGGATTTTTGGTGTTTGGACCCAAGTCCATGTTTATGTGGGTATTATTTGTCTTGCACCCAGAAAAATTTTATTGTATTTCACCCTTGTCACGTAGAGGTTAATGTTACTCCCATTTGGTTGTAGGTTTATTCTTTCCTTTTTTAAAACTGCATTTCAGGCCATGGTTCCTAACGCCATTATTTTGGTCAGTTCAGGAATTACGAAAGGTAACATAGTAATCTCCAGTTGCATTCTTTTAGTGATTTTACCATCCTATTTTTTCTCTTGGGATTGATTCCATAAACGTTTTCCCTTCTTTGCTTACAGTCAAGCCTCTTGTTACTGATGACTATCACCGCCCATCCTCAGCAGCTAAATAGTCGTTGTAAGGTAATGAAAATAAGTATTATTTCCTTTTCTAATTGTATACATTTTATTTGAGAGAAATTTATGTTTTTTTCTTATTTTGATTTATTTTCATTTATATATATGTGTGTTGTGTGTGTTATTTTCTAGTTGTCATACATGTAAGCTCTTATTTCGAGTTCGTGTCTTTTTTGTTTCCAAAATATTTCGTTAGCAAGTAATCCTTCAGTCCTTGAGTATCGTTTGTCTATCTCAAGTCGGTTCTTTCTCTCTCTCTGACTCTTTTTCCGCTATTCGATGCACATCTTATTGTTCTTAGGATGGTTTCATCTCTCGACAAATATCTTTTTGGCTATCAAAGCCATTTATTTATTCCCTCGAGGTGAATTAGGATTGGTTTTGATTGTTCAATTGGTTGACACAGCCTTAACCCAGTTCATGTTTGTCACTACTTTTATGTATAACATCTTCATATATATTCTTTTCCTATTCTATGCACATATCCATATATCAGACTGCAACAATTTAACGGATATTATAGCGATGATTAGCTCTATCTCAATTTTTCTTTTCCTTCAAAGTAATTTATCATACCACTTCTTATGAAAGTTCATAATGACTTATTGCGTATATTTCAAAAACCACACATATTGTTCATTGTTTAATATGGAATATTTTGGGTAAAGCAGTAGTACATGTTTAGTTTTGTTAGTTCCATAAATATCTTCTACCTAACTATGATAAGGTTATCTTTTTCTAACATAGTTAATCTCTTGTAATATTTAAACGTGTACAAGATAGCTTAATCATTTTATTGGGTGGCTAAATTGTAGCTTAGAAACTCTGCCCTCATTTCTTATGTATTTTATTTACATATTTATAATATACATTGTAAAAATATGATATTTTCTTATTAGGAATCTATAGCCAGACTATTGTTACATGAAATAGTATCTGTAACTTGTATATTGAGTTAAAATGTCCATATACTTTCCTATCTTTGGTTCTATTTTCCTGTAACTTTACTTACGATTTTCTATTTTTTTATTTCATTCTATTACATCTCATGCTTATTATTTAACATTAAGCATCTATGGAGAAAAATAAATGGGTGTACTAGTTTTGATATGTTACTTCAATTCACCATTTTAATATAGTTGAACCTATGTGCTTCACTGGTTCTACTGTTTTGGAGAACTTTCATTGACCCAGTAGCAAGTTTCCACAATTCATGTGTATACTATTAATGTTTCTTTCATAGAATATTATTCCTAATTTAACAATAAAAGAAATCCAATTAGATAAGTACTTGAGTCAATAATATTTTCTTTTAGCATTTAACATGTATACACTATCAAACATGCAGTCGTTACAACCAGCATACTTTTTGAATTGGACTATTTCCCAAATCAAGCTTATAAATTCAATAGTTAAACATTCAGATAATGGACTTAATTGAACATATTACAACTCAAGCATGCATTAAGTAAACATAACAATATTGTGTCTAAGTATAAATCATTGCACAACTAAATATGAAGTAATAAACTACACAACAATTCATAGATCTACCCAGAAAATGATAGCCAGAAATGCAATTGAACCTGTACTTGAGAGAGAAATTATCCACCCAACCTTGAACTGGTCCACCATTTCCCCCCAAACCGAGACCTCTTTTCCCATATCCACATCTTGTTCGATTTGTTTAATAGGTATTTTTATACCTTTTCTTCCACTAAAGTTTTTTTTCCTAGGCGGCCTCCCGCTTTTGTGGCTCTTCAATTCCACTTGCCTATGATTTTCCTTGAATTCCCACTTTTATATCCCACGACACTTTATTCTTATCCAAAATTAACATCTTACCACATCTAAGCGATTTAATGGATTTTCTCTCCCATCCATTAAATCTTATCTAGAATCATTATCATGGAAGAGTTATCTCAATATCATATTGACGTGTCTCATTCCTAAGTACTTTCCATCCAATTATTTTTATTTATTTATAAAAATTTATTTACATAAGAATTCTAATGTACTTCATGGCTTTTCTTCCATTCACACTAACATAATTCAGTCTAAACAAAATAACATTACAAAAATGGAGGGATATTACTTTCTTCCCCCCTTTTAAGTCACACCATCCTCGGTGTTTAGTTTCCAATTACTTCCTTCTAAAATAGTGTTGGATAATTTTTCTGCATTTCATCTTCCCGCTCCCATGTAGCCTCTTCGGGAGTAAAATACTTCCATTTGACTTTAAACCAAAATACGGCTCAATAATAGAGCCAGGTTTCTATCTGATCTAGGATACAAAGAGGTTTTTCCAGAAAGTCTAATTTGGGTTCCACCTATATCATTTTCCAATCAATCATGTGAGAGTTGTCATGTGCATATTTCTTAAGTAAAGATACATGAAAAACATTATGAACTTCAATATGACTGGGTAATGCTAATTGATAAGCTACGGGTCCAACTCTGTCCAAAATTTTGAATGGCCCACAAAATCGTGGTGCTAATTTTGGACAAGTTCCCATTCTTAAACTACTTTCTCTCGATTTCACCCTTAAGTAAACATGATCTCCAATTTTAAACTCTGTGGGTGTTATTTTTCTGTCTGCATAACTTTTCTGCCTGCCTTGTGCGGTTTTAGTGTTCTACTAAATCCTCTGTATTGTTTTTTCCACTTCTTGCAAGGCATCCAATCCTCATATCGGCCTATCCTCCGATGGACTCCAACTTAGAGGTGTATGGCATTTTTTTTCATACATGGATTCAAAAGGACTCATTTTGATGGGTGTTAGATAGTTTTTTTTGTAGCCACACTCAACTAAATGCATAAAATATTCCCATTTAGTGGGACTATCCATGACATGCATTCTCAGCATGTCCTCTCAAATCTGGTTGGTTATCTCAGTTTGTCCATCTATTTGAGCATGATAGGTTGTGTTGAAGTTTAGTTGATTTCCCATGCCTCCAAACAACGTCTTCCAAAGTTTTGAGGTGAATTTGGCATCCCTGTCAGACACTATCATCTTGGGTACTCTGTGTAGTCAGAAAATATCCTTCATGAAGATATTAGCAATCTGTGTGGTATCGTAAGTGGATTGTACTAGTATGAAATGGGTTGCCTTACTTAAAGTATCCACCACTACTATGATGGAGTCATGTTGTCTTTTGGTTCTTGGTAGTCCCGTCAAAATATTTAAAGTGATTATTTCCCACTTCCATTCAGGAATAGGTAGTGGATTCAACAACCGAAAAGGGTTTTGATGTTCAAACTTTACTTGTTGACACTCTGAGAACTTTGATAAATATTGAACCACCTCTTTCTTCATACTCGGCCAAAAGAAATTCTTCTGTAATGTCATGATCATCTTTTATTATCCTGCGTATGGTTTATTATGATATTCATCGAGTTAAATTTGTTTTCAAGACATGTACATTGGGAATATACAATCTTTTCCTGTAAATCAACAACTTTTCAGAATTTTCTGCATAACTAGGAATGTTAATCTGCTGTAATTTTTGTTGAATTTCCAAGTATTTTGGGTGACTGGTTCTGGAATTCCTAATTTTCTCTACCAAATCTATATTAGTACTACTAACAAACCTTTCCATTAGAGTGTGATCATGTCTAGTCAAAGCATATGCTATCTTGTTTTCATTCCCTTTTATGTGTTTTATGTCGAATTCAAATTCACTAAGAAATTCCATCCACCTAGCCTGCCTAGCTATGAGATATGGTTGGCTAAAAATATATTTTAGGCTGATATGATTGATTACCAAAGTGAATTTATTTCCTAACAAATAATTCCTCCACATATACCGCTAGCTCTAAATCATATACATCATAGTTTCTTGCATGGGTTTTCAACTTTCTAGACTTATAAGCTATCACTAAATTGCCTTTCACTAAAACTCCACCTAGCCCCTCCATACAGACATTGATGCAAACTGTAAATTCTTTATTTGGGTATACAAGTTTAAAGATTGGAGCCACTGTGTGCAGGTGTTTAATTTTATCAAAACTTTCCCGACATTAAGGAGTCCATTCAAATTTTTCTCCTATTTTCTGTAAGGACGTAATAGGATATGCTAGCTTCAAGAATCCCTCTATAAACCTTATGTAGTATCCAGTGATTCCCATAAATGAATGGACAATAGATACATCCTTTGGTATGGGCCAATTTAGCATGGCTCTAACCTTCTCACGATCCACTGTTAAACCTTATAAATGATGTGGCCTAAATATTGTATTATGTTTTTCTAGAAATCACATTTACTAAATTTGGCATACAACTGATGTTCCCCTAAAGTTTGCAGCATCAAATTTTAGTCTTCCTTATGTTCTTCCTCATATTTGGAATATATCATTATTTCATCTATAAATACCAGTACAATTTCTACCAAATATTTACTAAAGATGTTGTTCATCATACACATAAAGGTTGTTGGGGCATTTGTAAGGCTGAATGGAAACACTACAAACACATAATGGCCATATTTGTCCTAGAGGCTTTCTTATGAATATATTTGTTTTTTATTCTCAATTGATGATATCCCATCCTTAAGACGATTTAAAAAAAAAAATGCTTTCCCCCTTACTTGATCAAATAGGTCATCAATACGGGGAAATCGGTACTTATTTTTTATGGATAAATTGTTTAACTATCGATAATCGATGCACATTCTGAATGTGTAATCCTTCATCACAAATAACATGAGAGATCCCCACGATGACACACTAGGACTAATATACCCTTTATCCAATAGTTCTTGTATTGCATTTTTAGCTCAAATAATTCAGGTGGACTCATTCGATAAGGGGCTCTAGACATTGGGGTTGAATTGGGTACCAATTCAATAGAAAAATCTAATTCTCTGTGAGGAGGAAAACCTGTAATTTGTTCTAGAAAAACATCACGAAACTCTTTAATTATCGGCATGGTATCTAAGTTTGAATCCTCTCCTTGTTGTTCACTTGCTTCCACATGAACCATAAATAATTAACACTACTTTCGTGCTCTCCTTTTCATTTGTAAGGTTCATATTTGTCTGACTAATATGGGTTTTGGTATGCCTTGGATAATTAGAGTTTTCCCTCGTTGATTCACACAACTTATTGTTTCTCCTAAACAGTTTATAATGGCCCCTTTCTTTTCCAACCAATCCATACTGATTAGTACATCATAGGATCCCGTAGGGAAGTACATTTAGGTATGCCACTGTAAAATGGCCATTTAAATCAAGATTACATTGATTTACATGGTTTGTCACTCTTCTCTTAGTGTCGATTGCTAATTGTACTAGCCAAGAAGATTTATATTTTTCAATTTTAAGTTTACATCTTTTACCACTTGTAGTCCAATGTAACTTAAACTAGCCCTTGGATCAAGTAAAACAAAAATAGGTTGGTTGGAAATCATACCTTCAATATCAATCATTATTGATTGATTTTTTTCTTGTCTATCCTCCAAATCTACGCTAATTCTGGCAATATCATTCACTATGGTGGCTTCATGGACAACTTGAATATTTTGAATGGATTTGGGATTATGTGGACAATCCCTCAATAGATGAGGTGCATCACACCCCTAACACTTCAGTGGTTCTTTTTCTTTGCCCCCTTCAATATTTTTGTTGTTCAAATCCTTCAATTTTGATCCAGCTTGAGATTGGGTCGGCTGATTCACATTCCCCTTGCTGAACTTTTTCGATTGACGGTCCTTTCCAAAAAATTTCAAGTAGCCAAGTTTATGTCGTTTTACCCCACTTACAGGTTTAGCTCTGTCCTTATTCTACCAAAACTTAGAGCCTTCTCCCTTATTCCTAAATTGATGGTAACACAGCCTTGCCTTTCTTACTACTTCATCCATTGTCTTCGGATTGTCAAACTCAATTTGTTCCTTGTAAACAGTAGGAAAATAGTTTAGAAATCGCCACACCTTGGCTTTCTCTTCTCTAAGTTAAGGAACAAACCTTACAAAATTTGTGAATTTTGCCTCAAATTCTTCCATGGTTAACTGTCCCAGTTTTAACTCATGGAACTCCTTTGTGTGGTCATCATAAGAAGGTTCACTTAAATAGTGATTCTTGAGTTGCTTCCAAAATTACTCCCAAGTCACTGTCTTTTCCTCTAACAAATGCACACTTTTTCTTTCTCCCACCAGAGAGCAATTTTACCTTGCAGGTGATAAATGGTCAATATGGCCTTTAAGTTTCTCTCATATTCATAGACTTGGAAATATTTGGTCATATTAAGTAACCATGCTTCTACATCCTCCTCCTTTTCTCCATCAAAAGTAGGGAGCTTGATTTGTTGAAACTCCCCTTGTAACTCCATTTTTTTCTTTCTCTTCCCTGTCCTTGGATATGTTCTATCAGATTCCCCTCAACTTTCAGATTGCTCTGATTATGCACCTCTTTTATTTACTTTTAATACTTCAGGTTCAACAATTCTATGGCTAGATTTTTCAGTCAGTCCCCTGATCATCTTTCCCTGCTCTTCACTAGTATTTAACAAACGTTCATTGCTACTCCTCAAATAACCCAACTATTGTTGTAGATTTCTAATAACATCCAAGAATTGAGAAGTTTCTATGGTAGCCTTGTTTCCCAACTCAACATATAAATCTTCACCTCTAGTGATAGATGGAGAGGAATCCTCTGCCATTCAACTAAAGTCACATCCTTAGATTACCTTTTTTTTGTCAAAGCAAAAACAAATATCAATTCCACATTACGTACCTTAATTTTCAAATCTACATAATTATGATTATTTTTGTGGTGGTTCCTTCGGGCCTCATTTTTAATCTGAGGCTCTGATACCATTTTGTCATGTACCTAGTTCATTTTTGTTCTTAATTTAGCCAAACAAAGATTTTTTTTCTTTTTTCTTTTTAGCTTATGTAGACATTCAACTATGTGCGCCATAATTTTTATTTCCAATATAAATTTAACTTATTCATCCCTATTATATCTCCCCTAATGATATGTTATCTCCATAAATAGTAGTACTACTATGGCCTTATGTTTATTACACTTATTAACTTAGTGTTAGTTGATACAAAGGGGTTTGGTGTTAAATATTTAAATTCTTATCTAGATTGAATTAAAGTTAATTTCTAAAGTTGGTAACCCTTTCCCAACCCATATTATAATGACTATTAACTATGGGAGTTCACGGGTTGGCTAGGAAAGGGAATGGAGTTCCTTTTCATATTGATCTCATTAAATCCATAACAACTACTATGGTATTCAACATGTTGGCTCATCAATCTCGAAATGGGTGAGTGCATCAACCTTTGACACTTACCCCCTGCCCATGTTGTGTTCACATGGCTTGTTAGGTTTAAACAATTAAACAGTGCAAATGTGGCTAACAGATTGAACTGTGAGAATTTACCTCCCCCAAACCCTAACCTCATCTCGCCTCTTAACAATCATTTCATTTGGTCTTTCCTGCCATTTGGTCATTTATGCATCTGAGTTGTCTAAACCGTCGTGCGCCATGAAACAAAAACACAAGATATCGACATCTGAAGCACCCTCATGGAATTGTGGTAAGGTACTTTATTCTTGTTTTCAATGACAAGAAGGAATCTCTATTAAATGTTTACCACAAGTTGTTTCATGTTGATTTAATTTCCTTCCTGTGATGCAAATTTTTTTCGGTATTCTTCACAGTTTAATTCCTCTGGCTTTTGTTTCCACGGTGGTCATCATCGGGCGTCCTGAACCCACATAAATTTGAATGACCCCTCTTTTCTTCTAATGGCATCTTGCCTACCGATTTCTCTACAATGGTGCAGTCCTAGACTTACACTGCACATCCAGGTAATTTCAAATTCCTTACTAAAATCAACTTCCTCCGCTCATAGATTTGGGTGTTTTTTTATTATTATTTTTTGTTCTCCGTCCATAGGGTTATTGAGAATAGAAATGTATGCCCTTCCTGTAACCTATTCTTCTTTATATGATTTTGATTAACTTGGAACTGGTTGGTTATCTGACTGTATTCCCCTTTTGTGAAATTAATTTCTTTCTCGTTCTTGTTACGAAAGTACTTTCAATTTTGGGCATAGTCTTGGATTTTCGTTGTCTCGACTCAAGTCCATGTTTTATGGGTATTATTTGTCTTACACCCAGACCAATTTGATTATATTTCAACCTTACCACATAGGGGTTAATGTTACTCCCGTTTGGTTGTAAGTTTCTTCTTTCCTTTTTTTTTAAAATTAATTTCAAGCCCTTGTTCCTAATGCCATTATTTTGGTCAGTTTGGGAACGAAAGATAACAGAGTAATCTCCAGTTGCATTCTTTTAGTGATTTTACATCCTATTTGTTCTCTTGGGCTTGGTTACCTAAACATTTTCCTTTATTTTCTTACAGTAAGTCCTCTTGTTACTGATGACTATCATTGGTCATTCTTGGTAGCTAAATAGCCACTATAATGTAATGAAAATAATTATTATTTCCTTTTCTAACGGCATATAATTTATTTAAGAGATATTTTTGTATTTAATTATTGAGGGGTTAAGAAGTGTGATTGAAACTAGTGAAATGAATCACATAGCGTCAATCATCACTTCCGGGGCTTGTACCCTGTAAATAGGACTTCCGGGGAGGTGACCCATTCCAGAATGCCTTTGGCTCAAGCACGCTTAACTGTGGATTTTTCCCCACAACCAAGCCCACTTAGCTGGCTACCCCATTTGCAAAACCTTAGCAAGTATTGTGCCTCATGAACCATTCAAGTATAGTTCCCTTCACTCTTTTGTATTTAAGTATTTAGGGGTTTCCGTAGTGCATTATGTTAGATACAATTTTTTTGGATTCAAGTCCGTTAAGTAGGTCATTCATCTATGACAATTTCCATGAGAGTTAATCATAACTCACTAATTTCTCATGACTTTTGAATAGTCCACTTAGCACTCATTACATTGGGTGATGCTCACAGGGGTGAACAAGTGGAATTGAAACTAGTGAAATGAATCACATAATGTCAATCATCACTTTAGAGGCTTGCACCCAGTAACCAGGACTTCCTGGAAGGTCACCCATCCTAAAACACATCTGGCTCAAGCGTGCTTAACTATAGAGTTTTCGCCACAATCAAGCCCACTAGCTTGCTACCCCATTTTCAAAACCTTAGCAAGTATTGTGCCTCATGAAGCATTCGAGTTCCATTCACATTTTTGTATTTAAGTATTGAGGGGTTTTTCATAGTACATTATGTTAGATATTTTTGTTTTGTTTTTTTCTTATTTTCTTTCATGTATATATGTTTTTTTTTTTTTAATCAGCTGTCATACAGGTAAGCTCTTCTACTCGAGTTCGTGTTTTTTTTGTTTCCAAAATATTTCATTAGCAAGTACTCCTTCAGTCATTGAGTGTCATTTTTCCATCTCAGGTGGGTTCTCTCTCTGAGTCCTTTTCCTCTATTCGATGTGTGCCTTATTTTTCTCAGGTTAGGTTCATCTCTAGGCACAGATAATTTTGGCTATCCAAGCCATTTATTTATTCCCTCGAAGTGAATTAGTATTGGTTCTGATTGTTCAATTGGTTGACACGGCCTTGACCGAGTTAAGGCATATCACTGCTTTTATGTTTAACAACTTCATATATATTTTTTTCGATTCTATGCACATATATGTATATCAGACCGCAATAGTTCTGCTAATATTATGGCGATGATTAGCTCTGTATCTATTTTTCTTTTCCCTCAGATTTATTTGCTATACCACTTCTTATGAGAATTCATAATGACTTATTGCGTGTATTTCAAAAATCACATATATCTCTTGTTCATTGTTTAATATGGAATGTTTTGGGTGTACGAGTAGTACAAGTTTAGTTTCGGTAGTTCCAGAAATATCTTCTACTTAACTATGATAAGGTTATCTATTCCTAACATAGTTAAGCTCCTGTAATTTTTAAACGTGTACAGGATAGCTCAATCAATTTATTGGGTAGTTGAATTGTAGCTAATTTACGTATTTATAATATGTAGTGTAAAAATACCTGACTTTCTTATTAGAAATCTATAGTCAGTTTATTGTTACATGAAATAGTATCTGTAACTTGTTTATTGAGTTAAAATGTTCATATACTTTCCTGTCTCTGGTTCTATTTTCCTATAACTTTTTTTACGATTTCCTATATGTTTATTTCATTCTATTTCATCCCATGCTTATTATTTCATTCTAAGAATCTATGGCGAAAAATAATTGGGTGTACTTGTTTCGATATATTCCTTCCATTCACAATTTTAATATAGTTGAAACTTTGTAATTCACTGCTTCTACTTTTATGGAGAACATTCATTGACCCTATTATCTCGGTCAGAATTTTAGATCTAAATTCTACATTCAGTAGTAATTTTCCAGGATTCCTTTTTTACACTATTAATGTTTATGGCATAGAAGATTACTCCTAATTTACCAATAAAAGAAATCCAATCGGATAATTAATTGAGTCAATAACAATTCCTTTTGGAATTTAACAGGTCTACACTAGCTGACATGCTTTCGTTATAACCAACATACTTTTTGAATTGGACTATTTCCCAAATCAAGTTTATATATTCAATAGTTAAACATTTAGATAATGGACTTAATTGAACATATTGCAACTCGCATCTATCTAAACATAACAATATTTTGTCTAAGTATCCATCATTAAACAACTAAATATGAAGTAATAAAATACAGCCAGAAACACAACTCAACCTGTATTTGAGAGAGACACTGTCCACCCAACCTTCAACTGATGCACCAATTCCCCCTAAGCTGAGATATCTTTTTCCAAGATAAAAAACCCAGTTGATCTGCATAATAGGTATTTTTATACCTTTTCTTCCATGGCAGATTTTTTCCTAAGCGACGTCCCGCTTTTGTGGCTCTGCAATTCCACTTGCCTAGGATTTTCCTTGAACACCCTCTTTTCTCTCCCCTGGTGCTTTATTATTATCCAAGCTTAGCATCTTTCGCTACCTAGGTGATTTAATGGATTTTCTCTCCCATACATTAAATCGTATCTAGAATCTTTATCATGGAAGAGTTATCCCAAGCTCATATTCACGTGTCTCATTCTAAAATACTTTCCATATAATTATTTTATTTATTTATAAAAATATTTATTCACATAAGCATTCGAATGTACTTCATGGTTTTTCCTCCATTTACAGTAACATAATTCTGTCTAAACAAAACAACATTATAGAAATGGAGGTATATTACACAAATATACTCCATATGTATTTCAATTTTCACATGCATCCATGTTTCTCAATACTTAACAATGTAAAAAGGTAATGGTGCTATCAATTTTCCACTTACACAAATAAATTCCAGGCATTAAGAGTAAGCATAGAAAATAAGAATAAATCATCCACACAATAAAAACATGAAAATTTAAAATAGAATTTCCATGGAGATGTGTTCCATAACAACAATCAATGAAACAAGACCTTTTAATAGATATATAGCCATTTTAATCCAAAAATTATCATCCACCATAGTTTTAATCTATGCAAAATAATATTTCATTTTCATGCAAATGTTTTTAACCCTACGTCGTCATGCAATATTACCAACTTGAAGAAAATAATGCATACTTTCCAATCAAAGAAATATATAATTCCAACTGATTAAAATATGCCATCCTGGTTTTGTTTGGAAATAACAAATAATACACCACAATTATACAACATAATGGATCTGACTTATTAGGTTTGATATGTAGTGTCACGAGCAATATTCACACAAACTAGAAGTTATCCTAAAGAATTAAAATGCAATATTGTGTTAGATGTGTGATGTATACAAGCTCCACATACTAACATTATCACTGAAACATCACATGTACGATGTTTGCGCAGTCAACATAATCAACAACACCTAGGTGTTACTAGTTTTATTACAAATTCTTTTAGGTAATGCATCATGATTTCAAAGCACACCATCTTAAGTAAATTTTGAAGAATTCTAATAGTTAAAATGGAAAACATGCAACATCAAACATCAAATTGATAATGGATTTCACCCCTACAAAGCTACGTCTTCAAGTCCATCTTCCAATGGTGGCATTTTTCTATTATATGCTCAAATGGTCAACACATCAACATACAAGCTTCAATATTCAAAAATTACACTACCATCGTGTCCAAAAAGCTCAAAAACCCTTGTCTTGGCTCTTCTTGTGCTCAGAAAGGTTTAAAATGGGGAAGAAACCTTCGGTTTTCCAAAATGGATATGCAACGTCATCATAACAGCTCTCATCACTGTCAAAAATTTCAACAAAATGGTGATATCCCACACCTCCCACCATTGTTTTTGGTGGTTAGTTTAATATGTTAATTATTTTTTTAATGGGCCTTCGCCCCTCTGGTCGAAGTCTACGCTCCTAGTCACTTGTCGCCACATGGCCGCAGGCCATGGGCGCGGGCCGTGTGCCACATTCCCCAAGCTCTCCCCTCATTCTGTTGATGGTCACATTGCTCAACATAACCATGGTGCATTGGCCCAACCTCTGCACCCATCTCTAACGCCTTCGCCAGGTGATATGCAATCACGTGGGACCGTGGGTTAGGGCCTCAATGCTCTCGCCTACATTGGGTGTAGTCACATTGTGAGCCATGTAACCAAGTGTCAAGGAAGACGGCTAGCCTGTCGGCCCAACGTTAATGCCAAACAACATATCGTTAGACTTCAAATTTAACTCGCCGACATTGAATAACAAGCGGTATTTGTGCCTTATTGGTTAAGCTGTAGCATTTCGTGTTGGAGGTCGATGGTTCGATTCTTACAGAGGCTTAATCCGGTCCATAACAGTTTTTTGACCAACCATAGAGGTCAATAAGGCCTTCCCCGATTGGGCCACGTGGCACAATGAGATGGGTCGATCCGGTCCATAACAGTTTTTTGACCAACCATAGAGGTCAATAAGGCCTTCCCCGATTGGGCCACGTGGCACAATGAGATGGGTCGATATTTAAGCAATCAAAATCACCCATTGTTGCCTCCTAAGCATGCCACGTGTTGATCTCTGATTGTCTCTCGTACTACCCAATCCTCCTAAGCATGCCACGTGTGTTGATCTCTGATTGTCTCTCGTACTACCCAATCCTCCTAAGCATGCCACGTGTTGATCTCTGATTGTCTCTCCTAAGCATGCCACGTGTTGATCTCTGATTGTCTCTCGTACTACCCAATCATTAGATGATGTCAGCATTACATCATCATATGGACTACCACGTGACATTTGCACCCTGCACAGTGAACCTTACAAGTTGATTTTTTTACTATTTTCCAAAATCTTCAAAATGTGATAACTTCCTCATATAGTGTTAGATTAAGGTGATTCAATATTCATTGGATTAAAAACGATGAGATATACGATTTAGCATTGATTTTGGGATATTTTGAGCACTTTCAGATTTTAGAATATTTTTTATCCCCTAAACCACTGTAACTTGGTGATCATACTGAAAGATTGAGGGATAAATAATTAAACCATTATCACCATGCACACCTTACAAGATCATATATCTCAAAAAGCATCACTTTAGAATTCCCACTACAAAGTAAAACTCTTTTTCTTTTGCAAAAAGGTAATGCACTAAATGCACACAAAGAAGAATCTTATAGAAGGAGGAATCTCAACACCATCAACATTGACATATGCAATCCATAATTCATATAGAGAATAAATAAATACATCTTATTATTCATATGTAAATCATTTATTATATATATATATTTTTGTATATCATTTTAAATGCTTATGAAATAGAATGATAAATAGAGGATTAATAGGTAGTAATTGAGAAAAAAGAAGGAAATAAACATTTTAGGAGGCATGTGGGGGCTTGTATGTAAGCCACATAACCCCTCGACCTCGATTCTTCCTAATATTACATTCAGTCAATCACTTTCCTTTGGAATTTGACGTCTACCATTTAATGAATGCTTGCGGGTTGCGGGTTAAGAAGAAAGGGAGAAGCGCACCAATGTCGGGGGGAAACAAGAGGAGGGCACAAACATCGAAGGTTTTATTCATTAATAGCTACAAGTAACTCATTGAAAGCATGCAAGTTGAACATTAACTAAATCACTTATTTGGAATCCCACTTTTACCACATCAAATTCTTTCATGTTGCACGTCAAGAGGAAAGGGAGGAGGGAAACAAGCATCGAGAGAAGCATGAGGAAAACATTAATAATGGTGGATTTTAGCATTAAAATGTATAGGTAACTAGTTGAAAGCATCCAACAACATTAAAATTCAAGTTGGAAATTACCTAAACCACCTTAGGCTTTAGAGTTCTACTTCTGCCATTGGATGAATGCATGTTGGTTGCACAAAAAGAAGTAAGGGAGGAGGGCATAAGAGTCAAGGGGTAGAAAGAGGACAAAACCAATAATGTTTCTACTTTTTCTACATGCCTAGAGGAGAGTTACAACCTGTAGATTTGGAATTGGGATTTCCAAGAAACAATGATTCCCCCTCTATCTAGATTTGGATATGAAACTAGTACGTCAACTACCTATATTGTTTCTATGTGGTCTAGTGTTATTAGTTACTTCCCTTATATCTCTAGTAGAGTAGCAAGATTAAGAGTGGAGTCTTCCCTTTATTCATATATTGGTTTGGTACCAATTACTTGGAGATATGAAATATTCCGTGTGTCTAGCTCATGGTTTTTCAAAAACAAAAGTGAGAGAAAGGAATAAATGTATGTGCAAAGCCAACCTGATTGGATTGTTTTCTATAGGTTTCTTTCCCGACGGGACTGCTAGCTTACCTCTATGATTTCTATCTTAACAACAAGAAGCGTTGCTCTCAAACCTAAACCTACCCCTTTTATTTTTTCTTCTTCTTTTCAAATATATTGGCTTGCTAAAATGTTGCTCTTCCCTTGGATGAAACCATCTTGGATTATATGATCAATTTGTTTCATGCATATTTATCTTCCCTTTCCCTCCTTTTCATATCATTTGGGTTGAGCAAGGTGAGTGGACGGACGAGAAGGGTTACTATGTTCATTGCGCCTTACAGTCTACCCCAACTCCTCTTCTTCTAGCTAGAGTGCAGCCCAAGGCAGGGAGCATTTACTTGACCCATGAAATACTGACCCAAACATCACTGGATGTAGGCGAAGGGATTCTATACAACCAAATACCCAAGTAATGCTCCACAAGAATTACCTAATGAAAGATTGCAATAAGAGTTTCATTCACTTTAATGACTTAGTTAATACTAACTAGGTAATTTGTATATCTACCTAGAAGTAAGCCCATTGATTCCCTTTATGCAAGTTCATTTTCAAGCTATTGGATTAGATGATAATAATACAACTGATTCAAGGAGAACTAGAAGTAAAAAATTGAAGAGCTAATTGAAATACCATGCAATTAACATAATTCACTTACCAATTTTTCTTTGAAGTATGTTCACAAGTTCATTGTGTCCTTTTCAATCTGGTGCACTCGACTTCCAATGCAGATTTGAAGAAATAATGTGAGTTCCAACATCATCAAATATATGTTGTGCTAAATCTAACTTATGCTCTATACAATGTTTGATATAGATCTCATAAATGCATAGGTATGATGTAGTGAGTGTATATTATTTTGTAGGCTTACTTAGATGTGATATAGTGAACGTAAATTATTTTGCAGGTTTTCACAGGTCTGATATGTGTGTAGTCGATGAAGTGATGGGGAGGCGGTTGAAGGAAGCAACAAAGAGGTGTCTTTGAAGGAGATGGAAAAAATATCCTTCCAACCACTTTATTCCTCTAAATTTAAGAAGATTCAATAACCTTAGTTCAATAATAATATTTTAACAATTGAGTAATAACACTTCAAAAAATAGTGACAAATATCTTATGACACAAAATTATGATGAACGTGAGACAAAGCCTTTGAAGTTAACAAGTATTCCATTAATGTGAAAAGTATTCCACTACAAGAATATGCATTTAACTTTGATGAAATATGATTACATATAAAATCTTAGTATCAATAATTGGGTATTGAAACATTTTAAGCCATTGTTATTGCATTAAGGGAAGTGGAGTGAGATGCACTCTAATACCTATTATTAAATACATTGTAATATCTTTTGATGTAACATTTATTTCATATATGAATCCCATGTAAGGTTAATTCAATTTAACTTTATACAAAATTTGAATTATAGTGTATATATTGTTGGAGATATTATTTATTACCCTCCTAGTGTTTAATATGTGATATTCTTTGATAACAAGGCATCGAGAAAATGGTGGAAAAACATTCCGCGTTCTATTAGGAAAGTCCATGGTGTAAAGGTCACTGGTTAGAAACTCTGTGAGAAAAAAAATAGTCGTGCTAAGGGTTGGTGTAGCCCAGACTAGTTGCGATCCCTAGGTGATTTTGACAACTTAGATGCCTCTGGGTCATAGTTACTCAAGCCACAGGTTAGTTGTTCCAGTCATCTCAGGACTCACATAAACTAGCAAACAAAAGAATGTGATATTATTCATCATAGAACATGTTAGCTATAGCAATGATTTATTTGCTTAAAAGTTGTTTGTTAACTTCTATTTTTAGGTGTGGTTGATATATTCTCAACTAAGTAAATTGTACAGCTAAATCAAATAATATATCTTTATCTTAATACATAACATTATGTATAAACATCTAATATAATGTGATGATAATAACTTAGATATGAAAAATATATTGAATATTATAGTGCCCACTCTCCACATTTTTATCTTATATATAAAAGGGACATCTAGTCATAAATCTATTTTAACTTGGGATTTATTAAGCATTCATGAAAAGAAAATCAATTTAGATGCAAATATTATCTTAGTAATATTAGTGTGACATACATCCATGGAAAATTACAATGAAATGTTTCAACATGGAGTCAGCACAATAAATACGACCTAAGGACTACTAAGCTCATATAAAAAATAAAATAAATAAAAATAAAAATAAAAAATAAAAAAATTATGATTTTGATCTTTCTTGTTTTACCACCATCAAAATTTAGTTATAACATCTTTGTTGAAATTATAATTTTGCCTTTTTAAAATTTCTCTTTACAGTATATAAACAAATTTGAATGGATTTTCCATATTTATTTTTGTAGTCCTTATAATTGATATCTAAAATTTCATCAATTAAAAGTTACCAACCCTCTAGGGATCTACCAAGCGCATAGAGGGATCAAATATATTTTCAGTTCGAAAGAGGTTTGCATCTCAGGAAATTTAATCCATATTAGGGCTTGGTACATTTGGAGTTAAGATAGCTCTAGGCTAGTTTAATTATTAATTGTAATCGGTTATAATTATAATTATTAATTTTGTGGTTTTTTAGTATTTTTAATTTAATTTAATTTTAGTTTTTTATTTTTATTTTATTTTGACCAAGTAAAAATGTTAAACAACACATTATGTTACATCTCTACAACACTAGATTACATAGCACCTATTGATCCAATTATTTCCATATTTAAAACAAAAATATCAATTTTATTTATCACTATTATAATTTACTTCAAAAATATATATATTATATATTTATTGACTTAATAATCAATCAACATTTCATCAAGTCACAATAGCACAACCTGTTGAGAAAGAGTTTCTATAATAAATTGGTATATGTTCAAACTTGAACAGGCTGCTGAGCACATGCTTTGGGAGGAGACATCTCACTTACAAAAAAAAATCAATTAATATTTCAATAATGTCGAAATTAACAATTATTAAGTAAACTAATCATTAGCTTAATGCTTTCATGTTATTAATTACATATCAAATGATTCTTATCCAACAAAGAGAATCATAACTCAATATTTTTTGATTAATTGAATATCAAATTATTCTTATCTGGCATATAAGGTCAACGTAAAAAAATCAATAATTACACCAAAGGTGTTCCTATGATGAGTTTGGTTGGGCAGATTCAGCCTATAGTAGAGGCTCAATTTGGTCCTCCTTTGTACAATAATTTTTTACCATGTGGCAAAACACAACAATTAGAAAGTTTCAAATTAATTATGCTTTGTTGGACCAAATTTCACTGAGCGTGATTACTAGTGATTGGCGGCTCCTTTTTCCACAAGTTCGTGTCTCCAATACCGCTGCAGGGAAATTTTTCCTAGTTGACATGACAATTTTTTGTTTCTCTCAACTCCCAGGCAGTTTCATACTTTCAGTCTCCAGTCCAATAGAATATATTACAGGAAGGCTTCTAAAGAAGTTGTTGTCTGCAGTGCAACGCAATAGGTTCCCGCGACCGAGAAAATAGTCAAAGAAAACCTTGCCATCGTAGATAAATTTGCAGAAGAAATGATTGTAACGATGCTTGCCTCGGAGCCTGAAGCATAATCAGCCCCGATAAAATCCAAGGAAGTGTCAAAACCCGAGGATTCCACCCAAGTGCTTGAACGAGCCGAGCCACCAAAAGTACATCATGTGGGTCAAACTCCCGTCGAGGCTGTGGTTGTTGAAGAAAATGTTGAAGGATCGCTCGCTCAACAGAAGGTCAAGGCTAAGGGTAAGTGTGTAGAATAGGTTAATAGGCATAGATCTGTGAATGTGGTGAGAGTGGGTGTTTATGTAGGAAACTTATACAATGATATTATTATAGATAATATTCAATTTGATTAATAAAGTATTAGGAATATTCAATTTAGATTAGTTCATGGTCACTTCCATTAATTGAATAGGTTGAATGATCTAATCAATTGTTTCTCATATATTCATATCTAACTTGTTCAATCATTTCAAAATATAGGTACTCGAGGTTGTATAACTTTCATTTATTTTTTAGTTTATCTGAAATCACATATTTTACAGTACTAAGAATTGTAGAGGGATGCTTATTTGTTAGTAGGTTGGTCCAAACATGGAGGAAAGCTAGGTTTTATGGTCAAGGAGAGAAGGCCATGAAAACCTATAGATTGTCGTGGAGTGCAGAGGATTATGAGGTTTGATGCAAGATTTAAACTCCTCAACACTCCAGCCTTTTGATTTCTCCATAGGAAGATAGGCATTCAAAGCTCTACATGTCAATTTTTAGCAAACATTCTACGCTTGTTTTAGGCTTTAAAATTCGCTAGGGTTTGGTCCAGTATTCACAGAGAATATAAAACATTCTCAATTCCTGGAGTTGGATAGAAATGGATGAGATGTGGAAGAGAGTAGTGGAAGCGGCCTTCACAGACAAACAGATTTATCCTCAACTCTGAGTTAACTCTGGATGGTGTAGTTAAATGCGTCCACAATTGCCTCCTACTGCCATCTCGACTGGAAAACGTTGAGCAATGAAAGCAGTTATCTATTGCAAATGTTGGAGTTTCATCTATGACTCATTTTCCTCGCCTGCCGCATCTCAAGAACCTTATTTTGAGAGAAAATCGAATAGTCAGGGGCTTGAACTATCAAACAACAAAATTCAGTATATCAACGATATTGCACCGCTGGCACATGTATAGCTCGTTTCATTTGATCTTTATGAATGCCCAGCGACTAGGGTTGTGGATTACAGAATTAAAGTTTTCGAGATGATCAAATATATGAAATATTTGGACAAAACGGATGTTGAAGATAATGAACGACCAAAATCCAGTGAAGAGGAAGATGACAATGAAGATGAGGACGATGATGCGGGAAGCAATGAGGTTGATGGCGAGGAACGTTGTGGAAGTTAGATGCAGGGTAACCGAACGAGGAGGAGGAGGAGGAAGATGAACACTAGGACGAAATTGACGGGGACAAAGAAGAAGGCATTGGATTCCATGGTGCTAATTCTCTATATCCAAATAATACTCAGGTAAGAAGTAAAGGCTTCAAACATAGTTCTTTGTTTGATTCCCATGCGTAGGAGGACGATGAAGGCTCCTCTTCTAAAGATGACGATGATGTCGAGGATGAAGAAGATGGGGAAAAACAAAAGTACCTCTAACTCGTTGTTGACGCTTCTCTAGTATTTCAATCAACGACTTCAAATGGGCGAGTAAATGTGGATATCTCTTCAAATGATGTTGAGATTGACAAGGATGATGATGAAGAGGAAGAGGATGTTGAGAATGTGGAGGTGCATGAAGTGGAGGAAAGTGACAATGAAGGCAGAGATGAAGATGATGAGGATGATGACGTGGATGAGGATGAGGAAGTGGAGGATGTGGAGGAAGATGAATATGAGGGGAACGGGTATCCTGGAAGTGGCCTGCTTCTGATCAACATTGTATTTAATGACCATGAGAGTGATGATGAGGATGAGAATGACGACTTAGGTGAGGAGTGAGTATGTTGGAGACAAGAAAGTGGAGTATGAGGAATAGGATGTTGAAGAAGAGGAAGATAATGGTCAAAAGTACCTTTTCCAACCTATTCATATGCATTTGCCTTTGCATGTGTGTTCCCTAGTTTCTATTGGACTTGTAGAAGAGGAAGAGGAAGCGAATGACTTTGATGTTGGCCTTGATGATGAGAATGGAGACGAAGATGGAAATGATGATGATGTGGAAGAGGAAGATGATGATGAGCATGAGAAGAAAATAGATCTCATTATCAAAGAGGAAGAGAGACCAGGATGATGATACAAAGGATAGTGATGACGAAGATGATGACAATGAGAGACCACTGAACAAGAAGCGCTAGTGGTTGGCATATCTCTACTTTTGTAGAGTTTGTTCATGCACTTTATTTTTACCAGGCCACCATGCTTTCTAGCCTGGAACTTTAGATGAAAGATTTTTTCTTGTAAACTTTATCTCTTATATAGAAGAAAATTCATTCTTTCATTATAACAAATGTAAAGTTAAAGGATATCAGGGTGAGAATGGAGGGAATTGAGCTTTGTTTTTTTACCTGGATTTTGTCTAACTGCCACTTGTCATGTGGCCTCTCAAATTCTTGGATAGAGCTATGCCCAACCTCGAAATGAGAGCAACAATTTTCTTGGAAATTATCTGTAGAGCCGAATCAGTCTTGATAGTGGGTATCGATTAATTTTTTCAATATGCTTATTTGTTAGCACCTGTGACATTTGATATTCCACTATTTTGATCAAATAGATATAGTAGTATAACTAAAAATATTATCAAATTTTGTTTGAAGGATTTAGGGTGATTTCATCATTTTTATCACATAGAAGTAGTATTAGGTAGAAGTCTACTAGAAGCTCTATCACTATCCGTGATAGGGTGTCTGTTGATTGAAGACATCAGGAAGTCTGATTATGTTGTCCTAATCAACCAAAGTAGGTTGTGGTCAGCTGTGATTAATGGGTGTAGGTTATATTTGGAAAATTTCCATATATCAAACAAAGGTTCTACATTGTAGGCAATAACTTCCAAAGTTACATAGTTTTCTTCGGCATGCTTATGAACTTCTTGTATTGATGTTAAGAAAGTGGTACTGGGATGGCATGAATTTTGGATTGCATTACATTTCTATTTGGTTCAAAGTTTATGGTAATTTACATTTTATAATTGAATTTTATTTATTTTTGATCGATTGCCTATTTTCTATTTGGTTCAAAGTTTATGGTGATTTACATTTTGTGATTGATTCTTATTTATTTTTTTATCAATTCCCTATTTAGATTTAGAAATAAGCAAGATTTAGTTGTAGTTGTGAAGTTGTGATATTTTCTTGCTCATGTTCATTTTATCAACTTAATGTTAAATTAAGATGCCATTTAGGGAAAACTCCATAGATGAATTATGGCACAATCACACTTTTCAGAGTACACAAAGTTAAAATTTCCACATGTATTCATTTATATGGTTGTGGGAATTTTAGTAATTATGCTAGAAATTAGATCAACTCCATCCAAGTATTTTACTATCAATCATCTTACTCTAGGTAGAACCAAATGTTGTAACAACAAATTTTTATTAGCGAGTAAGAAACAAATTAAGTGGAAGGTTGCTCTTCCTAATCCAACAATTTTTGAGGTTTTTTCTTGAACGTTAGCCTTATTCCTAAAGTAGCGTCAACAAGGCTAGTGGAACCTTATAGGGGAACCCATTGTGCGGCCTAGGGAACGAGTCACTAACCCTGGACTCAGATCAATCTCCATCTTTATATAATATTTACTTTATTAGAAATAAGAGTTTTGAATGTTTAATGATTTAGTTTTTCAAAATAGTGGAGTTCCAAATCTGCTATTCCTTCAATGTACCTTTGCACCTTTAAGGAAATTACTCGTATTTACTTTTCCTCTCACCACCCCTCACCATCATTGCCTCCCACTGTAAAATAAAGAGACATATTTTTACAAGGTCACATGTGCCAATGAACAACAACCACCTGGAGATGAAAAACGGGATATGCCAAACACAACTTAACTTGCTTTTCATGGATGGCCAACAAAGGTGGCTTCGTTGATTCTCGCTCATGTCTCACCTCGGTATAACTAAACAACTAATGACATAACAAGAATATATCCTTTTTATTTTATAGAGACTTATTTTTATGATAAATGCAATGAACCCCGGATCCATTGATCGAAGGCGAAAGGCCGAGGGGTCGAGGGGCCTGGACATAATCGATTGCCTATATAATTTAGACCCTTTCGGCATGTTCTAATGCATAAACTCGCTATTACAGAGAATAATCCACTCTATAACTGACCAGATTCGTGAACTAAAATGTTGACTAAGCAGAGAGTTGAGTTACTCTAAATCTGATTTTACTTGAACGCAATACAAATTCTCACAGTCAGGTTAGTAGCAAAGCAAAGCAAGGTATCAACAAGGTTCACATTCAGAGGCAGGATCCTCAGATTGTGAACATGGATACATTTTAGAAGGGAGCTCTGCCTTGGTCTTCGATTCCTACAGGTGCCCTTCTGCACACGATTCTGATATTGAAATATGGGAAGCTTCCCCCTCGAATCATGGTTTCCATATGCCTAGGAGCAACAACTATTAGGCCAATTTTGTGCAGTCTCGTTTGAGGTTTGTGTTAACCATCGGAGACGAGAATCCACCACATAGCAAGAGTGAGGAAAAGCAGGTCAAAATAGTGGAGAATAGGGGCATCTCTCCCTGCATCAGTGTGCCAGAGGAGAATGTTCATATTTCCCGCAAGTGCCATTCATCTCCCCTAAATATGAAATGGTCGCAGAAGTTAGATATTCCACTCTGGTCATTGGTCCTGACTGTGATGTATGTTGTGACAGAAAAACTGACGGAGGTCAACAAGGACGGTTTCCACTATGTGGTTGCATGCAAAAAGGGTCAGCATGAATTCATGGAGGATACCCACAAGGTTATTGCCAATGTAATGGGTGATTCTAAACATGCCTTCTTTGGCATCTTTGACGGTCATAACGGGAGGGGAAGCTACAGTTTTTTCTACCCAAAATATTCAGCCAAATAGTGTAGATTCTATGCTTGGATTGGGATATGAAATAGAGAAAACTCTTGAACAAGTCGTTCGAGTTGGAAACTTGACAACAAATGTAGTGTTTTCGAAGGAGGGGGTTGGGAGTGGTACTTCTTGCATCATTTCTCTCATTATTGTTGGTAACTTAGTGGTTTCCAATTCTAGGGATTATTAAGCATGAGCAGTGATTAGCATAAACAGTACCTCTGAAGCCCGCGAAGTTAAAATGTCTACATGTATTCATTTATATGGTTGTTGGAATTTTAGCAATCATGCTAGAATTTAGATCAGATGAATCAAGGATTTTACTATCAGTCATATTACTCTTGGTATAACCAAATGTTGTAACAACAAATTCTTATTAGCAAGTAAGCAACCACTGAAGTAGAAGGTTTCTCTTCCTAATCCAACAATTTTTAAGGTTTTGTTGTGAACATTAGCCTTATTCCTAAAGTCGTGTCAACGAGACTAGTGGAATATTGCAGGGGAACCCACTGTGCGGCCTAGGGAACAAGTCGTTTGATCCGGATCTTGGGGGGAGGCTCCCAAGGTCTAAAAAATTGAAAGGGATCTTGGAGGAAAGGCCCCCAAGATTTGAAAAATATAAATGCCAAACGAAAAAGAGGAGAATGCCCAATAAACAAAACCACAAAGATTTTTTTTTATTAAAATGGAGAATAATTGTAAGAGTTACATTGTGGCAACCAAAACTGTCCTTTTACAAAATGTGACTTGTTACTTATAGCATTTTTCAGTTACAAAACCACGGGTCAATTCCATGGGTGAATGAATACCATGGGTGGATGTCACAATACCATGGGAAAATACCATGGGTGAATGAATTCCATGGTTGGATAAATACCATGGGTGGATGAATACCATGGGTTGATGCCATTTTCTATTTGGATCATTCCTCCCTCCTTAAGAAGCAATGGTCCCCATTGCGTGAAGTCCCATCTTGCAAAGCCTTTGTTGAATATGAAGAGCCACTTAAGAGAAGGGTTTTATGTGGTTAACCCATAACCATGATGAACAAAAATCCCAGGATAGAGATACCCTGTAATGCTTGTGACCAACTGTGATACTGATAGTGTGCGGCCTAGCAAATGGACTTCGATGAAGTGTGGGTTTGTGCATGACCCATAACCATGATGAACGAAGATCCGAGGATAGAGATACCCTGTAATGCTTGTGACCAACTGTGACACTGATAGTCTGCAGCCAAGCAAATGGACTTCGATGAAGTGTGGGTTTGTGGATGACCCATAACCATGACAAACGAAAATCCGAGGATAGAGGTACCCTGTGATGCTTGTGACCAACTGTGATGCGAACTGTGTGCGGCCTAGCAAATGGACTTCGATGACAAGGATTTTGTCCGGTTGACCCATAACCGTGATTTTGATTTTTAATGAAGTAGCAGGTGCCTACATAGCTTAGGGTGGGAGGACACGTCTCCAAAGAACCCAATTCGGATGTTGCTATGCTGAAATTGAAGAATGTGAAGCATGTGCCTACTAAAGCGGGGTAGGAGGGCACGTCTCCAAAGGGAACCCACTCTGAATGCTGCTCCAGAATTACAATGGACATAACTCGGTCAATATGACTCAGAATATTTATTATAACCTGTTTTTGGAAACAGAAGTACCATTTTGCATCTTCCTCTATGTTGGAAACCCTTATCTGGACACTCTAGAATATCATATTCGTGCTAAAACTTTTCCGTCGTCACAAAAATTCTGAAAAAAAAAATAACTGATTTTAAATCAGCGATATCTCCCACATCCAAACTCCGATTCGACCCTTTTTTTTAAATTGAGCGATTTTTCGAAATGAGCTCAGATATAAAATCACCTTTTTAAAATTCTACACCAAAATTGCAAAAATATATAGGAGATCCGCCATCCACGAGTTTCCGTTAGAGACATTTCTTTAACATAGTTGATTTTAAATCAGCGATATCTCCCTCATCCGGACTCTGATTCGACCGATTTTTTTTTGAATCTGGATATTTTTCAAAAGGAATCCAAATCTGTTATTTTCTTTTTTTGTAAATTTTGCACCAAAAATTGTAGATCTGATCTGCAAACTTGCCACCCCAAAACATTCCTTCAAAAAAAAAAAAAAATCTTCCTGCTTGGCCTAGGAAAATGCTCTGTGGAGGACATAGAACATGTCTGAAGTTTGTTTAATATTGCTGAAAAATTTGAAACTGAAATATGCATAAAATCATCATTCCCATGGAATCATAACCTGCTCTGATACCACTGATCTGGATCTTGCGAGGACGCCCCCAAGATCTAAAAAATTGAAATGGATCTTGGAGGAAAAGCCCCCAAGATCTGAAAATTTGAAATTCCAAAAGAAAAAGAGGAGAATGCCCAATAAAAAAAACCACAAAGATTTTTTTTTATTAAAATGGAGAATAATTATAAGAACTACATTGTGGTGGACAAAACTGTCCTTTTACAAACTGTGACTTGTTACTTATAGTATTTTTCAGCGACAATACCACAGGTCAATTCCATGGGTGAATGAATACCATGGGTGGATGTCATAATACCATGGGCAAATATTGTGGGTGAATGAATACCATGGGTGGATGTCACTTACAATACCATGGGTAGATGCCACTTACAATACCATGGGTGGATGAATACCATGGGTTGATGCCATTTTCTACATGTATTCATTTATATGGTTGTGGGAATTTTAGTAATCATGCTAGAATTTAGATGAGATGCATCAAGTATTTTACTATTAGTCATCTTACTCTTGGTATAACCAAATGTTGTAAGAACAAATTTTTATTAGCAAGTAAGCAACCACTGAAGTAGAAGGTTTCTCTTCCTAATCCAACAATTTTTGAGGTTTTGTTGTGAATATTAGCCTTATTCCTAAAGTAGTGTCAACGAGACTAGTGGAATATTGCAGGGAAACCCATTGTGCGGCCTAGGGAATGAGTCGTTGGACCTGCACTGAGATCGGTCTCCATCCTTATATAATACTTAATTTACTAGAAATAAGAGTTTTGAATGTTTAGTGATTTAGTTTTTCAAAATAATGGAGTTCCAAATCTATTATTCCTTCAATGTACCTTTGCAACTTTAAGGAAATTACTCGTATTTACTTTTCCTCTCACCACCCCTTGCCATCCCTCACCATCATTTCCTCCCACTGTAAAATAAAGAGATATATTTTTATAAGGTCACATGTGCCAATGAACAACAACCACCTGTCGATGAAAAAAGGGATATGCCAAATACACCTTATCTTGCTTTTCATGGATGGCCAACGAAGGTGGTTTCGTTGAGTCTCACTCATGTCCCACCTAGGTATAACTAAACAACTAATGACATAACAAGAATATATCATTTTTATTCTATAAATAATTATTTTTATGACGCGGACATCATTGATTGTATATATAATTTAGACACTTTCGGCGTGTTCCAATGCATAAACTCGCCATTATAGAGAATAATCCACTCTGTAACTGACTGGATTCATGAAAAGAAATGTTGACCAAGCAGAGAGTTGATTTATTCTAAATATGATTTTACTTTAACGAAATATGAATGCTCGCTCTCAAGTTACCAACAAAGAAAAGGAAGGTATCAACAAGGTTCTCATTCAGAGGCGGGATCCTCACATTGTGAAAATGGATTAAATTTTAGAAGGGAGCTCTTCCTTGGTCTTCGATTCTTACAAGTGCACTTCTATACATGATTTTGATATTGAAATATGGGAAGCTTCCCCCTCGAATCATGGTTTCATGATGCCTAGGAGCAACAACTACTAGGCCAATTTTGTGCAGTATTGTCTGAGGTCTTTGTTAACCATCGGAGATGAGAATCTGTTGCACAATGAGAGTGACGAAAAGCAGGTCAAAAGGGTGGATAACAGGGTCATCTCTCCATGCGTCACTATCTAGGAGGAGAATTGTCAGATTTCCCACAAGTGCCATTCATCTATGCTAAATAGGAAATGACCGTAAAAGTTAGATATTCCACTCCGGTCACTGGGCCTCAATGCGATGTATCTGTGATGGAATAGTTGATGAAGGTCAACAAGGAGGGTTTCCATTATGCGGTTTCATGCAAAAAGGGTCAGCGAGAATTCATGGAGGATAACCACAAGGTTATTGCCAATGTTATGGGTGATTCCAAACATGCCTTTTTTGGCAACTTTGATGGTCATAGCGGGAGGGGAAGCTGTAGTTTTCGCTGCTCAAAATATTGGGCTAAATATTGTAGATGTTATGCTCAGATTGGGAGATGAAATAACGAAAACTCTCGAAAAGGTCGTTCGAGTTGGACATTTGACAACAGATGTAGTGGTTTTGAAGCAAGAGATTGGAAGTGGTACTACTTGCATCACTACTTTTATTATTGTTGGTAACTTAGTGGTTTCGAATGCTAGGGAATGTCAAGCACGAGTAGTTATTAGTAGAAACAGTGCATCTAAAGCTCTAACATGTGATCATCGAGCTGGAAGGGAAGACGAGTGACAATGGATAGAGAATTTGGGTGGAATTATGCAATTCTGCCACGAAGCTTGGTCATTTTAGGGATCTCTAGTTGTATTTAGGGAAATAGGCGATTCTCACATGAAAGAATGGATAACTACTGAACCGGAGACCAGGAAGATTGAAATAACATCTAATTGCAAATTTTTTTATTTTGGCATTAGATGAGTTGTGGGAAAAATTCAGTAATGAGTAAGTCGCGGATATTGTGAGTCCTTTTTGCGTCGAGAAGCAACCCAATTTTATAACACAAGGAGAAGGCCTTATAACCCGACAAGAAGGCCTTATAGCTACCTGCAAAAACCTTGTAAAGCCAACAGTAGCCAGCAAATCACAAGATGGTGTTACTGTGATGATTGTACAACTCAGAAATTTTTGCAGGAAATAAAATTTCTCTCAATGAGGTGAGGCATGAATAACATCAAAAGAGCTGTTGATTGAACCATGTAAACTAACTCGTGGTTGTTGGAATTAAAAAAAAAAAAAAAACCACACCCTATATTCGTTAACATTACGAAGTGGGAAGCATGAATTTTCTATTCTTTATTTTTGTAAAAATGCAGACGCATATATCCATTTTTGGACAAAACCACAAATTGACAGTTCGAATGGTTCCTATTCAAATATTCTCTCATTCAATTTCAAATGATTCCTACACAAATATTCTCTCATTCAATTTCGATGATCATGCTTAATAGGGGATTTATTGTGGATATCGTTTTGATATATTGTTGAAGAATGTTAGAGTTTGTATCATTTTAGGGAAAAAAAGATGTGATATTATTTTAGGGCACAATTTAATTGTGATTATTTTTTATTTTACTTGACGATTTGTAAGACACTCAGCATTAATCAACTTAAAAACGTAATTTTTTTAATTTATTATTATTTTTAATTAACCAATGAGTTTGAACCTGGAACCTCTGGAGACTTAACCCCTAGATATCGAAGTGATCGCCTATAGAGCTGCTGCTCAAATTAATTTATTAAATCTTAGAAAAAACAAACAATATATATAACAATTCTATAATTAAGCTCAATGCTTTTCTATGGTGAGGTTTATCCTCACGACACTGTTTAGATTCATCATCCCTGACAAAATCTTGAACAATGTCCCTCCCCTCCACGTCGCACTCCATTTTATATATGTGATGTTATGTAACAGACCCGACGGCTCTTCTGACGGAGTGGACCACGGTAGAAATGGCGTTGAATATTTATGCCCAGAAGAAAGCTCAGGCAGAGTTAGACACAATAGTGGGTCGTGACCAGAGCGTGAAGGATTCAGATATCCCTAAGTTTCCCTACCTCCAAGCTGTGGTAAAGGAGGAGCTGTGAATGCATCCGCCTAGACCGCTCCTATCATGGGCACGTCTCTCCACTGAAGATGTGAACATGGGCGATGGAATGTGTGTTCCGGCGGGCACAACTGCCATGGTGAATATGTGGTCGATTACTCACGACCCCAACATTTCAGAATCACCTCATGAGTTCTGTCCGGAGAGGTTTGTGGTGTTAGAAGGCGAGGAAGATGTTAATTAAAAGAAAATGAAACAAAATGATTCCTTCAGTTGGGATTATGGCCAAATGTAGATTGCCACAGTTGAGAAAAATGCCCAGTTTAGTTTGCTCAGTGATAAGAATAATCCTACCTCTCTCGAGTTTGTTTCAAAGAATTCGTAGTCATGGAAGAACTGAAACAACAATTTTATTTTATTATAATATCCCTTCATTTTCCTGGATAATTTTCAATGGTAATAGACCGGATTTATTTTAATATTGGCCTTAATCAGAAACCCTTTGTCAAAACATAATGACAAAATCAAAGTTAGCCATAAAAATGGCGGAAACAATAATACGAAAACAACTCCTATTTATGCCCAAAACCAATAAAAAATCAATGGTTTTTCAACTAATATAACAACATTCAAAGCATAATACATCTGGAAAGAGCTGAGTGGTATCGGAGGTAACCCCATCGAAACTTTTAATAATGTGAACAAACAAGAAACGCTGATATTGGGAGGCTTCGATATGGAGCGGATGCGATTTCACATTCAACTCCCTTTAATAACTTTCTCGAGTCCATTATAGCGGATCCTTGTATCAGAGATTTGATATCGGGGGTTTTACAGTTGTTACCATTTAAAAATTTCAATATACAGGGGGACACAATATTCCGATTAGACCATCATTAATATGCATATCAAGCCTGACTTATTAGAGCTTGGCAGATATCAGAATTCGAATGGGGAGGTGCATTGGGATATCGACGATCGGAGAGATATGAATATCGGAGATCGAAAATCAGAGGAATATGATTATCAGAGATCGGTGATCAGAAATCAGAGATGTTGGAATATCAACGATCAGAGGGATTGTGATATCAGAGTTTTTAAAAGCTTGCTCAACTAAAAATCTCTTATAAGTGTCGACCCTGATGGGAGCGAGAGTAATGATGTGGCAGGTGAGTCCTTCCGAATACTCATAGTTTATAATATATAAATTAACTGCAACCACTTGGTATGAGGTTCAGGAATTTTGGATATCGCAGATTCTTAGGAATTCCTCCAATATCCAAAATCTAAAAACTCTGATATATATATATATATATATATATATATATATATATATATATATATATATATATATAACATTTGTTAATAAAATATCTCCACTGCTTTATGATAAAGGGCTATGGCCTATAGCCACTTTACAATAGATCTTGGTCTCGGGGGCTATTTTCATAATTAATCAAATTGATTAGAAATTAAAATAAAACTAATAAAACTAATATTTACAAATAAAAGTTTATTATTTACAAACAAATAAGTTTATAAAACAAAAGTAATGTACATTTTATACATTTAGTAGGCCAAGGCATTGAAAATGTCCAATCTTCGTTTAGGCACCATTTGCAAACCAAACAACCAAATGAGATCAAAAAAGTTATGATAAGAATATAGGAAAATATTGAACTCATTGAAGCAATCCAAATACTCAAAATCAAATAGTAATATGACCAACCATTCAATCAAAGGGTCCCCATAATGAGAATTAAGTTAATAATAGGGGGTTATGTTTTTACCACAACACATTGTTAATATCAATACAATATCATAGAGTCTGAATCTTAGCATTTTTATTTTATTCAGCCTTGCTCTTTTTCCTTTTAGGAATTCATTAATAATAAACGAGAGATAACTGATTCTTCCCAGCGTGTCGCCATTGTTGTGGTAAAAACACAACCCCCTTGTTATTCACTTAATTCTCATTATTAGGACCTTTTGATTGAATCTTGGTTATGTCTCTTTCTAATATTCTGAGTTCCCGTTGCTTCAGTGAGTTTGATATCTTTGTGTCTTCCTATCAAAACTAGTTTGGTGTCATTTAGTTGTTTGGGTTGTAAATGGTACCTAATTGAAGATTGGATATTTTTCATTGCCTTGGCCTATTAAAATATATAAATTGTACATTGCTTTTGTTTCATAAATTTATTTATTTATAGATAATTAATTTTCAATTGTAAATGTTTTGTTTTTATTCTATACATAACCCCCTAGACTAAGAATCATTCATAAATTTTAAACTTTAATTAAAAAACAAATGGTAAACATATTAATATATCAAAACTTTTATATGGGAAAAATTCATTTGAAATCCTCCCTATTCGAAGTCCAATCCATAAAGCAGTTGTGGGAGGACTCACATGTCACACCATTGTTTCCTCTCATGCATATAGAAGGTAATGCATATCAGAGATTTCTTTTCGAAACACATTTAAAAAACCTTTGAGATGTCAATCCTTCTAATCTCCAATATGCCAATCCCTCTGATCTCCAATCTTCAATAATCATATCCCTCCGATCTCTCATATTCATATGAGTCAGATATTCATATCTCTCCGATCGTCATTATCCCAATTCGCCTCCCCCTACTTTCGATATCTTCTAGGATCTGATAGGTCCAACCCGATATGGGTATTAACGATGGTCTAATTCTAATATCGCGTCCACCTATATATGGGAACTTTTAAATGGTAACAATTGTAAACCTTGATACCTTAAACACATTGTTCGTGATTTATATGGTTTTAAGACATAAATTAAAATCCTAATCATACAGCGAAATCAAAATATCAAAGTTGCCGAAAATCACATTGTAGAGACTAATAAGCCAGCACGGTAAAGATCTCCATGTAGCGTTTTCAAATCCGCCCTCTGCACGCCATCAATGTTCCCTTTACAGGCTCGAGTGCAAATGCTAATTTATTATATTATAGAGCTGCCGCTAAGCTTGATTTATTAAATTTTCGAAAATACAAACAATATATATAATAATTCTGTAATTTATTATATTACGTATTTTATGTGATTAAATCCATTTTATTCCTGTTATTACTATATAATGAGTTTACTGATTCACTTTGTTTATCGGTTTTATTCACTCAATCGAATAATTACACTGCATAAAATCTATCTATCATATTTAAAACTACCAAAAATAATCATAATATTAATTTAACTATATTGAATTTATTCATTCACTTTGTTTATCGTTTTTATTAAGTCAATCGAATAATCACACTGCCATAAAATCTATCTATCATATTTAAAACTACAACAAAAAAAAAAAAAAACACATAATATTAATTTAACTCCCAGCTATCAAAGCGATCGCCTATAGAGCTGCCCCTGAGCTTGATTTATTAAATTTTGGAAAACACAAACAATATATATAACAATTCTATAATTTTTTATATTACATATTTAATTAATTCCATTTTATTCTTGTTATTACTATGTATTGAATTTATTGATTCACTTTGTTTATCGTTTTCATTTACTCGATGAAATAATTACTATGCCATAAAATCTATCAATCATATTTAAAAATATATAAAAAAAAAATTACAATATTAATTTATTTCTAACAATAGTTTAATTTTAATATAACATCATTATCTTTGTAATTGATTAAAAATTAAATAAACCGTTTTTAAAATGAGTTGTTTTAATGTGATTATAATATTAATTTATATCTTTTAATTTTAATATAACCATTATTTTTTAATTGTTTTAATGTGACTTTTTTAGAGTTTTTGTGGATTTTCTGGCCTCAATGTGGTAGAAAATTTTGAGATGAAATCTTAATTTTTGTTATTTAAACTGATTTTTAACTGTGCAAAATTTAACCATCGACATTGTGATTTCAATAAATTCTTACCAAATTTTAGACAAATTAAATTGAATTTTTTTCGAAAAATCATATCAAACCACTCATTTCTAAAATATTTTTTTTTTTAATTATATTTATTTATATTGTAATTAGTTGAAAATTTTGAAATCTTATTTTGCAATGGTATTTTGCTCAGGGTAATCTGTACGTATAGTCAATACATTAAATTATATAATATACGATTATATTAATATACACTTTGGAGCATGAGACACTGAACACACCGGTTCAGTGAAACAAATGTATTGATTACAACTCCTATATTATTATATTAATATACACTTTGGAGCATGAAACACTGAACACACCTGTACAGTGAACAAATGTATTGATTACAACTCCACTTGCAGGGTCCTTAATAAAAAAAATGTCTAAAATTCTTGACCCACCTTTATATAGTTCTTATCCTTTATATTCATTATATATTGCACGTCTGAGGAGTTTTTTTATAATAGCAGATTGTTTTCTGTTTTAAAATTTTGGAAATTTTAATTATATTTTAATAAAATTTGATAGGGTTTTTGTAAATTTAAATTATAATTATTAAATTTTTAAGTATTTTTATTATTTTTATTGTATTAAATCTATTTCCACCATCAAAAACTCATTCAAACACTATTAAAAAATTAAAAAAAAATTTATCAACATTCGCTTTTAAACCTCTAGGGAAATCTTCAGCTTCACTAGACGACGCCATCATATAATCCAGGTCCACTCGAAACGGGTCCCGGCCAGATTTTTCCACGCTCCTTATTTCCAAGAATCCCGATTCGCCATCCAACCACGGCCCACTACCCTTTAAGCGCTGGTTCAGTCGAACTTAAACTCCAGCAGTAGTTGACTCCGACTTAGTTTGATAGGAGTTGGAGTAGGTAAACAAAAACTAACTTATCCGCAAACTAAAATAATATTATTATGTATATCCGCAACAGTACGGAGTTTGTGATAACAGCTAGGGTGCGCCTATCATTTCAAAATTTTATTGTCAGCTGAGGACACGTTGAAATATAAACAGAGAAAACTCGGTGGAATTTTTCAAGTTGGAATCTCAAATTTTCCAGGGCTGGATCAAAATGTCAAAAACAACCAGAGAGATGAAATGAAATTGAGATGGACCTGTGCTTTCGATTTTGGAGTTGGCTTGAGCGCTCCTTTCAAGGAAACGATGCAAGACTGTGAAGGACCTATGAAATCAGTGAGGTTACTTGATCTCAGCACAGGAGGTCGGGGTCGGGTTCTATTTTGTTTCACGGCAGGTCCAGATTTGAGCAGGCCTCTGCCCGACTAAGAAATACAACGCTGACACAAATCTGATGGCGAAATCAAATTCTACCAAGCAAGCCAGTGAACGGTATGATTCTCGGTATCGTTTGCAAGACAAACAAGGTAATAAGATATGGCAAGGGTTGGCCACGGGCCACGGCATTCGGCAAGGCTGGTACGACGAAATCGTCAACTTGAAGGAGAAGCTGACAGTGACACCACCACTATTTAATTTTGAAAGTGACAGCTGCGTTCTTTCATATTCCCGTCATCATGACGCTCGTGCTCCTTTTTCGAGTCGATCCTGTGTTATCGATCTTAACCCGATAAGCGCTCAAGCCTGGAATTTCAAATCCCTTCGGCTCGTGAAACTAAAATTTGATGATCTTTTTGTATTTTTTTATGTCCTTGATTTTGTGTTCTATTTGAATTCGTGAATGTTTATTTTTTTTACATGGAAACTTTCATTCAACTATTTTTATATTTCAATTTTCATTGATTTTGTATCTAACTTTCAATGATCTCTCTGTGAGAGCGTTATTTTTTTCTTAATTAACATGTATTTCCCACATAATATATAATTATAATTTTAAAAGTTTTTTTTAATAAAATTATGGAGAAAATTTCATAATATCTATCCCATTAATATATATGTTTATATAATATCAAAGTACCAAAAAAATATATCAAAATAAAATTTTAATAAAATAACTTTTTTTATATTTTTTAATTTAGTTATATAATTGTCTCTTATAATTTATTATGATTTTATATTCTGGATTTAAGACCTGTGTGGTTTATTTCTTCTCACTTAGTTACCTGAGAATCCAGTAAAAACCATTTTCCATCATCAGGACAATTTGAATGCTTGATAGAAGAAAAGCTAATTTGAAAGATTAAATACTAATGAGGAGAGTAAATTAAGATGAATGTCGGCTCTTTTTAAGATGATTATATATTATTTTTTAACTATTTTATAAATATCCGTTAACCATTTTGATAATTATATAGTTATAACTCTATTTTATAACTAGAGTATTAATCTTGGTAAACCAATTTTATTACTATATTTATTATATTTTATTAAATAAAAATTAAATAGAATTCACAACTAATAAATATTAAACATTTCCCTTTTTAGGATGGTTCAAAACATTCACCCAATCCTGAAAATGTGATTAATCTCAAAAACATCTATCTAAAAATAAATAAAAACATTTTTATATACAAAAAAAAATATGAAATATATATAATGTATAAATATTAGTTATAAATTATCAATTCATATTAGTTATAAATACTAGTTTTGTGGAAATAATAATGATTCATATTCACAATCATATAATGATATTTCAAAACTTCCTACTTCAAATTTAATTAATAGATATAAAAAGATTTGACATTTACAATTTTTTTGTAAAAAAGAAATTATATATATAAAATCTAACTTGTGTATATTATAATAAATAATTATATAAAAATATGAAACATATTAAATAAAAAAACTAGAATCATATGTATTTTAATAAATCCAAAATAATATATATATATATATATATATATAAAATAAAAATAATATTATAAAGAAACACATCTTAATTTAGAATCTAACGTGTGGATGGGAAGCAAATCTGTGTAAGTGCAAAATTTCCATTAGTGTTATACACTCTCTCGACATTTTTGGTTTTTATAAATCACATAATAGAGTCATAAGGTATCCCGTCAAATTTAATTAATAGATATAAAAGGATTTGACATTTACAATTTTTTTGTAAAAAAAAGTTATATATATAAAATTTAACTTGTGTATATTATAATAAATAATTATATAAAAATATGAAACATATTAAATAAAAAAATTAGAATCATATGTATTTTAATAAATCCAAAATAATATATATATATATATATTTAGATTTAAATATAATAAAAATAATATTATAAAGAAACACATCTTAATTTAGAATTAAAGTGTGGATAGGAAGCAAATCTGTGTAAGTGCAAAATTTCCATTAGTGTTATACACTCTCTCGACATTTTTGGTTTTTATAAATCACATAATAGAGTCATAAGGTATCCCGTCTTTCAAATAAAGGAACTGTCAAATGATAATGTATCAAAACCAAATAAATCTATTTTAACTATTTTAACTGACATTCAATCCGTCAAGATTTAAGATGAAAATAAATTTACTAAAAATCTAAAGTTAAAACAAATTTAGTAACTAAAATAAGAAACAACCCATCTTAGCACTTCAAAATTTTGAGGTCATGTAAGTCAAAACATATGGGAGAAATAGTTAAAACTAAACATTATGAGATCATGGAGAAATTTATAAATTATCGTAAAGATACAAAACTGAAGATTAAGAAATGAAGGGTTCTGAACTCTAATCATGTAAACTACCTCAAAGGTTAAATATTCCACGCCAATCGTTGGGCCTGAATGTATTGTTCATGGTCATAAAGTAGCTGGCAGAGGTTAACGAGGAGGGTTTTCATTATGCGGTTGGCCGCAGAAAAGGTCGTATAGAATTCATGGACAATACCCACAAGGCCATTGTCAATGTTCTTGATGATTCCAAATAGACCTTCTTTGGTGTTTGTGATTGTCATAGCGGTAAGAAATCTTAATTTTCACCGCTAGAAAGATTAAGAAAAATATTGTAGTTGCTATGCTAGGCATGGGAGGTGGAACGAAAGACATTCTTGAATAGGTTGGGAAGTTACTAAATTTCACACAAAAACAATATGAGTGGTTGTTTTTATACTAATCACATAAATTTGAATTGATTACAATTAACTCAACTTGAGGTATCTATGTTTTAACTTCAACATGCAAACACATTAATTTAAACCTTTCCAAATATAAAATTGAATTTGAACTAACTCTCACTTGACTCAAATTAATTCACACTCTAAATCTAGACTGGTGGAATAATTAGTTATCTTTTACACTTCTCCATAATTACGAACACTAAGCTAAGAGATCACTCATGGCAACTCAAACATGTAGTTGGTCTAAGTCTTAGCTAGACTTACAGCTCCTAAGTTTCCTCTATGAAACTGAAATACATATTTTTGCAATGGCTTAGTGAATACATCATCCAATTGACTCGAGTCCATCCCAAAGCCTCTGTAACCATATCACTTGACATGTTGTTGATGATGTTGCTATATATTCTGCTTCTATTGATGAAAGTGTCACAATAGGTTGCTTCCTATATGCCCATGATATCACACCTGAACCAAAATTAAACACATAACCATAGGCGTTTTTTATATTATCCAAACTTCTTGCAAAATAACTGTGAGTATATCCAACCAAAATTTTCTTTCCTATGCTTTCATGCAATATGCCACAATTTATAATTCCTACTATGTAGAAATCATAGTAACTCCTTGCATAATATATGATCTTGTAGTTATGAGATACATAAGACTGCCAACCAATCTATTGAATAGAGTTGGATTGACATATAATCCTTTTTCATACTTACTTAATTTGGTACCAATTAGTGTTGGTGTAGGAGAAGATTTACAACTTTCCATTCTGAATATTTTAAATAATTTTTTGCATATTTATTTTGACAAATAAAAATTCATTTCTTTTATTGTTTAAATTCTATACCAAGAAAATATTTAGTAAGACCAAGATCTAACATTTCAATTTATTTCTTCATTGTTGCCTTAAACTCATCTACTTCAAGGTTACCAGTATAAATCATATCATCCACATACTAATAGACAATCAAAATATGACCATGCCCATTTACATTTTTGTACAAGGTTGGTTCAATGTTGCTTCTTGATGCACATGCATCTAACCTAGGGTTGATTGTTTACTAAATGAGTTAGTTACCTAAGTTAGGATTTAATTATTTAATGTATTTTCCTATAGTATGATAGAATGAAAATATTTGTAAATAGGAGAAGCTTCGAGAGTATTTTTGAACAATTGAGAGAATTGTGGGTTAGTTAGATTTTATCTAGAGATAGAGATTAGGTGAGAGATTTTATGGATCATGAGAAATATTGTGGGTGTTTGTTTAGGATCTAGAACCTACTTTGGGTTCAGATCCACTTGTATAAATTTAGGTGAGCCATGAGGGATGTAAGTGTGTAAGTGAGTGAGAAAGAAGAATGAGAGGCCAATGATTAGGCCAATAATTCTCTTGAAAATATTTATTTATTAATTAATTATTTTAAAGATTTTATGTGTATACATATTGTGTGGTTTTCATAATTATGTTTTGTGTGTATTTTTAAGTTGTAGACCCTGAGGCCTATGGCATCATTTTTGGTATCAAAACCTCCTCAATGGAGTAGAAAATGCTTGTGAGAGCTAAGGAAGATTGTGATTTGTTGATCGTGGAAGAGCGTTTGGAATGGAGTAATCTAGAGAAGTGTCGAATGATTATCGTGACTATGATTATGACTAGAATGTTGCATAAAGACTTTTGTGGAGAATAATGAGCGAAACCACGGTGTGGGAATACTAAATTATGTTGCATGGAGCCATCTGAGTTGCGGACAAAATCAAAATGCAATTATTCCAATAAATCTAAGAGAATAGATATGTTTCAAGTTATGTGGGATCCGAGTCTGAGGAGCTGTGTTTAAAAGGCGATTTGGCATTAGAACTACAAATTGAAATGCTTAAGGAGTCAGGAGAATTGGACAGATCTGCGTTAAAGTCCATATCATGAAAGAAAGATTGTTTGTTTGTGATAGTTGGATTGTCGAGAGATGAAAGAATGTTGTTGTGCAGAATAAAGTGGACACGACAAGTGAAGACTACTCTTTTTATAGAAGATCAGACCATCAGGACAAAGAACAGATGGAGTAGAGAAGCAATTTGAAGATCGACCACTGGAAAACAAAGAACTAGGTTTGACGTATTGTTTAAATGAATTATGTGTTGTTTATTGCATTGTGTAAAGATGCTCTGGAAGCCATGAAGAGATAGTGTAGGAAGATGATGATCTAAGAAGGGTTGAGCTTATCTTGTATGGAGGGCTGAGATCAATTTTATCTTGTAGACAGAGGAGCCCCTTTTATTTGATATGTCGAGAGCACTCTTATTATGGAAGCAGATAACAACATCTATAGAGTATGATTTTTATTTGAAGAGGTTGAGAGCCTACTCCCATTGAGGTTGAATTACTTTAACCAGGAGGCTGAGGTTTCCGATTATTTTTTAACGATAATCTCATTTATTGGCAGAACAAATGACCTCTCTTGGAAGGACATATTTTTTATCATTATTTAAAGATTCATTTCTTATATTCCAGAATTTGAGTTCTTGCATTCCTTGAAGTTGGAATTACCTCACTGTGTGAAGACCCAGTTGTTGGGCACATCATTTATCTTAAGGGATCAATATCATTGAAATCTATCTGTGGGTTATGCGATTAATGGGCTACTGCGTGGAAGAGAAGAGCACCGCTTTATTTTTCTAGTTGTAGCTGCAACATTTCTATAAACATTTTATTGATTGTGGTGAATTTATGATTGTTAAAAATAGTAATTACTTCCACATGTGGAGTTGGCTAAACATAGAGAGTTAGTTAACTAAGTGATTGAGTGGTTGAGTGGTTGCATGTTGAATCAAGGTGATAGAGGAATTTGAGTGTGTGGTTGCATGTGATTGCATGTCAAAATATTTTAAGCGAGTATCTAGTTGGACAAGGATAAATACCCTCCACTAAATTCATTATAAGCATCATGTTTGGTGTGATCAATAAAAAAATCGTAGCTCTTCTGTTTTGTATATAAATTTTTGTTCCATCTCTTTTACATTTCCAACAGATTAGTATCAAATCTAAATTTGAGAAAGAGTAAGAATCTGCAACCGCAGCTTGCAAAGCCACATCTTGTAAATGTCAAATCATAAAGAAAATCAAAATTTCATTTTTTGTTCACTACACAACGAGAAGCTGTAGCTGGTTGATTTTCTTTTCTGAACAGAGTGAGGGTTGGAGCCCTAAATGCCACGAGAGGCAAACTCGCTTTCAAAGGCGCGCAGGTCAAACCTATATTCATGGCGTTAGAGGACTAACGCGTGACTTCGTCGTCGTGGAAAGCGTTAGTAGGCATGTCATCACTGCAACATGTTAATAAACCAAAGGACATACGTTTAAAAGGTCAAAAGAGGTTTGAAAAGGCCACGTGGGTAATGCAATAAAGTTTTATTGAATTCCTTTTAAACATTAATGAAAACTACGTTTGAGATTTATTGCATGAATAAAAGGCCTTTATTAATTGGTTTATGAAGGTTTATAAAAGGTTTTTTTATAAAGTTCGCTTTTTCTTTGGAGAGTTTAGTGTTGTATGAAATAAAAAGAAAAGGATTTTATAGAAGGCCTTGTTTGAAGGTTTTTTTGGAAAGGGTTTGTTTCGAAAAATATTGGTTTAGAGTGGAAAGTTGGGTGATAATTTTTTTTAATTAAAAGATGCATGGTATAAAGGTTTATAAAAGATTTTTTTGGGATATTTAAATTTTTTCGAGGAGAGATTTATGAAGAAGGTTTTTCAAGAGAATAAGAAAAAAGGAAAAGGGTTTTTATTCACAAGAGAATTTAGGGCTTTGTAAATTTTGTTAGTTATTTGGTTTTTTGTCAAGCATGACAATTTTTTGGTTTTTTGTTAAGCATGATAATTTTTTTGGTGAAGATTGTGTCTTACGAGGGCGCATATTGAAAATCATATTTTTTTTTCGGGGGCGATATGGAAGACAACCTCATGCAATCAGCAAAGCAGTTATAAAATAGAGAATGACCGTAATCATGGGTCGCAAAGTGCAACTAAAGCATATTAAGAAAATAAATCGAAAAGAAGAGGCAAAGATCATTGCCATGGTTAGAGAGGTTCAGGCCACAACCGAGGAACTGAGAAGTATAGCAGAAGAAAAATAAGAAATCAAGGGTGATTGGTGTAGCTTTGATATGCTACCACCTCCTATGTTTACACATGAATATTTTGATCATTGGGCTATCAAGATGCTAACTTTTCTTAGAGCTAAAGAGTTGAGTATGAATCTAATAACCCAAATGATGCAACATGTGATGCTTTAGCATTGAATTTTATAAAACAAGCATTGGATGAGAAGTGTTTTTGCAAGGTAGCAAAAGCTACAACTTCGAAGGAACCATGGATGTTCATTGAAGCAGAGTTTGGTGCAAGGGGGAGTGACATGCAACATCAGGTTATGTCACAAGCAAAGAAGTCAATCACAGATCTGAGAGTAGATGAGAAAGACTCTGAGAGGACATCAGAGCTTGGAGAATCCCACTCAAAAGTGGATGATGGTTGTCAATACCATAAAATTGAAACCCATTATGCAAGCATGCATATGGATGAAGAAGATGCAACAAAGATTGTAGAGAGAGAAGTTGAAGCCTCTATGTGTGAAACAAAGCAAGAGCATATTAATGCTCAAGGACTCCACTGTAATGTGGATGATACAGATGATGGTGAATCCCACTGTGATGAGACACATGTGGATGATGACTGAAAAGTTATATGTGAATTGGTGAATCCAGCCGCCGCTGATGGATTTGGTGAAGTTGAAATTGTCAATGAAATTGACAATGAGCACATGCATGCTTGGATATCCCACCATAGTGTGGACGAACATTATGTTGATGATATGTGTGGTTTCTTTTTTGAAACAGGGATTGATTATGGAAATATGGTAAGCGCCATGTTTGATGAAGCATTAAAGGGTGAAGCTGCCACTGTAGCAACAAGATATGAAGCAGTTGGAACTGCTCATGAAGCAATATGTCATCTAGCAACAGTTGATGATCAAGAACAGGATAAAGTGCAAGAAGAGTTTTTTATGAGAATATCCACTAACATCATAACAGTGGAAGAAAACTTCCATGCAGTTATGTAGAGCAAGAATCTCTCAGTGAAGAGAGTCATATTAAAGATGTTTTTAACTGTTTTTGAAAATGTAAGTGTTCAGAATAACATGATCAAAGAAGTTAAAACCAAGGTTGTTAATAAGTTTCATGTAGATTTGAAGCTCATTGAAGAATGGATTCAGAAACCAATCGGACAAATTGAAGCGAGTCAAACTTAGGAATATAAAACACAAGAAGCAAAGCAAAGAAGACATTTTGAAGATGCAATGTTATGGCAACAGTCGTAATTAATGGGGAGTGTTAGAAATAGTAATTACTCCTGCATGTGGAGTTGGCTAAACATAGAGAGTCAGTTAACTGAGTGGTTGAGTGTTCAGTCAAGTCGAGTTAAGTGATAGACGACTTTGAGTGTGTGATTGCATGCCAGGATATTTTAGGTGAGTAGCTAGTTGGAAAAGGATAAATACGATTCACCGGGTTCGTTGTAAGCATCATGTTTTGTGTGATCAGTAGAAGAGCCATAACTCGTGCGTTTTTTGTATGAATTTATGTTCTGTCTCCTCTCCATTTCTAATTTCTATGTGAATTTATAATAAAAACACAACGTGAGCACCCAGCATGTGGACCGGAATTGTGTGCAACATAAGTCTGAGCATGAAACTCTTTGAACGTGGAACAAGTGAACTGAACGTGCAACTCTCTGTGTGAGGAGGAGCCAAAAAAAAATTATGATCTAGAGCGATGAAGCCGTGGGAAATTTTCTGCATGGGAGCTTACTTGTGTGAAAGGTTCCTCGTTGAATAGCTACATTGATGTGGATATAGGGCTCCGGCTAGCGATTGATCCTTGAATCAAGGAATAAGGTGTAAGAGTATAGCAATCTTACTAAGTGGATGGTTCGTTGAGGTGGCCAAGCCCGGGTTAATGAGAAATGGGAGTTTGGTTGCCCAGCATTGAAATAAATGAGATATGCATTGTTGTGATTCATAGTTCAATGTTGGAGACCGCATGGACGACGTTCAACTTTGAATTTATATGCGGGAAAAGAATCTTATTGGAGTGTAAGTGAATTAATTTTCACATTAAGTAAGCATGAGATTCCATAATATATATGTGAAGGCTTAATTTTAAATGAAATGCTCATGATATAAGCATGTAAACATATGAAGCCATTACATGCCATAAAAGGGAAATGACAAAAATTAAGATAATGGAAAGAATGATAAAGTGAAGTTTTAATGGAGGGATATGAATTGTTATAAAAAGGATTTCAATAATGGAATAATAAGGGAATGTATAAGGCTATTTTGGAGTGAAAAGGCCGATTATTATTATTATAGTTTTTTTTAATGAAATTTAATTAGTGGAGTAAATATTTTAAATTATTTTTAAAGGCTTGAAAAGTCCATGTTAGGTAAGGGGTGTGTAAGTATAAAGTGTTAGGTTGTGTAATGTAAATAATGTGTTAAGGGTGTATGTTAAAGGTTAATGAAGAAAATTGTAATCAAGAAGCTAATGTTGTATAACTTGAGTCAAATTAAGAATGAATTAAAGTTAGAGTCAAAGTCTATCATTAATCATTATAATTATTATAGTGAAGTTAATATGTTTATCTTCAATTTGATTCAAAGTTAAAGTTTATTGAATGTAATGGGTGCATGATCGGTAGAGCCTAACACCCAAAGTTTGGTCAATGTATTGTAAAGACAAGGGATATTGCAGTTGGTTGTAGCAGAGAAATAAGAGTACAAAGGAGCTTATGCAAGGAAAAAAGAGGTGAAAATAACTATGGATAGTTGTTTGCAAAATTCAGAGAAAATCCACAGCGAAGCCATAATAGTTGGCGTAGGTGATGAAGAGTTCGAGAAAAAGATTGTTGAGTTGAAGGCACAATTTGATGTGTTGATGGAGCTGCTAAGACTCATAAACATGGATAGATAATGAAGAAGACAGTTAGATGGACAATCAAGTAGTTGATTGCAAGAAGACAAAAGTGCAAGCTGAAAGTTTTGTTAAGGGAAGCAGAAAAACTCCAGATAACTGAAATGAATGTATGCATTTCTGAACCTGAACAAGGACCAATACTTGGTGAGGATGATGATGATGATGTTGAAATGAAGCGTGTTGATATGAATGTGGGTTCGATTCCCACATATGGCACCACAAATTCTTTAGAAGATCCGCATATGATGACTGAATTATCGATTGGAAGATAAAATATATGTTGCTTTTAAATATAACAATTGGTGTGTTGATATAGGATATGTTGCAGATGATGGAAAAGACACTAATTTTGTTTCATGCAGGGATGAAACCAGTCTATTGAAATGATTTCTGAAAGAGACCATAAATTGCTGATAAAATGTGAAGAAGAACGACAATTTCTAAAGAAGATGTTGATGGAACCTGAATCTGGTCAAGTTGCAAATAAAGAGGAGAAATGTTCAAGTAGTAAAAATGTGGAACCTGAGATAAAATATAATTTGCAATTTAATGATGGATATGGAGAATTGACGTTTCAAACTAGTAACACTAAAATTCAATCATAAACTAAATTGGTTGAAAAGATTGAAGAATTAAGGAAACTCAAGGAAAAAACACATAAACCAAGATATTGCAAGATGAGGTAGAATGACAACAAAAAGATACATTTCACTACAAAAGTATACATCAACAAAGGAGGAGAATTGCAGCATAAATTTGAAAACCCGATGAATTAAAAGTCACAACCAATGAAGCAGAACAACAAAGAATGGATTATCAACAACAAACTAAAGTTTGAGATCCATGATAAGTTTTATCAAAAACATATGGTCAGGAGACCATGAGTTTCCTTTCCCTAGGGAGTTTGAAGCAGGTGCATCTAACCTAGGGTTTAATGTTTACTAAAGGAGTTAGCTTCTTAAGTTAGGATTTAATTATGTAATGTATTTTCGTATAGTTTTAGGAGAGAATGAAAATATTTGTAAATAGGAGAAGCTTCAAGAGTATTTTGGAAGAATTGAGAGAATTGTGGGTTATTTTGATCTTATCTAGAGATAAGGGATTAGGTGAGAGATTTTATGGATCATGAGAGATATTGTGGGATCTTGTTTAGAATCTAGAACCTACTTTGTGTTCAGATCCACTTGTATAAATTTAGGTGAGCCATGAGGCATATAAGTGTGTGTGTGAGTGAAAGAGACGAATGAGAGGCCAATGATTAGGCCAATAGTTCTCATGTAAATATTTTATTTATTAATTAATTATTTATGAGATTTTATGTGCATACATATTGCGTATTTTTCAGAATTATGTTTTGTGTTTTTTAAATTTGCAGGCCCTATGGCCTGTGGCTTCACTTCTGCTAAATCCATTCTTGATCATATAACTATCAATTATGCTATAACAAGCTCTTGGATTTTTTTTTTGAGTCTGTATAACACTTTATTTAATCTGTAAACTTTATCTTCATGACCTTCAACTTCATAACCTAGAGGTTGTTGCACATAGATTTCTTCTTCCATAATTCATTTAAGAAAGTTTATTTCACATCCATCTATTACACTTTCCACTTGTTCTAAGTTATTGTTTCTAAGATTGCTCTTACAATATCTAATTTAGCTACCAGAGAAAATGTTTCACAAAATTCTATTCACAGTTAATGCGAGAACGTTTTAGCTACAAGTCTTGCTTCAAATCTGTAAAATTCTCATTTTTCATTCAACTTCACCTTGCAAACCCATTTCACACCAATGATATTCTTATCTTTTGCTAAATCAACCAAATTTGAATTATCATTATCCTCTATAGATTCTATTTCTTCATCCATAACTTGCACCCAATTTTCATATTTGATAGCTTCTTCAAACGATGAAGGTTGAAATGACAACAATGAAAAATTTGAACTTACATACAACTCATCATAAATATCTTGCAAAATTCTCATTTTTCTTTAACCATTGGTTGATTCATCACCTTATTGATAGTTAGGAGTATTTTGGTCTATTGAAATGCTTGAAGATCCATGTTGTTTAGAGAATCTTGGAGTCCTTGTTGGTGTGTCTCTATTTGGTGTCTTCTCCTGTCATCTCCGATAGTCATTTTTTTCTACATCCTCTTCTTGTATGAGGGGTACTCTTACATCAATTATTTTGTCTACAATCTCATTCCATCATTCTTTTTCTTTGAACACAACATTTCTACTAATTATAGTCTTCTTCGTGACAAGATTATAAAATTTATATGCTTTTGAATGTTCACTATAACCAATAAATATGCATTTTTCACTTTTATCATCTAACTTCCCTCTTAGTTCTTTAGGTACATATGCATATGCTACACATACAAACACTAAAAGGCATACCTAACGATGCTTCTTTTGGCACTATATTCATCAAGCTCTTTGTAACATATATGTTTATCACATAAACAATGCATGTAACTGATTCTGCCCATTATTCATTTAACAAGTTTCTTCCTTTTAGCATGCTTCTTGCCATGTTCATAATTATTTTCTTCTTTCTCTTTATTACACCATTTTCTCGGTGTGTATCTGGTTATAAATTTCCTTTTAATTCCATGTTTTTTGTAGTATGCATGAAATTCTTTTGAACCATAGTCTTCACCATGATCTGATCTCAATAATTTGATCTAAAATCACTTTGGTTCTTTGCAAATGCTTTGAATTATTTGAACTTTTCAAAAGTTTCAAACTTCTTAAAAAAATAGATCCATATCTTTCTACTGAAATCATCAATAAATGTGAGGAAGTAAGAATTTACAACAATCAACTATGTCTGTATAGGTACACACAGGTCTGTATGAACCAACTCTAGTGGTTGCTTTGTTCTGTATTCAATGCCTTTTGAAAATATTTCATGGTGTTGTTTTCCCAGGATACAACACTCGCAAGTACTTGTAGGTTCTTTGATGGGAGGTAATCCTTTAACCATATGTTTTTGCTACAACAATCTTAAACCAGAGAAATGTAAATGTCCAAACCAAAACTGCCATAACCAATAACCATCAAAACATGCAACCATAAAATGGATGACCTAATTTGTGTAATTTGTGATCAAAGGAAACAATTTGTTCCGTGTCATCTACACCTTTTCTATTAGTTGGTTTCTTGGAGGTTTGTCATATATAACACAACCTTGTCCCATAAAGATAACCATGTATCCTTTTTTCATTAATTGACCAACACTTATAAGATTATGTTTGAGACTAGGGACATGGAATACCTCTGAAATTGTCTTTAGATCCCCTTGCTTGGTCAAAATGTTGACCACTCCTTTTCCATTTATATCCACAGTTTTTTCAGTCCCCAATTTTACCTTTGTCTTGACCGATTGATCTGGAATTGCATCCAGATTCTTGTTTCGAATCATGTGGTTACCACAACCATTATCTAACAGCCAAACATTTTTGGAAGGTTCATGCATGGTACGAAAACCTAAGAACATGGAGTCATTATTTTCAGTAATTACATTAGATATCTTCTTTCCTTGATCAGTTATCCTCTTCATGAAATCACGTGCATAAAGACCTAATTTATTGCAATAATAACATCTCACCTTTGACTTGTTGAATCTTTGATTGTTGTTGAAGCTTCTGTTGTTGCTTCCACTTTCTTCTTCCTCCTCTTCTTTATCATCTCTCTACAACCATTTTTTATGTTGCATCCTTTGCTTCTCGATCTACCTTTTCCTTGACATCTGTCTCTTGAGATATAAATATGGCTTTTAAAAATAGTTTCTAGGGAGGAATCCTTATTTTTCTCCATCCTCACCTCATGGGATAGAAGTGATCCCATCATTTCATCAACTATCAACGTTGTCAAATCCTTGGCTTCTTCAATAGTTTCTACTACAACATCAAATTTAGTAGACAAAGATCTGAGGACCTTCTCAACCATTGTTTGATCTTGAATGTCATCACCATAAATCTTTAACTAGTTTACAATAGTCAAAACCTAATTCATGAATGAATGGATATCCTCTATTTCCTTCATCTGCAGACTTTCAAAACTCTCTTAGTATTTTGTAACTTAGCAATATTGACTTTGGCCATAACTTTATAGTTTGTTACCAAAGTCTCCCATGTTATATTTGTTGAAGATGTGATGATAATCTTCTCAAATACTGCTTAATCCATTGATGGTTTGTATAATTTGCAATGCTTATGCATTCTTCTTTTTATGTATCCACAATTACTCCCTTTGTGCATGTGGGGGTTTATTTTGCTTCTTCATCGTCAAGTTTCGGAAATCCAATCTTGAAGTAGTCCTAGACATCATGAGCATTTAAGAACATCTCCTTCTTGATGGTCCACATGTCATAGTTCCTCTCTATAAAAAGTGGAAGTTGTGGGTGGAAGCTCAACAAAGCCATATTTAAAGAAAAAACTCATTTTCAAATAAATAAAAGCTTAAAAGAAAACTTTATATTCAACAAAACCCTTAATTTTTTATCATTTTTTTTTTGAAAAAAATGATGATGATGATGACAATTAACATCCACTAAGGCCGATATTATCTACCAGACCTTAAAAAAAGCGATTAGTTGATATTATTTAAAATTTGTGATTGAAAAGGAGATAAAGAAATATCTGACATATAAACCCTTTTATAATAATAGTATAAACCCTTTTATAATAAACAAAAAATGTCTTTTTATTTTTCCAAGCCCCTTTATAGATCTTTCATATAACAAAGTTGCATAGCTAGTGTCCCCCTTAGTTTAATTTAGCTACTAATTTACTTTATATTGCTATGGTGTAATTGATTTCAGTTGAATGTAATATTGTTGTTGTCATGTTGTTTCTTTTTCAAGATGCTATATATCAATTTTATTTTTTCGTCAAAATTATTGTTATTGTCATATTGTTTCTTTTCCAAGATGCTATATAACAATTTTACTTTTTCATTTAATGTGCCATCTACCGAGCCAATTGGTTGAAGAACTTTCATGCTTATCATGGGTGACATTGGGAAATTGTATCTATAATGTGAGCCTTTTGTCTTTTAACAACTTTTAGTATGGTGGTGTTTCATGTATTCTTGCAATCTCTATAGCAAGATAGTTCATGATTGCATTATCTCTAGCTAGGCAGAAATAATAAGCATTTCCTCTTAGATTTTTTATACACACCTACATTAAATTTTAGTTTCAAAATGTGTTATAATTTTGACTTTTCTAAAAAAAATTCTCATAAGATTAAGATCATGGTACAACATGATTTTTTAAATATAAAAATACAATTTGAGAAAAAAAAATATCTTACCAAATAGATAAACTAAATTTAATCTAAGAAAATAGCACACCGTTATTAACATCCTCCCTAACCTGATATATTATTACAACTATTCATAAATATTATAATTATTTAAATAATAAAATTAATATTAATTTTGTATGAAAAAAAGTCAAATTTTAACCTGGTAATCTAAAATTGTTAACTTCGTATTGAAAGGTCAATGATTAACCTTGTATCAAGACCTTTGGTGATCTAAAATTAAAAAAAAACCTCGAAGGAAAATCATTACACGAGAAATCAGCATTTTTTATTTTTTAATCCCAACTTGGTAGTCGGGCTGAGCGTCACCACGGGAAAGAAATTCTCTCTAATAGTCCCCTAGTCCGCTCTCATAGTGTTATCCAGAATTTTCGTTCCCTATTTTACTTCCAACGCTATTGGTTAGAAATTTCTTGAAGTTTTTTACTAGATTTCTTTTTACATGAATCACATTAATTGGTTTGAAAGGTTTAGATAAATAAAATTCTATGTGACTTTCGCAGAAAATTTTTTCTTCATCTAGATCTCTTTTTTTAAATGATTTATCTGTTTTCATTATAGTGATTTTATCTGTTTTCATGTATCACCAATTCCTATTTATGGTAAGCAATTCTTATTATTCCTATTATTATTTTATGCTATAAAATTAATATATTTTGAATGCTAAAATTTGAATCGTTAGTGTTTTTATTATTCCTATTATTATTTTATGCTATAAAATTAACATATTTTGAATGCTAAAATTTGAATTGTGAGTGTTTTATATGAATTACTTGTGACATGACTTGTTACCTGACAAATACCATATGTCTAAGCTTCCATAATTACTCGAAAAGATTTCAACACGATATTGTTTACTCTTTACTATAACGAAATTTTACCAATCTTCAGTAGAATAGTGTGTAAAAATTGATATTAACAGCCCAAAGATCATCAATACCGAATATTTCACAAACAGAACTTAATATGATCTATTGTTTAAGATGACATACCTTGATTAACAGTGGAAGATGTGATGGCTGCCATCTTCTTTCTTCTGACTCCTGACGGTTACTCTTCTTCTCAGAACTCGGTTTCTCTTTCTAGCCCTGTTTCTTTATGCGCTTCTTGATGGAGAAGAATGCGACTCTTGGCAGGGGGAGAGAGGACCCAATCCTTTTTATATTATTTAACTCTAAATCTGGTACGTCCATCATATACCAATTCAACGCTTTAATGCTTTAATGCTTTAATGCTTTTAACGCTTTTAACGCTTTAATGCTTTAATCGGGTCACATTAATATTTAGAAACTGCAGATTTCTAACATTCTCCCACTTGACCCGACTATTCATAATATTAAGTGTTGAACATCATACTATGATAAATTGCTGAGAGTTATGGCGGTTGTGCACTATTAATTCAATGCATTTCCTTCCATATACTACAATACCAGCAATCCATCAATTCATACTCATAATTTATATAAAACAGCATAATGGTCCACATAATGTCTTATATCATAATGATTAAACATAATATCTTTATAAGACTCTTTCTTGTTTAAAATTACATAAAATACGTACTACTATATTAAAACAAGAGACACATAATTGTATATCAGAAACACATAAAAGAGCTCAGAATGTCACACATCAATTATTATTAATACAACCAAGACCCATTCTTTGAACATGTTCCTTAAATTGTCTTGGTTGTAACCCTTTCGTCAAAGGGTCTGCAATCATAAGTTCTGTCCTGATGTGCATGATTGACACTCTTTGTTTCTGAACCTCATCTTTCACAACAAGATACTTCAGATCTATGTGTTTGGCACCTTTAGAGTACTTGTCGTTCTTTGAGAAAAATACTGCTGCAGAGTTATCACAATAAATTTTCAGCGGCTTGCTAATGGTGTCGACAACCGCAAGTCCTGAAATAAAGTTCCGCAACCATAATGCATGAATTGTGGCTTCAAAACATGCCACAAATTCTGCCTCCATAGTGGATGAAGCAACGATAGTCCGTTTCGCACTTTTCCATGATATGGCACCTTGAGCAAACATAAACAGGTAACCAAAAGTCGATTTTCTAGTATCGATGCATCCAGCAAAATCTGAATCGCTATATCCAATCACCTCCGCTTCATTGGATCTTCTATACATGAGCATGTAATCTTTCGTGCCTTGTAAGTACCTCAAAACTTTCTTTGCAGCTTGCCAATGTTCCCTTCCTGGATTACTTTGATACCTCCCTAACATACCGACCGCAAAGCTGATATCCGGTCTAGTACAGGTTTGAGCATACATTAGGCTACCAACAACATATGCATATGGAATTGATTCCATTTCCTTTCGTTCAACATCATTCTTAGGACATTGCATGAGATTGAATTTATCACCTTTCTGTACAGGAATTGTTCCAGGTGAACACTTACTCATTCCAAATCTCTCTAGAATCCTTTCGACATATCCTTTCTGAGACAATCCCAATATTCCTTGTGATCGATCACGGAATATTTCTATTCCAATCACATAGGATGCCTCTCCCATATCTTTCATTTCAAAGTTCGTTGAGAGAAATTCCTTAGTCTCATGCAATATACTTAAATTATTTGCAACAAGCAAGATGTCATCAACATAAAGGACCAGATAAATAAACTTGCTCCCACTGATCTTTTGGTATATACAGTGATCAACCGTATTTTCCTTAAAGCCAAAAGATGTAATAATGGTATTGAACTTAATATACCATTGTCGGGATGCTTGTTTAAGCCCATATATTGACTTCTTAAGTTTACACACCAATTGTTCTTTACCTTCTACAGAAAAACCCTCAGGTTGATCCATATAAACATCCTCATCAAGATCTCCATTCAGAAAGGTTGTTTTCACATCCATTTGATGCAACTCCAAATCATAATGAGCTACTAATGCCATTATTATTCTTAGTGAGTCCTTTTTCGAAACAGGAGAAAATGTCTCCTTGTAATCAACACCATCTTTCTGAGTGTAACCCTTAGCAACCCTTAGCAACAAGTCTAGCTTTATACCGTTCGATATTACCACTAGAGTCGTGTTTGGTTTTAAAAACCCATTTGCATCCGACTCTTTTACAGCCATATGGTAACTCAACGAGATCCCAAACTTCATTATGTTGCATGGATTTCAGTTCTTCTTTCATGGCATTAATCCATTCCTTTGACTCTTTACTTTCTACAGCATGTGAAAACGAAACCGGATCCTTATTGATTCCAATATCATAATCTGATTCTTGCATATAAACCACATAATCATCAGAAATAGTTGACCTACGATTTCTTTGAGGTTTTCTTAATGCTACTTGTTGTGGTTCATGCATATCAGCATTATGTAAGTCATTTCCTTCAGGAAGTACTTCTTCATTTATATGTTGTTCATTATCATCATGCTGTTCTACAACAACTGGAACAACATTTGGAGTAATAGTAGATGGAGGAACTATTCTAGGCAATGTAACATTTACCCTTGTTTCCTTTATTTCTACTATTTCTCTTCGAGTACTCCCACTGACTTCACCATTCTCAATGAATCTTGCATTACCAGTTTCTACAATTCTTGGACTATGATTAGGACAGTAAAACACGTACCCTTTAGATTTCTCAAGGTAACCTAAAAAGTACCCACTGATCGTTCGAGAATCTAATTTCTTTTCATGTGGATTATAAATTCTCGCTTCCGCTGGACAACCCCAAACATGCAGGTGTCTTAAGCTAGGTTTCCTGTTAGTCCATAACTCAAAAGGAGTCTTTTGAACAGCTTTACTAGGAACCCTATTCAACAAATAATTAGCGGTTTTGAGAGCATACGACCACAAATTCTTAGGTAGTGTAGAATCTGACATCATACTCCTAATCATATCTATTAACGTCCTATTGCGCCTTTCTGCTACACCATTTTGTTGTGGTGTACCTGGCATTGTGTATTGCGCACATATGCCATGACTTTCGAGGAATTTTGCAAACGGACCTAGACACTGGCCTGACTCATTGTATTTACCATAATATTCACCACCTCTATCAGACCTTATGATTTTCACCTTTTTATCTAATTGCCTCTCAACTTCCTTTACAAACGTCTCAAGGACATTCACATATTGAGATTTTTCATGAAGCAAATAGACATAACCATAACGGGAAAAATCGTCAATAAAAGTGATGAAATACTTTTCTCCATTAAAGGCTGAAGTGTCCATAGGTCCGCAAATATCAGTGTGTATTATTTCAAGAAGCTGGCTGCTTCTAGTGGCTCCTTTCTTATTATGTTTGGTTTGTTTACCTTTAATACAATCCACACATAATTCTAGATCACTAAAGTCCAAATTTGACAAAATTTCATTACTTACTAATCTCATCATTCTTTCTTTGGATATATGACCTAGTCGTTTATGCCACAGGAAAGCAGAATTTTCATTCAACATGCTACGTTTACATCCAACATTATTTACTACATTCAACAAGGAATTTGCATAAGTGTCATTCAGTTTCAATTTATATAATCCATCAATTAGAATACCAGAACCAACATTATCAGTATTCTTATATAAATCAAAACAACCAGATCCAATCATACATCTAAAACCAGAAATATCCAATTTAATTGCGGAAATAAGGTTTCTAGATAATGAAGGTACATAAAGGGTACTGTATAAGTCTAATACATATCCACTTTCTAGAATTAGACGATAAGTCCCAATGCCTTCAATTGAAGATTTCATTCCGTTTCCCATAAAGAGAAAACGATCTTCATTTGGATTTATGGTTCGGATCGTAAGAAATCCCTGCATATTATTGGAAACATGAGTTGTAGCACCAGTATCAAGCCACCATGTATTAATAGGAACTTCAACTAAATTTGATTCAAAACATACGAAAGATAGATAATTACCTTTCTTTTCGAACCAAGCTTTCCTTTTCGGACAGTCACTTTGATAATGTCCTTTCTTTTTACAGAAATGACATTGAACATCCTTTAGTTCCTTCTTTTCCTTATCCTGCCCATTCTTAGCAGGTGCCTTTTTCTTCTTGAAATGACTTGATTTTCCTTTCTTTTCTTTACCAGCTTTATTACTCACAAAACTTACTGAGTGATTCACTTGATTTTTCAAACGCCCTTCTTCCTGAACAAGTCTACTGGCCAATTCATTAACATTCCACTTATCCTTTATAGTGTTATAGTTAATCTGAAAAGGTCCATATTCAAAAGGTAGCGAGTTCAGGATGAACTGGACAAGAAAAGAATCCTCTACTGTAAGTCCCAGGGAGTTTAACCTTGCTGCAAGATTAGTCATCTCTATAATGTGCTCTTTCATAGTTCGCGACCCATCAAACTTCATGGTCGTGAGTTCTGCCATAAGAGTACCAGCGAGTGACTTATCAGCTGAACGAAAACGCTCTTCCACAGACTGCATATATTCCTTAGCACTTTTTGTTTGTGGAATTGTTGACTTGATGTTGTTAGCAACAGTCATCTTAATAAACATAAGGCTCAATCTGTTACTGCGTTCCCATGCTTTATGGTGTGATTTTTCTGCCCCAATACTATCTTTTGTAAGAGCAGCAGGTTTATCCTCAAGGAGTGCCAAGTCAAGATCCTGAACACCTAAATGGAAATTGACTTGTTCTCTCCATTCAGAAAAATTAACACCAGTGAACAATGTAACAGATGAAGCATGTGTATTCATGGGAACTCCTACAAATTAAAAATGAAATAACTATAAGCTCATAACTAACGCGATTCAGATGTAGACATAATAGTATAATATAGCACTCCTTTGGGTAGATACTATCCTATACTTAACATAATTAAATACCAAAACATAAGTAGGTAACAAATATGTTCAATTAAATAGAACTGACATCTTTGGATGATCAATATTTATTTAATTAAAATATCTATTAAACCTCATCATGTCAACTAGATATAGAACAAGACTTTCCTTTGGGTAAGTTCTCAGGTTCTATCATTAGTGACGCCGGTTTTAATTGGTATTATTATAACTGGCAATTTCTATCAATAATCATTATGTCACTTATGCACTAAATGATTATTCTGATTTTGACCACTTTGGTGATTAACAAAATCATAAATCTCATGTGCATAAATGATTTATAACACATACTTTATGCAAAACAATCAGTCACAGAACAATTGCTTTTATGCCCAAATTTCAAACGTCAATCGAAACTGTAACTTTCATACAGGAGTTATACTCAACTCTGTACTAAAAATGATTGCTTTGTTAGTCTTCTTACAGTGCACAAATTCGACTATCTACCAGGATTCAATAACTTATATTCACCGCATTTTAATACATTCATTCCAACATACACAGCGAACACACAATGATATGGTGAATAAATAAATTGTGAGATTCATATATGCAGGAATTCTATATCACAGGGATCCCAAATTTTATTAAGCCTTATGGATCCATCATTATTTTTCCCGAAACCCTAGCGATTTCTGCAAGCCCACGACTACAGCCCTCACAGGCAGAGCCTTCGCACGGCCATTGCCAAAATTAAAATGAAAGAGAGACGCCTAAGATAAGCACGCCTATATCCCCAACAAGCTTTACGGCGACCGCTACGAAACTTACAATTTAAAAAGGGCCTAATGCTTGCACGCCTGAAACCCTCAAAGGGCCTTCCGGCAGCCATTACCAGAGATAAAATTATAGATATCCTCGACTTGAGACATCTATCAGTGACACAGGAAGGGAGAGCTCAAACACATGAGTAAAGCACAGAACAGATCAATTGCAATCATAGGAAATATTCAGTTATTGATTGGTGGCTCTGATACCAAATGTAAAAATTCCTATTAACAGCCCAAAGATCATCAATACCGAATATTTCACAAACAGAACTTAATATGATCTATTGTTTAAGATGACATACCTTGATTAACAGCGGAAGATGTGATGGCTGCCATCTTCTTTCTTCTGACTCCTGACGGTTACTCTTCTTCTCAGAACTCGGTTTCTCTTTCTAGCCCTGTTTCTTTATGCGCTTCTTGATGGAGAAGAATGCGACTCTTGGCAGGGGGAGAGAGGACCCAATCCTTTTTATATTATTTAATTCTAAATCTGGTACGTCCATCATATATGAATTCAACGCTTTAATGCTTTAATGCTTTTAACGCTTTTAACGCTTTAATGCTTTAATCGGGTAACATTAATATTTAGAAACTGCAGATTTCTAACATAGTGGAGTCAAAGCCAATGTCTTTCAGCTGTAACAATATGAAGTGGCTTTGCAATCATGGTTACTCGTGACAAACGCAGGAACCGTTCCACTGCGGCCCTCTTGTCTCATGTGTCGTAATATAACGGGAGAACCAATGGTGGCAATGCGTATCCATCTAATGTACGGAGGATCTACGCATCTCTAGTTTCAGTGTAAAAATTAGAAAAAAATAAAATAAAATATTAAAAAAATAATTTGAATTCTTTCACTTATATTAACTTTAAAGATAAACATTTATTTTTTAATAGAATGTTAAACTAATTTAAAATAAATAACATAAATGTTAAACTAATTTAAAGTAAATAGCATATCTAATATGTATATCTTACGAATCAAACTATACTATAACTCAAAAGTAACCCGACATGACTTTAATGAAATGTTTAAACCTTTGTAAGTCGACAAATAAAAAACTTTGGAGTTGTTTTTAGTGTGATTTTTTGGAGATTCTGGTGCTGAAATCCGTGGAAAATTTGAGGTTAAATCTTGATTTGTATTATTTAAAATGGTTTTTTAACTGTATATTTGGATTCAGCACCCTAAAAAACCCTAGGACTCTTTAATTGTGCAGAAATTAGCTATCAAACTTGCAATTTCAATAAATTGCTACTAGATTTTAGAGAAATTTGACGAGAAAAATTCACTAACTTCTAAAAAATCTCACTAAAAACAACTCAAAAAAAAATTTCCTGCAGTCCCAAAACTTTTGAAACGCACCTTCTCGTTTACCCTTTAGATGAATTTTCATGTGCCTTAAATTTAAAATTTTTAGTGGGTTGTCGCACTTTTCGATACAAAACGCCAACGACAAAAATTTAAAATCTAGAATGGTCCACTGGAATTGACCTAACATTTAGCACTTTTCTAACTCTGCAATGGTGCACTAGATTGTAGCGTCTTTTAAACTTTAGCCCTATGAAAATTTTGCACTATGACAATTTTGGAGAACTATCTTGTTTTTTATGACAATTTTGCAGAACTATTTTGTTTTTTAAACTGTAATTTTCTTGGCTTTTTTTTTTCTCGATTTCGATATTAATTTGTTTGAAAAATAGAGAAAGAAAGACATAAAATTTCACACACAAAAATAATATGAGTGATTGTTTTTCTATTGATCACATAAACTCGAATTGATTACAATGAATCCAAAGTTACAAATAATGGAGAAATGGTTATGTGGTTGTAACGTACCTTCTTTGTTTAGGAGTTATTCCTAGAATTTAGGAGGTTGGTTTCAGCTACCTAATTTTTAGTCATGTATTTAATATGTAATATTCATTCATGTAATCAGAGTGAATGTGAGCGAGAGTCTCCTCCTTGTTTTGTTGAGTGCAGTCTCCAGGTGGTGTATTCACCTGTGAGCTGCAACTCCTTCTGATTAATTCAAAGTTTGATTATTTTTATCTTGGTATCAGAGCTTAGGGTAGAGGTAGCCTTAATTTTTTTTTATGGGATGTATCATTAGTTACACATCTGTAGTGGTAGGAGTACATGTAGAGATAGTTGTGTGATCAGGTGGAGCTGCAGTAACACCTGAAGCGAAAAGGCATCAGATGACTGATCATCACTGAGCCAAAGGAAGGGTTGGAGCGAAATTTTTTTTTTCAGAAGGTGAGAATGTAAGGCCTCAGATGGTGAGAATGTAAGGCCTCCGAGCTGCGGTGCGACGGGCGCCGGGTGGGTGATCGTGCACAAGGGCGCGGGCGGGCACACGGGCGCGCGGGGAAACGGGAGTGCGACAAGCTGCGACGTTGGTGCGACGATCATACGCGTTAAATGTGACGAAATGCGATGATAAGGAGCGTGTGCAAAAATGGCTAAGTGTTAGTACACTTGAGCGTACATGGGAGTTTATATGCATATAGAATCATACCTCCACGAGTCCGGCAAACTCGATGGAACGAATTTTTCCAACTGGAAGTTCAAAATGCAAACCTTGCTGGAGAGTGCGAACGCATGGTCGATCATATTAGGAAATGAACAGAGATCCGGAAATACAACCCAAGAACAGGATTGGGATAAAAGAGAAACAAAGGCAAAAGTCATACTCAAGATTTCTGTCAAAGACAACATTATCCCTCATATTCGAGATTGCAAGTCGGCCGCAGATATTTGGAGCACGATCAAGGGTCTCTATGAGACACAGAACACAAATCGTGTTCTCGCACTCAAAGGAAAATTATATGCACTAAAGATGGACGAGAATGAATCTGTTGATGGATTCACAGCCAGAATCAAGGATCTGAAAGACAAATTGGGATCCATTGGAGAAAAGGTATCAGACTCAGATCTGGTTACCCTCACACTGAACAGGATGACCGATGAATATCAAACATTCATCTCAGGGTTGTCGACGAGGGAGAAAGCCCCCTCTTTTGATGAGCTGACAGCAATTCTGCTCCAGGAGGAGGAGCGAAGACAAAATTTGAAGACCCGGAGCAATGACCTTGCTCTGATGGCAAAGAAAAGACAGCACAGAGGAAAGCAGCGCCAGCACCAACATCAGCACCAGCAACCACAACAGCAGCAGAAAGGGGCCAACTCCTTTCAAAGGAGACCATCTAGAGGTATGAATGATAACTATGCTAAGAGATGTTTTTACTGTGGAAAGCCTGGTCACCAGATCAGAGAGTGTTATAAGAGGCAAACAGATGAAAGGAGAGGTAAGCAGGAGAAGCATCAGGGCTGTTTTGCTGAAGAAGAGGAAGACCACAGCTATGATCTTCAGCTATTTACAGTCGACTGTGCACTTTCAGCATCAAGAGGAGATGAGGACAATACATGGTATGTCGATTCAGGCGCATCCTCACACATGACTGGTAAGAGAGAATATTTTGAGTTTCTTGAAGATTCTACATGTGGATCCAAAATTTATTTGGGTGATGACAGTGGGTATGAGATCAAAGGTTGTGGGGATATTCCTGTGAAGCTACCTAGTGGCGATATCAAACATCTCAAAAATGTTCTATATGTTCCAGGAATTAAAAAGAATTTGATCTCTGTCTCTATGATAACAGACCAGGACATGCAGGTACAATTCTTCAAGAATGGATGTGTCATTCAGGATAGCAAATTGGAGACAGTTGCAACAGGAGTACGCGTGGGGAATTTGTATAAACTAGATGCAAGGAGCATGCCACGACAGGCGATGGTTGCAGCAACATCAACAGCTGAGAATCTCTGGCATCAGAGATTTGGACATATCAATCTACAAGATCTCATCTTGCTTAAAAATAAAGGTATGGTCGATGGACTTCCTGCTTTACATAATATCAAACTGGAATGTGATGGATGTGCATTAGGGAAGATGCATAGAGATGGATTCCCTGTGCATGTCAACAGAAAACAAAGAGACATCCTAGAACTAGTGCATACAGATATTTGTGGACCTATGCAGATTAGGTCTTTAGGAGGTGCATACTACCTTCTACTGTTTATAGATGATTGCACTAGGTTCTCTTGGGTGTTTTTTTTAAGCATAAAGAGTCAAGCTTTCCAATATTTTAAAGAATTCAAATCTATGATAGAGAACCAAACAGGAAAGAAGATAAAGATTCTCCGCTCGGATCAAGGGGGGAATACAGGTTAAATGAGTTCATGAACTTCTGCAAGCAGCATGGGATTATACAGCAGTTCACAGTGCCACACACTCCACAGCAGAATGGAGTAGCAGAACGCAAGAACAGGACCCTTGTGGAGTGCGCAAGAAGTATGCTTCAAAGTAAGGGCATTTCTAATGGTCTTTGGGCAGAAGCCATTAATACTGCTGTTTATTTAAAGAATAGGAGTCCCACCAAATGTCTAGGCTTCAAAACCCCCTTTGAAGCATTGTTTGGACTCAAACCAGCAGTTGGTGATCTGCGAATATTTGGATCTAAAGCTTTTGCTCATGTACCGAAAGCAGATAGGAAAAAGCTAGATCCCAAAGCCTTGAAATGCATATTTGTAGGATATGGCACAGAATATAAAGCAAAGAAATTATATAATCATGTGACTCATAAAGTGTTTGCAAGCAGAGATGTCATTTTTCATGAACAGATAGGAGATGGAAAGGAAGACTCTAACAACGACAGCCACATTCCATTTCTGATAGAACTGAACAGTGAAGAAGAAGAAGAAGAAAAGGAGCAGGAGCAGAAACAGGAAGAAGTAGCAGCAGATAACTCAATAAGTGAGGATGCAGACCAAGACAGTGCTGAAACAGGAAGAGTTGAGGTGAGTTCTTTACCGAGAAGATCAGGTAGAAAGACCAGACTACCTGCAAAATTCAGAGACTATGCTTTAATGTCCAAAATTTTAAACATTGTAGAACCCTCAAATTATGAAGAAGCAAGTAGATCAGATGAATGGAGGGCTGCAATGCAAGAAGAAATGGAATCTATATATAGAAACCATACTTGGGACTTAGTTGAGCTGCCAGAAGGAAAAACCCCTATAGGTTGTAAGTGGCTGTATAAACCTAAGATAAATGCAGACGGTACTATAGAAAAATTCAAAGCAAGACTGGTAGCAAAGGGTTATTCACAACAGGAAGGAATTGATTTTGATGACACCTTTGCCCCCGTAGCTAAACTTAATACAATTAGAATGCTAATCTGTTTAGCAACAAAACATAAATGGAAGCTACACCAGTTAGATGTTAAATCTGCATTTCTGAATGGAGAATTAAAAGAAGAAATATATTTAGTACAACCTCCTGGTTTTGTGAAAAAGGGGCAGGAACATTTAGTATGTAAACTGCATAAGGCACTTTACTGCCAGAAGGAAAAACCTCTATAGGTTGTAAGTGGCTGTATAAACCTAAGATAAATGCAGACGATACTGTAGAAAAATTCAAAGCAAGACTGGTAGCAAAGGGTTATTCACAACAGAAAGGAATTGATTTTGATGACACCTTTTCCCCCGTAGCTAAACTTAATACAATTAGAATGCTAATCTGTTTAGCAACAAAACATAAATGGAAGCTACACCAGTTAGATGTTAAATCTGCATTTCTAAATGGAGAATTAAAAGAAGAAATATATTTAGTACAGCCTCCTGGTTTTGTGAAAAAGGGGCAGGAACATTTAGTATGTAAACTGCATAAGGCACTTTATGGATTAAAACAAGCACCCTGGTCATGGTATGACAAAATTGATTCATTTTTTGTTCAGCATAGTTTCCATAGGAGCCTCAACGATCCAAATCTGTACACCAAGATAAATAAACAGAGGAAAATAATTTTGATTTCTTTGTATGTGGATGACATGATAATAACAGGGAATGCAAATAGTTTAATCAAAGAAATCAAGCAGCAAATGTCACAGGAATTTGAAATGAAAGACCTTGGTGATCTTCATTATTGCCTAGGACTAGAAGTGTGGAAAGATTCTGGTCAAACTTTTCTAACTCAAGGAAAGTATGCCAGAAACCTGTTGGAACGATTCAGAATGGAACAGTGTAAAACAGGAGCAACACCATTGCAACAGAATCTCAAGTTAAGCAGTGACGATGGCACGAAACAGGTGGATGCCACTTTGTATAGACAGCTAGTGGGTAGTCTGATATATCTTACGACAACTAGGCCTGATTTGGCATACTCTGTTAGTGTGTTGAGCCAGTTTATGTCCAGACCACTCTACACTCACTAGAATGCAGCAAAATGTGTGTTGAGGTACCTTAGTGGTACTTGTAATTATGGTATTTTATACACTGACATTTCTGATGTTACTTTAGCAGGTTATTCAGATTCTGATTGGGCAGACAACCTGGATGATCGTAGATCTATCACAGGTTATGCATTTAGTATTGGATCCGGGGTTATTTCGTGGAGCAACAAAAAGCAAAGCACTGTAGCATTATCGTCATGTGAAGCAGAGTACCAGGCGTTGTGTGAAGCTACATGCGAAGCCATTTGGTTGAGGAGATTGCTTAGTGATGCAGGCGAAGGACAAAAAGCAGCAACCAGCATCAAAACTGACAATCAAAGCACAATAAATCTTGCATACAATCCAGTTTTCCATAAGAATACTAAACACATTGATACTCAATTTCACTTTGTCCGAGAAAAGATACAGTCTAAGGAAATTTGTGTGGATTATTGTAATACTTGTGATAATTTAGCTGACATTTTTACTAAGCCTCTAGGGCGAGTAAAGTTTGAGTTATTTAGAGGGATGTTAGGTGTGCAATATAACCCTTTCTCCATTAAGGGGGGGAGTTAGAAATAATGGAGAAATGGTTATGTGGTTGTAACCCATCTTCTTAGTTTAGGAGTTGTTCCTAGAATTTAGGAGGTTGGTTTCAGCTACCTAATTTTTAGTCATGTATTTAATATGTAATATTCATTCATGTAATCAGAGTGAATGTGAGCGAGAGTCTCCTCCTTGTTTTGTTGAGTGTAGTCTCCAGGTGGTGTATTCACCTGTGAGCTGCAACTCCTTCTGATTAATTCAAAGTTTGATTATTTTTATCTTCGAATATGGAGCATTATGTTTTTTAACTAACTAATCAACTAATGCTAACCTCAACATGCAAACACACACTAAATTTAACCTTTCTAAATATAACACTGAACTCGAACTGACACTCGTCTCAAATTAACTCACACTCTAAATCTAAATGGTTATGCATTCTAAATGGTTATGCATGCGATAGTAATTAGCTATTTTTAACAGTTGTCAGTGTTGAATACTTGACAACGTATGCAAAATTTTTAAGCAAGAAGTTGGCAGTTGTACTGCTTGCCTCACTGCTCTAATTATAGATGGTAAGTTGGTGGTTTCCAATGTTGAGGAGTATCGAGTAGTTATTAGCAGAAATGGTGCTTTCGAAGCCCTAACATATGATCATTGAGCTGGAAGAGAGGAAATTTTGGATGGAATAGTGGGCCTTTGCTACCAAGATTAGCAAGCTTAGGGATCTTTGCCGTATCTAGCGCAATAGGGGATTCCCGCGAACAATGGTTGAACCTAGAAACAAAGAAAATTGAAATAACATGTGATTGCTAGTTTTAACAGAGATTGAATGCTCAAAACAAAATTGATATTACATTTCCAGTAATTTATACGCAAGCCTATCAACATTCCACCGAAGATCCTATCAACATTCCACCCACTGCCCACAGACTATCACCTACTCTTAATTATTTTATACCGATATTCCACCTACTGCCTACCGACTATCAGCTACTCTTAATTATTTTATACTGACATTCTAGAGACTGTACTTAGTCATCGTTGTTATTCTAACCGACACGAGATGGGTTTTGGGATAAAGTCAATAATCACGATGTTGTAGAAAATGCCAGGCCCTTCTGCGTTGAGAAGTAGCATTATTTGACACCATTAACAGGAGGATAAAAACCTGCAAAAAGCTTGTAAAGCTAGCAGTAAGCAAAAAATCAAATGATGTTGATAGTGTGATGATAGTATGACTCAGACATTTTTTCAAGAAAGGCTATTAGTGTGGATGAGGTGAAGCACCATTCCATCAAAAGAGCCCTTGTTTGACAGCCATCTAACCCAACTCAATTGTTGGACTTCAAAACAACCACACTCTGTGTTCTTGAGGATTTAGTTAGTGTGGGAAGCATGAGCTTTCCCATTCTTATAGTTTTAGTTTAGTTGTGAGATGTTTTGGAAGTTTTATGTTGATATTATTTTTGGAATTGTCCAAAATTTTATAAATATTTGTAAAATTATAATATCTAGTTGTGAACATTTTACAATTTAAATATCTGAAAAAATTTAAGATGTTAAATTCATATATAACCAGAAACAAATTTTAAAAAAAGTTATAAATTCTGACTAAATAGTCCGAAACCTCTCATATATAGACACCGTCATTCTTTTATCTAAAAATAGAAATACATATATCTACTTTTTAATTCACTACCACACATTTACGGTTCAAGTGATTCTTTGTGGTTCGAGTGATTCTTTTTCAAATTACTCTCTCGTTCAATTTCAATGGTCGTGTTAAATAGAGTATTTATTCCTCAATGATAATGTTTAATTAAGTTATAAATAACATTTTTCAAATATTAAACATGTAATATTATTTTAAGTTATAGTTTAATAAAATGTTATAATTTTGTTACATAAATTTTGTAAAAATAATAGTTTATTATTTAAATTATGTATTTAATTATTTAAAATATACTTTAATCCTTTTAAACTAAATTAAAAAAAAAAAAAAAAAAAAACTAATTAAAAAAATTTTAAAAAACCAAACTATCATTTTTAATCAAATATAGTTGATTCTCTTTCATTCCTATGCACCATATCCATCTTCTTTATGAATCTACCGTTTAAGGTTATTAATTAATTTAAATTTAATAAAACATTAATTATTTTTAAAATTATTTTTAATTACTTAATTTTTCTTATAATAACCTTTTTATTAAATATTGTAAATTAAATTAAATACCAATTTATAGTTAAAAAATTTAAAAGTTATCCTTGAGAACGTAATTCACATAAAACATGTTACTGCATTTTACAATTTAATATAATGATGATAGATGGAGTAACACTTTTTAAAAACACCTTATAAAAATTATATAACAATTTTTAAAAACTACATACAATGAGTTGAAATTTAAAATAATAAAAATTTTATTTTTATTAATGATTATAAGATTTTTTTTATGATAATGTTTTAAAAATATTAAAAATTATAATTTTTGTTTGGAAACAATGTTTTTATATTGAGTTTAGAATTAATTTAGGATTTTGTTGAGAAAATATCGCAACTTTTTTTATCTATATTTAGAAATAATTAATCACTATCCAACAATTTATATATATATGATATTTATGAATAAATTATGATAAATATTTTAATGTGAGTTAATTTCTTTCATAGTATCAAAGTCATTTTGGGTTTCACTCCGGTAAGGGAGAGCTAATGTCACGCCTCTAGGCCTGCGGTAATCTTTCAACCGCTCTTGGCGAGGTGCGGCACCACCGAACACTTTCTTTTCACCAATACTTATGTTCATGGACTACGCCTAACCACTTGTCCTACTTAGTTTGTGTTTCTCAACCAAGTAATTATTATGTTTCCTTTATACCAATGAACACCCATACACATTCATTATCATCAACAATTATACAAGAAAACACAATTGCACAGTATAAAGGGAGGGGCAACTCCCTGAACAATGAGTCTGTCCGAATATAATATATCATTCAACTTTACAATCTTACAAACTTTACAAGTATACTTGGGAAACACAAAGTTTCATACTTAGCCAATTCTACATCAAGGCAACACCTTCGTGTGCCAACCAAAGTTCCTTTCCCGAGCTGGGCAGGCGTGCCCTCACACGAGCTACCAACCGACTCCTTAACTGAACTTCGTTTTGACGGACGGGCAACCTCACCCAATTCACTCTTCACACTTCGCATGGTGGGCGGGTGACTTACCCAAGTCACCCGAAGACACTTATGTTTACTTCTGCATGGCAGGCGGGCGACTTACCCAAGTATCCACCCGCGCCTTCACCCGAACAGCGAGTGACCTCCTACCCGTGCCTTCACCCGAACAGCGAGCAACCTCCTACCCGCACCTTCACCCGATACAACACTATGCGATATCACCGTGTGGCCTTGCCCAAGGTTGGGTGCATAGAGCTGCGCCTCCTTATTTCTGCAGCTTCACCTTACTTCTCACCTCTTTCTTGTATGCGTGATGAGAGCGTTCGAGTGATTGCCTTCAAGCCTCATCGCACCATTTACTTATACCAACAGTTGGGCAAGTCACGCTGCCCAAGCCGACTTGCCAAACGCCCCTACATACTTCGCAACTCGCCCTCCCATTATGGTCGGCCTTCATTCAATCGCTCCACATATGTAGGTCAGCCCGTGGGTTGAGCCAAAGCTCCCCACGCCATATAAACACCATCACTCTACTTCCTTATGCGCATTTTTAACTTGTCCTTCGCACATTTCTATCATGAGCTCGCACTTTGTCCATGTCTCTAACTCGCTCATTCACCAAGTCAAGTTGCACTTAACCGGGAGGTCGTGCCAAGGATCGCAAGTCCTTACATCCTCCTCCACCTGAAGTCATTGTCGTCCTCGACAACATCCCATCCTGGTAGTCATCCACCAAGATCAACATTAACAATTGTCTCATCCTTGGTCCATTATATCAACTCCTCCACATACTGCAAACATCCCTGTAACATATGTAGAACCACCATCTCCATCATGTGTCGTCCCACCATATGAACTATCATCCTTCGTGCCTGCTTGATTCCAACATCTCTCCATACACTTTCGGACACCATGTTTGAACTAGTCAGGTAGCTAATCCAATTGTCACGCTCAAGCCATGAGAGTGAACATCCTTATGCCTTCACCAGTCTATCTCGGATTCTACCACATGCTGGACTCACCAAGAATCTCACCCATGTTCAGGTCCATGGAAACTCCATCCCATCTGCAACATGTCATGATGCTTGATGCCAAACCATCCCTGCACCGTCTGTCATACCTGCTCAACCTATTTTAAGGACTCACTGCCATGAGCAGCTAACAATGAGCCCCATCTTCTATGTCATCTAAGAAGATGCAGAGGGAGTAGAGCCTGAAGGCTCACCCTCACTAATAAGCTCAATCCATATGTTGGGATTCTCTATCTCCATCCTCTGCAGGTATGCAACCCGATCCTCCTCTTGGACATTCGACCTCACATAAGTCTCCTCATCATCATCATCATCCTCAACCACTTCTAGCCTTCTTTACAAATCCAAGATACTATTAGATAGTGTCCTGATGACCAATGAATGCTCGGTAAGCTTTGTCTCAATAGTAGACAACCACTTACTCATGTCTTCCATGCACTTCTCATCCTCCACTTGCATCACTACTAGTTTACAATCAGGCCTTGTCACACCAACGGCTGGAACACCAATGGGTATATCTTCCCTTCCATCGTAAATGTACAGCTTCTTCAAATGTGGAACAATCATAGCATAAAATTGTTTCAAGAATTCCATCCCCAACACAACTTCATAGTCATCAATGCGCATTATAGTGAAGTCGACTTTCCCGATCCACTCACCTAGTGTTGTGTCCACTCCTTCAGCTACACCAAGAACATAATCAGGAGGAGAATTCACTGTCTTCATTTGTGCCTTTACCGGTACAAACTTTAGCCCAATCCTCTCACAGTATCTTCACTCATGAAGTTGTGAGTAGCCCCACTATCCACCATAGTGAGTATGTCAGCACTCCCAATCTTCATCTAAACATACTCCAAACTGTTCCTCTCAGGATCTCTCCGAGAGACTACCTCTATAGCAGTAGCAGCTCCAAGAATATGCATCATCCCCACAGAAGCTTCTTCATTCTTCGTATTTGACTGTGCAATAGTAACCACTTTCGGTCTTGAAGGTCAATTCTTCACCGTATGTGGTTCAGCAAATATCCAACACTTCAAGGCTTTCTTCGTCTTCGACTTATCATCCAATTTCGAAGCATCATCCTTCTTCTTCTCTTTCGGCTTATCGGACTTCTTCTTCCTCTCATCGGAAGTCTCATCATAATGCTCCACCAATCGATCCACTGCAACAAAAGCTTCCTCAAGTGTCTTAATCTTCTGCCTCTTCACTTCATTGCATTCCCAAGGCTTCAATCCAATAATGAAGTTGAACACCTTGTCCCTCTCCGCCATGTCAAGATGTTCCAAAACCGCACTTGCAAAATCCCGTTGATATGTCTGTAGGTTCCCTGTCTGCTTTATGAACTTAATCTTCATCCTTGCTTCCTATGTTTCATCTTGAGGACTGAAATGGGTCTGCAAAGCCTTCTTCATGTCATCCCATGAAGCTATTTCATCAGCACTGCCATTGGCAATCTGATCCATCCTTCTTTGCCACCACATCTTAGCATCCTTCATCAAGAATTGAGCAGCTACCTTCACCTTTGTCTCATCATCAGATAAACCCAAGCATTCCAAGTATTGCTCCATATCCCATAGAAAGTTGCCAAGAGTTTTCACACTCCTCATACCATCATAAGGTTCTGGTTCCTTAACTTTCACATGAGGCACTCCTCCACCTGAGTTATGCCTCACGGCCCTCTTCAACACCGCGATCTCATCTCTGGCTTCATCAAGAGATTTATGCAATTTCACGATCTCTGCCAAGCCTCGATCTCTTGCCTCTTCAATCTCCTTGACCTTTACTTCAAGTTGTGTACACATAAGATTAGTGTACTTGTGTTGAGTCCGGAGTTCATCGAGTTCTTCCCTCATCTTCGAAGTATCCTCTTGATCCTTCATGACCAAGTCCATCTTCTTAGTCCAGTAAGACTCTAAGTCCTCCATTCTTTCCAACACCTTTTCGATGAAAGCTAGCGAAGCATCCTTCGCAACATGGCTAGATTCTCCAACCTGAGATTCACCTGCCATTGCTAACAGCTTCCTTCTTTGTGATCTAGTTTCAACCATCCAACAACTTCACCAAGTTGCCTGCAACCTGAACTAGCCCTTGTTCCACTTGTATGTGAAACAACTTCCTTCACCTGCAAGTACCTGCTTCATTGTCACCAACTTCCAAGCTTCAACCGTGAGATTCAATATCACCTGTCAATCTGTTACGAGCAACCTTGCTCTGATAAGCCCTTCACCAAGCTCTGATACCAATTGTCACGCCCCTAGGCCAACAGTAGTCTTTCAACTGCTCTTGGTGAGGTGCGACACCACCGAACACTTTCTTTTCACCAATACTTTTGTTCATGGACTATGCCTAACCACTTGTCCTACTTAGTTTGTGTTTCTCAACCAAGTAATTATTATGTTTCCTTTAAACCAATGAACACCCATACACATTCATTATCATCAACAATTATACAAGAGAACACAATTGCACAGTATAAAGGGAGGGCAACTCCCTGAACAATGAGTTTTCCTGAATATAATATATCATTCAACTTCACAATGTTACAAGCGTTACAAGTATACTTCGGAAACAACAAGTTTCATACTTAGCTATTTTTACATCAAGGCAACACCTTTGTGTGCCAACCAAAGTTCCCTGCCCGAGCTGCGCGGGCGCCCCCTCACACAAGCTGCCAACCGACTCCTCAACCGAACTTCGTTTCGGTGGGCGACCTCACCCAAGTCACCCTTCACACTCTGTATGGCAGGCGGGCAGCTTACCCAAGTCACCTAAAGACACCTCCGTTTACTTTTGCACGGCAGGCAGGCGACTTACCCAAGTCTCCACCTGCGCCTTCACCTGAACATCGGGCAACCTCCTACCCGCGCCTTCACCCGATACAACACTTGTGCGATATCACCGTACGACCTTGCCCAAGGTTGGGCGCATGGAGCTGTGTCTCCATATTGCTGCGGCTTCACCTTACTTCGCACCTCTTCCTTGTATGCATGATGAGAGCGTTTGAATGATTTCCTTCAAGCCTCATCACACCGTTTACTTATACCAACGATTAGGCAAATCGCTATCCAAGCCAACTTGCCAAACGCCCCTACATACTTTGCAACTCACCCTTCGATTATGGCCGGCCTTCGTTCAATCGCTCCAAATATGTAGGTCAGCGCATGGGTTGAGCCAACACTCCCCACGCCATATAAACACCATTGCTCTACTTCCTTATGTGCATTTTTAACTTGTCCTTCGCAAATTTCTGTCATGAGCTTGCACTTCATCTATGTCTCCAACTTGCTCGTTCGCCAAGTCAAGTCGCACTTAACCGAGAGGTCATGCCAAGGACCGCAGGTCCTTACAGCCAGGGATATGCAAATGTAATAGTTTTTGTGTTGTGTTTGTTTATATATCATATAAAGCCATTATCAATGAAACTAAATCCATAATAAAATGATAGAGCAAGGGTGTGTCTCTTTGAAATTCTATGTGTCAATGCATGCATCTCTAATGTTGGAGATGGTCAAGAAGGAGGAGCCTGAGGAGAGAGAACATTATACCTCCATTTGCTGATGGTTCTCTCTATAACGATTCATGCCAATTATACTTTGCACGCAATATCTCTGCATCATTAAACTCCTTATTTTTTGTTCGACATCTCAAAGATCCTGATCGAGCATGTAGACTTCACATAGGAGAGTTTGAACGAATTTGGATTATCATGAACAACATGGTTTCTATCCTTGGATTTTTCGATCACCCCCTCTCGGCCTTTGAAACTGCCATGTGTCCTGAGCTCCAACAAAAGCTTAAAGTTTATCGTCCCTTGTAATGAAGCCTCTCCACCACACTTTCTGATGTTGAGCAGAAATATTCCAAATGAAAAAAAGAAGTGACCATGGTTTGTGAAAAACACTGGTGGATGCACTCGCAATTTTAATACATGATTAACATAGAATTGTTGGTGTTGCAATGAGATTAGTTGGTGTAGAAGTGATTAACTTTGGCTGGAATTGCACTCTCTTTCACAAATATGAGAGTGACACTAATGATTTTTAGGTTGCGACAACCTCTCAGAAAAGGGCTCCCGCTCTGCAGAGATCACCCTCAGCAACCGAGAGAGAGAGAATGGAATTGGGAATAGGACATTTTTTTTGGCCTTCCTCAAGGCTGGTGTGTGGATCTTTCATATCCATTTATTAGATATATTGTACTTGTTTATTTGTGATAATAAGGTCATCATGGAGTTGATGACCTTACTGGAAATGAAGTGATTTAAATCAGAATAAACCATCCATATATTTCTTCCATATCTATGATCATCCAAGGAGACAAAAAACCTCAAACAAAAGATTATTCACGTGATTTTAGTCAAAGAGGATGAATTGAAGCTCAATTATTATTATTTTGTTGAGGTCGAAGGACATGGAGAAGCCAAAATCTAGCCATCATATATGGCAATGACACAGCAATATCATGTTTTAAGATGAAGAAAATGGTTTTTGCCTAGAGTAAATCTACAATAATTATTTCTCAGGCCTTGGAGCAGTAGGTCGAAAATGATGCAGAGAGTTCAAAAATATAGTTTTTTTAGCATTTCATATGTATTAAGTGGTGTGTAAAGTTACCCTGATTTTATTTGTAAAAGACAAAAGAAATTATGAAGTCTAATTAATGAACAAAGAAACATATTTTAAGTTAGTAGTTTTCGATGTTCCTTGACGCCGATATATATCGCTAATTTGATTATGTGAGTCTGTTATATGTTTATGGATCTTGTTGTTATTTGGTGCTTCAAGAACATCATTTATAGATTATTTTTGTGGATATGTAAGTGCATATGTAAAGAAATGTCAATTTTATAATTGATTATTGAATACACTTAGTAACCAAACAACTTACTTATATACACCTTTGAATATAACTGTCAAAATTATAGTTCACTACGTTTTTTGATAGATAGAAGTTAGTCCATAATGTGGCATAAAATCGATATTGTCCTTTGAGAGGTCAAGAAGCATCAATTCTGCAAAGTGTATCAATGATAGTCAAAGGCAATTATGTGTTAAATGGAGGTCAAGTGATAGGTTGAAGTTGTGGTGGTGAAGAAATAGTGGTGTCTATAAGAATCTAAGTGAATGTAAGTGTTGATAAAGACCAAGGAAATAGATTTAATATTTTTGTTGTAATATGTATTTATGACATGTAATAATTAAGAGAAAGACTTTGAAATAATGTTTCCATCTAAATTTAGAATTTGTTAAGAGAATATTTCAACTTCTACGTCTATATTTGAAAATCATTGGATTTCAATCCAATTATATATATATATATATATGATATGATATTTGTGAGTAAATTATGAGAAATAATTTTATGTGTGGAAGTTGATTTTTTTCTTTTTCTTTCACTCTCACCCTATAATGGGGTGGGTCACCATTCTTACTATTAAATCCCAAGGCTTTGATTTGTTGGGTCATCATTCTTACATGTCAAGGCTTGAATATGCTAGGTTTAATCCCATGATAATCTCAACCTTCATATATGATGCATACAAAATAGAGCAAAGATTACTCATCGACAACTTTTAATAAATTCAGAACTTTATACTATGGCCTCAAAACAAACAAAAATGAGATATGTGTTCTCTCTCCACTACATTTTAATAAATATAAAACATCTAGCCAAATCAAACAAAATAAGGTTAGATGCAGTACAGAATTTATGACGCTACTCTTCTTCTTACTATGGACATTTGCATTAGTCTTTAAAAGAATTTTCAATTAAAATTACAAAAATTAGTAATAATAAAGAAAGATTAATAAATATGATATTAGATATCATTACACGATTCAACTGCGTTAAGTCATTTACATATGACCATTTCCATGAGAGGTAGCTATAACTGACTAATTTCTCATGATTTTTGAACAGTTCACTTAGCACTCATTGTATCGGGTGATGCTCACAAGGGTGAAGAAGTGGGATTGAAACTAGTGAAATGAATCACATAGCGTTAATCATCACTTTCGGGGCTTGCACCCAGTAACCAGGACTTCCTGGGAGCTCACCCATCCCAAATTGCCTTTGGCTCAAGCACGCTTAACTGTGGAGTTTTCCCCACAATTAAGCCCACTTAGCTTGCTACCCCATTTGTAAAACCTTAGCAAGTATTGTGCCTCATGAACCATTCAATTAGAGATCCCTCCACTCTTTTTGAATTTAAGTATTAGGGAGTTTACGCAGTTCATTATATTAGATATCATTATGGGATTCAACTGTGTTAAGTAAGTCATTCATGTATGACCATTTCCATGAGAGGTATTCGTAACTGATTAATTTCTCGTGATTTTTGAATAGTTCACTTAGTGATCATTGCATCGAGTGATGAGTCCTAAGTGAACTATTAAAAGATCATGAAAAATTAGTTAGTTATGACAACCTCTCATGGAAATGGTCATACGTGGATGACTTACTTAATGCAGTTGAATCCCATAATGATATCTAATATAATGCACTACGTAAACCCCCTAATACTTAAATTCAAAAAGAGTGAAGGGATCTCTACTTGAATGGTTCATGAGGCACAATACTTGCTAAGGTTTTGCAAATGGGGTAGCAAGATAAGTGGGTTTCATTGTGGGGAAACTCCACAATTAAGCGCGCTTGAGCCAGAGGCAATCTGGGATGGTTGACCTCCCGGGAAGTCCTGGTTACTGGGTGCAAGCCTCAGAAGTGATGATTGACGTTATGTGATTCATTTCAATAGTTTCAATCCCACTTATTCACCTCTGTGAGCATCACCTAATGTAATGAGTGCAAAGTGAACTATTCAAAAATCATGAGAAATTAGTCGGTTACGACTACCTCTCATGGAAATGGTTATACGTGAATGACTTACTTAATGTAGTTGAATCCCATGACATACTTAATGCAGTTGAATCCCATAATGATATCTAATATAATGCACTGCGTAAACCCCATAATACTTAAATATGATATGTTGAATCCCATGACTTACTTAACGCAATTGAATCCCATAATGATATCTAATATAATGCATTGCGTAAACCCTATTTCAGACCTATTTCTTTGTGTAATATATCTTTCGAGATTATTACAAAGATTATTGCTGAGAGACTAAAGGGGAATTTGGCCACCTTTTTAATAAAGGATCAATACGCTTTCTTGCATGGTCGAAACATCCTGGATGCCATTTGCAACACACAGGAATGCCTCTCCTCCATGTATGCTCAAAACTTACCGGCGGCTATCATGAAGATTGACTTGAGGAAAGCCTTCAATTGTTTAGACTGGGGATTTATGGAGTGCCTTCTTGCAAAGATCAACCTCAATACAAAAAACATTCGATGGGTGATGGCATGTATCGAGAATGTTAATTATGCGGTTATTGTAAATGGGATTCCCTCTCACTTCTTCCAAGCCGAAAGGGGTCTGCGACAGGGCTGCCCTCTCTCGCCCCTAATGTTCATTCTGGCTATGAATTCGTTAAGTATTCATATTAACAATGTGGTGGATGAAGGCAATTGTAAGCCCATTAAAATCTGCAGGCACATCTTCACATCCCACAACCTGTTCGTGGACGATGTCCTTTTATTCGCAATGCTTTATTGATCATCATGGAGCTTTTTAAAAGTCATTTTGGATAGATTTTAGTGTGCTACTGGCCTTGCTATTAACAAAGAAAAGTCTGTGCTATATCATAACGATGTTGATTTGGAGACTGTGAAATGGATTTCCCAGCTATTCAGTATAGAACACTCTTCGCTCAAGCACGGCCTGAAGTATCTAGGCTACCACCTAAAAGCAAAAGGCTATACCAAACATGACTGGTTGTGGCTGACAGACAGATTTTTCAAGAGAATTTCAGCATGGTAATTCAGAAGTCTCTCCATGGCGGGCAGGGTCACCCTCACTCAAATTGTCTTAATGCAGCTAGTAGTTTATTGGGCGCACCTTTTCTCTATTCCTGTAAGTATTATCAAAAAGATGACCACGATCTCAGCAAACTTCATTTGGGGCGGTTCTTCGGAACAGAAGAAGTTTCATCTTTCCAGAATGGACAGAATCTCTTTGCCAAAAATCATGGGCGGATGGGGCTTAAAGAATTTAAGGGATTTCGGCAACGCTCTCCTTTGCAAATCACTCTAGCGAGGGATCTTCGGGGATGGTCCATGGTGCGAGACGATCAGACAGAAATACATGAAGGGCAAATGCCTTGAATTCTGGTATAGGAACGAAGCTATTGGCATCAAATCTGGATCGGCTATCTGGTTAAGTTTCAGGAAAATTGAAAAGTTCTTCCTGTCAAGATTAAGATGGAGGATTTATTCCGGTAACAGGATCTTTATTGGCCTCGATCCCATTGCTTGTAGTCGCGATCTTTCCTTCCCGGATGTTCTATTATCCGCCTTGCACAGAATGGGTATCTTCACGTGGGATAAACTCATCTTAGACTGGAATGGCCTCTCCCCCACGTGGAAGGATGCAAATGTCATTGGTCTGCCGGTTGATCTCCACCCTTCATGGAATCTGTTCTCAGCCGCATTACAGGACAGTGGGATTATTCGTGGAGGCACTCTTGACCATCTATCCTGGTTCTCCTCAAACAGCTCGGCAGTTCCTAGAGTAAAAGACATTTACTCTGCCTTCATTTGCTCAAAGACTTCAATTTATCCACCAATCTTCCCAGTCGTTCTTTGGAAAACTGGCTGCCCTCCTAGAATGATCCTTTTTGCCTGGATGGTTTTTAATAACCGAAATCTCTCTTGGGACAATATTAGGAAAAGGAGCTGGCATGGCCCCAGTAGATGCTCGATGTGCGAGTCTGAAGAAGAGACAAACTTACATATGTTCTTTCAGTGCAATACTTCTCAGAAAATCTGGTATGAACTCGCCATTTTTTTTATTTCCCTCACAATGTTTTGACTCTGTTCATGCAACTTTCCATTGATGGTGCTCTCAATGCACGGCAAGGCGTCCCCTTCTTGTTATCACATTATGGTATGCCTGGAAATGGCAGAATCATAAAATCTTTAGAGATTCCATGACCCCTTTCTCTGCCATTTTGCAAAGTATCTGCTCTAGGTTTGATGCTATCTCAGGTTTATAGGCCTAATACATCTGTCTAAACATGTTTTTTGCTCCCTCTATTTTGACTTTTTGCCAAAGTATGTACATCTCCAGCCATCTAGCATCATATGCATCCATTATCTGTATCCAACATACTCTGAGTTTTTGCTATATGTCATCCTATCATCATGATCCAACTCTATCTGACTTGATATCCACTCAAGTCCCTCTCATATGTTTCCAATTGTAGCTCTTTATATTGACTTAATATAATCTATATTGCTTTTTCTTCTGGAAAAAACCCCTAATACTTAAATATGATATTATTATTATTTTTCATTTTATGAATAATAATTTAATAGTATTAAATTTTTTCACTATAAAATTTCAGAAAAATTACACATCCTAAATCCCAAATTAAATATATTTAATAATCTATTTACACATAGCTACCCCATTTAAAAGTTATTACCAATTTATAACTTAATCCAAAACGTGTTTTGGCTAAACATTCAAAACAATCGATTTGCAAGGGAGACTCCCCTTAGTAGTAGCCATAGCCACTTTATTAGAGCTTTCCCCACATAAAATTTCACTACATAAAATCCAATAAAAGGGTCGCTCAACTAAAGCGAAGATGATAAAAATTCGAAGGGTCAACGAGATAAAGGGCGGGAAGATGCTAAACTTCCCGTGGCCATTCATATTTAACTCCTCGAGATGAATAAGTACGATAAAAAATCGAAGAATCAATGAGATCAAGGACGAGAAGGTAAGAAACCTCTTCTAGCCATCCATATTTAACTCCTCGACATGACTAAGTTTGGTTGAGGAGCTACTCACGGCAATTGTAGTTGTGAGCATCTCATATCATGATTATAGGTTAAAATTAATTTTATATTAGACTTTAAATGTTTTTTTATTATTTTTTAGAAAAATATGATTAGGATTATCCATAGTATTATGTTTATTTTATTGATGTTTTGAATTTCAAATTGATCTATTAACAAGACAGAAAATAAGTGATAGATTGAGAGAATAATTTACCAACCAAAAGAGATAAATAAATAAGTGATAGATTGAGAGAAGAATTTATTAACCAAAACAGATAAATAAATACCTAATGAATAGTAGATTAAAGTATGATAGATTGAGAGAAGAATTTATCAACCAAAACAGATAAATAAATACCTAATGAATAATAGATTAAAATAGAAACCCACTAATTCATAAGGCTAAAATATATATACTATTCTATTTTTATTTTCATTTTTAACCTAATATGAATTATTAAGTTTTATATATTTATCTAAAATAAATAATAATCTAATTAATTTGTATTGAAATAACAAATAAATAAATTAAATATAATTAGTTTTTTTTTAACCTAATGTAATTTTCTAAATATAATTAGTTTATTTCATTTTTATTTTAAGTCTTAGTATATTGCAACCTAATTAAATATAATTAGTTTATTTTTATTTTTATTTTAATTTTTAACCTAATATGAATTACTAAATTTTTATATATTAAAATAAATAATAAATCTAATTAATCTTTACTGAAATAACAAATAATTAAATATTTAGTTTAATCCATTAAATACCTAACTACTATAATAATAAATAATTTGATTTAGATTTTTAAATTATTTTTAACTATATTTATAAAAATTTATATAAAAAAAATATTTTTAATTTCTATTTTTAATATTAATCTTAAAACCTACCATCACTAAGAATTAATAATTTATTTATTTATGAGTTAATTAATTAATTTATTTATTAGTTACTTAATTTATTTATTTATATTATATATACTTGATTTTATTGTGAGGTTTTCATAATTTAGTAATGACACGATTTTATTAAAAACATTTAATCAAAATATTTATTTATGTAAATAAGTTATAGTTTTGTTCAAAATTTTATTAGCATCAATCTTATCAGAGTTGGCCAATTGGTAATTGCCAAAAATGTTTACATATCGTTAGAGCTGCTTAGCTTCATAGTAACTGGAAGGAACACGAACCAAAATACTAACAAAATCAAGACACAACCACGAGTCCTTAAGCATACGAAGAACCACGAGTCATTAAGCATATGTAGAAGTTACGAGAGCAAGATTTTTTTATTGTGATCTAGGTGAGGATGGAGGTCGAAACTCATAGTGAATATGTTTCTCCATGTGAGACACGGTACCTTACAAACGATCCAACTTCCGCCGAAGATGTCATTGTTCCCTCTGCAAAGTCACCAGTTTATCTTACATATGCCGCTAGTTTCTTTGGAGATCGTTCATGAAAAAGATGATCATGTTTCAGTCACCTTGCGTGTCTTTTCTCAACGGCTCCAAAAAAACTCTTATTTATTCGAGCTAAAAACAATTATTTTCCTAAACATAAGTATTATGATTGAGACTCGATAAATTTTTAGAGGAATGGATTATCGCCTCACCCAAATCAGTCACCCCTAGGCATTGGCAAGTTGATTGTCCTCTCTCCCCAGCTATCCTCCTCACACGACCCTTATGGTGTCGTATCATACACTTTCTCAATTCAATATTACTATCAGACATTTGATAACTATAGACTAGCTGCATGGGAATGGCCCTTCATGTTTTTAAAGATAAGGAATTACTCCAGCAGAACCAACAAAAATCACTCAGGTGAACGGCCAAGGCCCCAAAAGAGGATAATGAATAGAGACCCTCCTACCAGCAGATAAAGCAACATTGAAACCCCGCAAGATGCCACCCAAGTATTCATAAGTTGAGAAATGAAAACAAAAGGGCTACCCCATAAAGTAGAGAAAGAGAACTTCCTCTATAGGCTTGACCCCCTAGACAAAGCTAAAAGTAGCCTAGACGTTACAAAAAATAAATTCCCTATAACACCAAAATCTCGACAAACTTGTCTACCAACATGTCAACAGAGCTGTAAGCCACCAACTGTAAGGGGGTCTCCTCAATATGAAGTCCCAATTAGACCTCACACCATTTGAAGCAGAAGTCCCAACATGAAAATTAGGTCAATTACCATAATATTAAAGATTTGCCTTCGTTGTAATAAATGACACAAGAGAAACACATGTACTTTTGAGATAAACAAGTAAGTTAGCTCTGTGATGTGCTCAATTGCAAAGTGTATAATGGTTCTTTCATGGAAAGGAAGAGAAAGTGAGTCTTTAAGAGAAAATTAATAGTACTATCCTAATAAAGACACACACATATATCTGAAAGAATAATTAATAATCTTGCGAAATAGTTCACAAAGGAATAATGATCATGAAAGCAAGAGACACACAATTTAATTATGCAGACTAAAACCAAGGAAATAGTTCATTTTCATTAGTATGTGGAAACATAAGCATATACCGGAAACAACAAAAGAATAGTCTCACAATCATTCACGACATATGCATGAAAAGTGTGTCAACTCAAAGAACTTTGAAACAATGATACAACACTTGTTCCAATAGTGGAACGTTAAGAAACTACTTTCTTCTCAAAAGCCTGATCTTCTCTCCTATTCCTAGCTTGAGAAGACAAGATGAAAAGTCCTTTACTTGAGATATGAGAGTGTATAGATAACAAATGAGGTGACTCTCCACCTCCCTTGTGATATTTGAGCTACCCTCATGGCCACTGAGCTCCCATGTGACGTTTTGAATTCATATGAGACCCTTGAGCTTCTATATGACTCTTCGCATTCTATATGTGACCCTTGGGCTTCCATACATTTTACATTTCCTCATTTTGAAACTCGCATAATTACATCCATGAATAATGTGGCAAAATACAATGACACATAGGACTCTTGAGGTGACACTTTGACAAGCCATGACTTGACATTGATTAAATACAACTTCATAGTGATGTTTTAATGTTAATCTTTCCTCCTTGCTTCCAACTTTACATCTTCATGATAGGTTTTGAAACTATTGCATCTTCATCCTGCAAGAGGTTGATTGATATGGAATCTTCTTAGTGATATTTATCTTCTTTCTTCTGTCGTGATCTAGTGTCCCTTCATCTCCTTCCTTAGTGATATTCATGTGTCTCTAACTTCACAAGTGTCTTCTCATATGGTCTCACTGACATCCCAATTAAGAAACATCATGTCATATCAAGATAAAAACACTTGCAGATGGAAGTCACTCATGACAAGATGACATCGGTCCCAAAATCCCAAAGTGTATCTTATTCTTCATGTAACACATTGACTGATCTGGGACTGAGGAAGGGGTTTAGAGATTGTGAATTTCACAGTTCTAGGAGGTAGTGATGAGAGTCTAGTTCCTAGGATTGCGGAGTTCACAATAGCTAAAGGTTAGGAACATGGGATTATGCAATTTAGGGAGTTAGTGAGGCAATGAGGCAGGATTTCTCACCGTGATTGCACAGTGCATAGTTCTGGAAGGACTGAGACAGTGGATTGCGCAGTGCGTAGTTCTAGAGGGACTGAGATAGTGGATTGTGCTATTGAGCAATTCAAGGATTGAGACAGGCTTGAAAACTGACTAAGATTGCACAATATGCAGTGTATGTCTGACTAGTTAGTGATTTGGTAATTTGCAAGTACATGAGGTAATTTCCAAAGTACTATATCAATCTTAGTTGCGTTGTACCTTTTGTCATCCCACAACTCGATGTGTATCTGGAGATCTTTCTCCTCCAGGTCATTGAAAAAATATCTACATCCTATCATGTGGAACGATGTGCCTGAGTCCAAGTACCACATGCTCCCAAACACTATGCTCGCCATGCATGTGATAAGGGTGAAATAAAGCTCGAACTATGAAGCATAGGCTTCACTTGATGCTCCTCCCGAGTTCTTCATTCTTGACTTTTTGTGTGGACACTTTGTAGCATAGTGCCCAAATTCATAACAATTAAAGCATTTATTTTTTGACAAATCTTTCTTCTTTCCCCCTTGCCTCGATTTTGGTTTGGTTTGATATTCGTTTCCTTTTCCCTTCCTTCCCTTTCCAACCAATGCAATTTTTTCTTCATCCTCGCCCTTTGATGAAATTCCATCTCTGGTATTCCTCCTTATTTCCTCTTATGCCAAATCAAACCATAAGCATTCCCAATTTGGTAGTTTCTCCCTCCCGTTCACTAAATCTTGGTAGTCATTCCAACTCTTGGGAAGGCCTAGAAGGGTTAGGCTTACGAAGTCGTCGTTTACCAAATTAACACCAACCCCATCAAGTCCATCACGAACTTTTGTAAATATGCTCAGATACTACAGGATAGTGTAATTCTTTTGCATCATGATATTTCGAGGTTTATCCATCAACACCAGCTTCTTGTGATCACTACTATTCTCGAATAATTTTTTCAGTGCATTCCACATTGAAAAAGGAGTTTCTTTCCCATGGAGATATCAGACAATGTGATATCATTCTCCCTCCAAGATTATTCTCCTTGCCTTGGCTACATATTTATTTGCCTCCATACAATCCTTCAATGCAATGAAATTAGAGCTACCTTCCAAGGCATACTCTAGTCTCAACCTATTGAAGGTCATCTTCTCAACTCTATAAAGATCCTACTACATTGAATTGCAAATTCAATCCTTCTGAGAAGAAACTTCAAAATTCCTATTCTAATGTAAATCGTGCTGTGATACCATGTAAAAATTATGGTGTAGATTTACAACTGCTCATAAAATTAATCAAAATCACAAGACACGAACCTACTCTATTGCTTTGTGAATTCAATTCATAATTTAGAACATCAATCACAAACATGCAATGAGAAATAACACACATGCACACAATATTTTTTCTATGGGAAAGAAATCTGCTAAATAAACCCTTTTCCTTATTGCATTAATCTGATGAATATATATCTATCACAATTACTAGCTCAATCTAAGCTCAACTTGCAAGAGAGTAACCTATCTCTCTGCTCACTAAGAAGCTCTGACACAAACCTAGTCAGTTTCTACCTCTGCTCGAGTCCCTATTTCCTTGCGCAATTACTGAGGAAATCAAGCCCCTATTATTTAGGAATTTTCTCCAAAATGCTTGTACAGTTCCCAAGGTTGATCATCAGACTGCATGCAACACCTGTACAATCAAGACAAGTCTACAACTGATGTTACATTACCTTGGAATCTCCATCACAGATGGGGAACTTGAATTCTCTACATGCACTAGCTATTTTTAGTTGATTGATAAGTTAACTCGATGATCACTAAGTTATATTGAAGTCTCACGACATAACTGACCTTCCACTAGTTCCTCTAATAGTTAAAACTAGTTTAACTGAAAACAACCTGAAATAACTAACCTTGATTGCTACAAATTAACAACCACACATGCTTAACTAAACTCTAACTCCTTTAACTCGAATTTACTGAGTGAACTAAGTGAAAAAAGACATGTCACACAAGATAATTGCATCCAAGTTGTCGGCTGATGTGGAAATTTGAATTTTCTCAATTTGACCAAGGCAAAGTTAAATTGAGACTTTCGTGCTACATTTTTAAACATTGTTGGAGGCAGTGAATGTGAAGTGAAGTTCCAAGAGGAAAGGATGGCTAACTGGGGCTTCAGATTGCGCAATGCATAGTTCAATAAGGAAAGATAATGGGTGGTTGGTCGGGAAAGTTGTGAAGACATGAAATATTTATAATTTGACCAAGTGTGCGATCAACGAAGCAAAAGATAAGACTACAACATGACTTGAACATGATCAAACACTCATAAAAAATCAGCCAAAAGACAATGAAACACTTAATACCCAGAATAAACATACATCCATTGAAATGACAACAAAACAACACTTACCTCCAAGTGCAACACTTAAGATACACTTTGCAACACTAGTGTCGACTACAACAAGAAAGTGTCGAGAACTTTGAGAATAGGTCTGATGCATATCTCTATGATAGATAGAACTCAATAGTAAAAGATAAAACACCAAAGTTGATTCCTAAAGGTGCGTTATAACCCCCTTTCACAAAGAGTGACACTTCCCTTAACAAGAGGTGACACTTGGATTTTCTTCACAAAGGAAATTGGAAACTTAAAGAACAAGTATGGAATGAACTTGATAACTAGAAATGGCAGTTCACATAGTTAAGATGAGGCTCTGAATTTTGAATATATGAAAAAATTTAGAGGGTGTTATAGTAGTGACAACACAACATAGCCAATAAATCCATGACATAGCCAAAAGTACCGTATAAACTAAATAAACACTAAAATAGGAAATTGAAACAGTAACAAGTAAGAATGAGTGTCTATGAGTAAGGAGAAAAGACCAATGAATATATTATTGCATGAATAATGACCACCCACTCTTCCCTTAGCACTCACTGTTGGAGCCAAGGATACAAGGAATCCCAAGTGACAGGTCCTAAGTGACAAACCCCTTTCCATGCACCCGAGTGCACCTATTTAATGTGACAAATGAGCTAGTCTTAGGAAACATGTGACTCTGCAGGAAATTTCTACAGGGATACATTATTCAACGACTAATATCTTCCCAAGGTGAAAGTACAGTGCTTCTAAGACTCCCCCAACATTTGACAACCCATGCATATCCACTTCCCTTTTCTACCCACATGACACAACAATAATAGTCATCGAAGGCCCTTATGTAGACTTCGATGCCCAGGGCACTCCTCAACCTCAAGATCCCCTTCGCGCTATGCTACCATTAACATAAAGTGAGCCAAAAAAACACCCATGGCGAGTGACATAAACACAATACCACAATTCCATCCACCAAATAACACACAAAGCCACTTCCTTTCGCATTACCACCTTTAGACAACCACATGCCATTAAATCGCACTTTCGCATTAACGTGCGTTTAACATACATCATAATTGCATAGTGGACGTAAATAACACACAAAGCCACTCCCTTTCGCATTACCACCTTTAGAAAACCACATGCCATTAAATCGCACTTTCGCATTAACGTGCGTTTAACATACATCATAATTGCATAGTGGAGGTATGTCACGCCATGCAACCATAATTTCGATAAGAGTCAATAGGGTGACGGGCATGCTACCAAAAATCCCACTAACCTTGCTCAAATTAACAAAATATTATTATATAATCATAATAATAAATAAACAATTATATAGGTATAAGATAGTATTTGGAAGGATGTATATTAATATAAAAGAATTTAAATTTTAGTTAAGAAATTAAACCCATTTGAATGTAACTTTTCTATTATTTAATATAAAAAATTAATACATAGTATAAAATATAATATTTTGGTGAATCTAAATTCAAAACCAATTAAAATAATTTTAAAAATTTAATTATTAAAAATAGATAAAACACGGAAGGAAAAATGCCGAAAGTTCGTGGAATGTTAATCAGAATGAAGCTGCAATTGAATAAACATAGTCGTGTAAGTCTCCCCGAAGTCCTTAAAGTTCACCTCCCGAAAAATCATCTAATAAAAGTAAAAATATTAAGAGTTAAACCTTATAAAAGATATAATTTGGACTGGATTGGTCATTAAGAGTTGCCTTTCTTCAGGTCAATGGTAATTCGAATAGGGTTGCATTTGAGATGCGGGACACGCCATCAACATTTTAGTGTGATCCACTTTAAAGTGGATGACTATAAATTTAGATGGTAATCTTTTATTAAGATTATATTTTTATAATTAATTTAATTTATATATATTTAGACGGTAAATTTTTATTAAGAATATATTTTTATAATTAATGTAATATATTGGTATATAATTAATTTTAAAATAAAATAATTATACTTAAATTATAAATTTTAATATATATATCAAAGAGATTTATAACAATCGGTGAATAAGCGCGCTGTTAAGGCGCTTTGTAAGCAAAGTCTCGTCGATATCAAAAATCCAGCATGGTTTCTGCTAGTGCAGCTTAGGCCCGGTGCCTTTGATGGCTTAAATCCCCCTGAGTCGTGGTCTCTCAGCCACAGGGTAAGCGTGATTTTCAAGATTCACCCATTTATCAACCAAAAATAATAATTTTTAGTATATATATATATGTGTGTGTGTGTGTGTGTGTGTGTGTTTGTTGTTTTGTTTTTTAATTAAAGCTTATAAAAATAGTTCTTCAAAAATTGTTTTGAGGTTTTTTTTTAGTCTATAGAGGCCATTTCAAAATGAGTATATATTTATTTATCAATGCATGTTCTACATATTTGTTTTAAATAAATAAACATATTGATATCTAACTCAATACATAAAGCTTATAAAAACAGAGACTACAATTCTCAGAAAATAGAATAATGATGAAAATGTTGAGTGTCGATAAAATGTTCTTTTTCCACCATTTGGCTTGCCAGAAGAGAGAGAGACTCTTTTGCACATCTTTCAATTGACATGTTGAATTCTTGATATATGTGAGTTGCTACCACTTCCTGAAAGACCTCTTCCAGTTGGGGAATATTTTGACGCCAGAGAGAAAGCACTACATTCACTAGAGTACCCTTGTCAATATACCAATCCAAAACCTCTTTTGAATGGCCGAAGAGTTGGAGCTTCCTTAATCCATGGATTTTTGCAAATATTAAGTAAAATGTGAATCCAATTAGTTATGATTTTATGTTGGAACCTTTCCCTAGCCCTAGACTGATATAAAAGTAATGCTCATTTGATAAATGAAACACAATAGCAGCCCCACATTTTTCAAGTTCATGTATTTTTTTGCCATTGAAGAAGGCGCAAGCAAATAATTCATCAATTATTTGAAGAACACACCTACAAATTTTCCGCCTCTTTTGTCCATCATCTATTTAATCCATGGCTATTTTAATTTTAGGTAAACCACTAGAATATTTGGTTTGTGCATTAACTCCCTATACTGCTAGCGTACCCCCTTATTGTTATTAGTGCAACCCCCTTATTGTATTGTTGTGCTCATGTATTCCCCATGTTTCTATTATTGTGCCCCATAGAAGCCCACTATTATTATTGTTGTGCCCCTGCAATATGATTGTATGTAGTCACTAATTATATTGGGACCCCTTAGACTCCTATATATAGAAAGGAGGTCTGGTCATTTGTATCATGCAAGCATTGTTCATTTTTGTGATGTAAAGGAGGTTTCCCCTTCAAAGAGGCTGATTTTGAGGTCATTGATCTATAATTTCTATCTTTTTGTGATCTTGTTGCATAACATCTGGTATCATAGCTTTGGATTCTAGGGTTTCACTTCTCCAAATAGGTCATCGTGGAATTTTCGCTATAACATTTTGTTGTAGTGGCTACAACCACCCTCCAAAATTTTGTCGTAGTCTACTTTGGAGCCTCCCCAGCAACCTTTCAGAACACTTTATCTTGCTTCATCAAGTACTCAATCTTCAGTGTTTTCCTCGTACAAAGGCAGCCTGTCGATCACAGTTGATCCATTCCCCTCACAGGTTGCTCACTCGGAATTGGTCCAGTTGCAGGCTGAGCAGCTTCCCCTTGAAATTTGTGCATTTCTGGAGGGCAACCAACCTTCCCTCTAGAAATTACGTAATCCTCTCTGGCAGCATGTTGGGCTCCAAGATTCTGCAATCCTACTAGCTAGCACTCCCAGTAAGATTTGCGCAAATTTCCCCGGCAGGGCTGCTTAGCCCAGGATTTGCGCAAATCTGAGTAGCAGTCAGCTGCTCTGCCCAGAAATTGCAAAATATTTCTGAGCAGTCAACCCAACTCCCAGCCAGGAATGCACATTTTTCCCAAGCAGTGGTGCAACTGCATGCATGGATAGTCTAGTTGACTAGTTCCACCCATGACCGAGGAAACTTGACTGGCATGCATGCATGAATTTCTCTTCCCGGAATAGCAAGAGACAACATGCAAAAGACATCCCATGATTCAAGGAGCTATTTTTAGCAGCCAGGGGTTACATGCAAAGCTGTTTTAGAAGTTTCCCTCCAAGTGTCGCTTTCTCCTATATTTGTGGCATGCGCGTCACGAGACCAAAATTATTTATTCGACGCATCAGATCTCATTAATTCACATCAATCTTGGAGCTCTAACATCCCACAACACATCCAAGACTCTTTGACACATCCGACTCAGATATTCACAGGTAAGTGGCCTCAACTTGTCTTTTTCATCATTTCTGTCGCTTTTTATGTATTTGCTTGTGTGAGTGTTGTTTTCTTGATTTCTTTGAACGCTTGCTATTGTTTACATGTATACTAGCTTGTCCTAGCTCTGTTTCAATTTTCACTGCTATCACATGGATGAAATTGATTTGCACGGATGTTCGCCCAACAGGCGAACTGCTTCACCCACATGCATGTTGATCTGTTTGCTAAATCTTTCACTCATGTTTTGCATGCAATGTTAATCCCTTCTACTATCAGTTAGTGTCGCCATGAATTTACTATCTTATTTTCTTTTAGTTGCTTGTTGGCAAGTCAGGCCAACCTTGGCCCGGCCTCTGCCTTCACCAAGGCTGCATTGCGCAATCTGGGGAAGGAAGGCTCACCTTCCTCTCTATAAATACACATTCTTACCTAGCACTAGCCTACAGGATTTTTTTGCACATTTCTGGAGGACAATGGCTACTTGGCCCAAGAAATTATGCAAATCTGTCCCTGGGCCAGTAGTCCTTCCCAACTAGGATTGCTCATTGTGCAATACCAACAGCGAGCTGCCTGATTTGATTGTGCATTTCACAGATCCAATAGGCAATCCTGCCTCCTCGATAGCCCAGAATTCATTTTTCATAGTTCTAGCAGCCAATCACCCAGCCTCCTAGTAAAATTTTCATAATCTTTCTCATTAGTTTCCTAGGTATGACATGTGTCCTTCCCCAGATTTGCTTTGTTTCCACTAACATACTTCTTTCCCTGCATGCTTCTTGTTTCTAGATATTCCACGTGTTCATCTTCCTCAATGGCTTCCAAGAGAATAGGATCACGGGACACTGATGGAGTTGCAGCTGGAACAACAATTGAGCAGGTGTCCTCTAGTCTGCCAACCTATGAAGATACCAATTTGTATCTAGACAAGGACATCAAACTAAGTGGCAAGAGGTTAATGAAACATTCACACACACTTTTGGGGAAGACCTCGAAGACATCAGGTGTACGTGAACATTCAAAAGTCCGGCTTGTACCGGCTTGCATGTAGATACCATGTGTTCCCATGTGCGTACGTGATTCACTCGATCGTCTCCCACTCTAACCCCAAAACGATGACCTTCAGCAATGTCAGTGGGATGAAGCTTGCAACCTTCTAGGCATGAGATTATGATGAGATGTATCATATGTTAGAGCCCGCGACTATCATGAATCCTCAGTTCAGCTTTCCAAGTAGTAGAGGTAATTCCAGAGACATTCTGAAGGATTGGGTAAAGGAGCCAGCTCGTTTTGGGATGACACCCAACCAGATCTACAAGACAAAGATATTGAGGAAGGCATACTAATACATGGTCATATTCGCATGTCGACTGAGTGGCCAAGCAAGCACTGAAACCTTCCCTTAGAGTTGGGTGATCGAATTGGACCAACTGGCTAGAGAAGGAAGACCATGTAACTAGTCCACCATACTGGCTCACCAGCTGAAGGAACAAGTCACGAAAGCTCGATAGTCACCTGAGGGTATGCATGCATAGATTTACATGTCTGCTTACATCCTAGATGTATTCTATGCTCGACAAAATTTCCGGGGCTTGGAGTGGGCATGGTCACCGACGTAGACTTTTGTGAACACATATTTCAAGTTGTTATCCGAATGCAGCTTCAGGGGAGTAATCATACAAATGTTCGACCACTTTTCACCCGAGTGTACAGGTTGATATTTGAATAGGATCCACCCTACATGTCAAAGGAAGCAATGTAGGAATTGTTAGGCATTGCAGATTGGTATGCCTCACCATCCGAAACTTTCATCCGAATGTTCAGTGCGGAGAAGCCTCCGCATGTGCTACCAAAGTTTGCCTTGGACGTACTTGTCATGCAGGAAGTAGCGTATCATATCTCAGCAGGATTGACAACTAGACTACAACAGAAGAAGAAGGCACCTTGGCCCACTCTTGCGTTCCAGATTAGGTTATATGAGATACAGAGTATCAAGCAAGCGAATGTTGAAGAAGAACAGATGAAGAAGTACCCATTCGATCTACAAAGCCTCCACCCATATGACCCACATTGCATTGTGAAGGATCACTGCATGAGAGTTTAGTTCAACTCGATCCATGGGGCATTTCATTAGGCCGAGGAAGAATCATGGAGGTATTGCTACAATTCTTCCATACCCAATGAATAGGTTGGCTTTGCCGTAAATTGGTTAGCAAAGTAGCAGGAAGCAGCATCATGGAGAGCACGAGTAGTAGCAGCAACATCAATAGCAGAGGTACCAGAGCCAAACATACATGTGCACGACAAAGGGAAGAGGAAGATTGTCGACCACATGGAGGAGGAGAAAAGCTACAAATTTTGAGCGGATCCACTTGTAGAACAAGCAACTATGGCTATTCAGGCAAAGAGGCAGTATAGCGACAAGTGAATCGCGCGAAGGCAGAGGGATAAAAAGAGAATGGAAGAAGGAGAGAAGGAGTTGCATGAGCTGAGGGAGCAACTCCAAAAGAACAAACGCTGCACCAATAGGAGAAGGAAGTGCAACAGCAGCAGATACAGCAGGGGTGCATCATGTACAGACAAACGAAGCAACGCTCGTACAAGTAGTTGATTCATATAAACGAATGGCATCAGGGGAACAAGGTGAACCATTGCAAGGGCAATACTTTTCTCATGAGATAGAATAGGCACTTGAACAGCTGGATGCAGACATGGAGAAGCAGGAGCTGGAAGGGGACACCGACCTCATGCCTCACCCCAAAGAGGTCAATTCACCCGCTTCTTCGCATCTATATGATGAGAAAGTCTCAAATTACCAAGGAGGCACTAAGATCCTTGGTGGTCATACGGAAGCAGAGATGCACGACATCTCTTGTGACGAATATCATCACAAAGTTGTGCAGCCTCAGAAAGCATCGACTCCAGAGGACCAATCATCCCTTGTGCAAGCTGAAGAGAAAGTGTTCATGACTAATGTGCACAAGTATCTATCTGCTTTGGTCGATGCAACTAGAGTGTATGTCAAGGACACCAGCTCAAGTGTTCGCTTCCTCATAGCTAAGAATGAGCGAAAGGAACCATAGGTGGTTAAGAAAGGGGGAGACATGGTGACAATGTCCACCCGAGCTGAACTGAAGAAGGAAATACTAGATGAAGTATTGTCCCTTGATACAATTATGTAAGAATTGTATTCCATGTTCGGTATCATGCACCAAGCAGTCATCCATCTCCATAAATGGTAGTAGAGATGTGTGAGAAGAGCACATATATTGAAGAACATACATGCTGTCATTAACAACATGCAATCATGGACGATGAGGTACACGGGAGCCTCGATTCACTTTCCAAAGATGATGAGGGCCAATATTGTCCAACTGCAAGCATGTATTCAGAGTCAGATCCAGAACTATGAAGACCTATCAAAACTCATCACTAGCACACATGCTTCCCATGCACGAGTATTCAAGAGCATGGATGTTATAGTGCACGCTCATGTGATCACATCACTTGGGACTCTCACCCAGGCTAAGACAAAGAAGTAGGTCCGATAGGAGCTTGACTCGTACTTCGACGAGTTGATACGCATCGCCACCAGCCCAGACTTTCCTATCAGTGCAGACATCATGTGCAAGTACGTTGTTGGTCTGGCCACATTGAAGGAAATGATGTGCATGCTCTAAGACAAGTTGGACAGAGGAGCCCGAGCAGTGTACCCAGATGCAATGGAGGCAAGGTTCAGGTTTCAGACGGATGTCACAGCAGAACACGTGGACACTATCAAGGACTACCAATCTTGGCATTAATATGTTACTTTTGATCAGCATAATATGTTGAGCAGTTGGAACTCTATGGCTGTTTAGGTCAAAATGATGTCTAGTTTGGATGGTTCAAGCCATTGTTCATATGGGTACATGTGCATTGTAATGTTGAGTCATGTCAAGTGTAAGTCTCAATAGTGGATGTAACAGTCATAGAGTAGGTGAAGAGTCATGAGGGTAGTTGAACGGTCACAAAGGGGAATGTCAAGGGTCACCCCACCCTTTGCTATAAATAGTCCCTCATAACTCATTGTATAGGCTTTTTGTCAGCTAAGCTTCTACTAAGACTCTCTTGAAGAAGGCTTGGACAATATTGTAATGCGCCTTGGCTTCTCCACTACACAGAGCTAGTACATCTCTTTGGAGGAGCAGACGGATGTGGCTATAACGTTTCATTGATGGGGCTAGCGGGTTTACATGGATGTACTGAATGATTGGAACTTACGCTTTTACATAATAGAAGCCAACACATTTTCATGCGTATGTTGTTATTATAGTTGGATTGCTTTGGTTGCCTTAATGATATATGTTGTTTAACTTACATATTTGTGTATGAAATGATTCACATGCAATTATATGAATCTTGTTGCAAATGTGTTGTATATGCTGTTAATGTTGTCATCGTCTGTGTCAACTGCTCTACTGGACACTAGACATACCTTTCACAAGAACCTGGCTATAACAACGGTTGCACTCATTCGGGCTGATTTGTGAGTGATGTACGTGTTATGTTACCTTCTACGTTGCGACTACCGCATCCGAGTGGACTGCTCTGTCGGAAGCTGTGTATGTCCTTTTGTGTTGTGTGTTCCTAGCCAAGTTGGGACTGATCCCTTCAACCTGGAACTCACCTTCACCCTCTTCTCCCCCTTTTTGTGTTAGAACCTCTCATACATCTTCCTTGACGCACTACTGCAGTCACACCCTTTCTACTGACAGGGTTATCTTACTTTCCTTTGTGTGACATCGCAGTCAAGGCATTACCTTACGACCCACTTATGGGACTCCTACTCCAAACGGTCTGAGGTCTAATTGGGACTTCTTATCGATGAGATCCCCTTGACATGTTCGCGGGTCCAACACCGTCAACAATTTTTTTCTACGATGTGTCAAAAACTGAAATTAAAAACCATTTGCTCTGAAATCTTCATAACCTTGGGTTCGATGTTTAGATCTTGTCTCGCTATATGTTCAGAGATATGGTCCAAGGAATTTAGTGTTTTTGTAGGCTCCATAATTACATCCCAAACATGTGACCTTGGGAAAATCATCATAACTCTCATTGAGCATCAGATTAAAATTTCATAAGAATTTAGAGAACCTGAACAGACTGTAGTTTTCTGTGAAGCAGTTTCAGGCCCGAAGGTTGAAACAATAATATGTGGCACGTCGTACAAGTTTTCTCTATTGAACTAGTCTATAATAATGTTATCATGGGCGATTTGGCATCTCTTTCTTGAAGAAACCAATCTTGATCATACTTGTGGGTTTTGAAAGAGGACTCAGAGGGCTACCACAGTACACAATTTGAGAACTTGGAGATACGAAATTACAGAGTTACGGTGATTTCAATATCGAGCTCCTAAAATCAAGAAAAATAATGGCTTGAATCAAGAAAATAGAAACACCTAGTAAGAAAAATTGGAGGGATGATTCGAAGAATGTGATCGAAGATATGATCAATAAAATCAATGGTATAGAAGTAAAATTGAATGGAAACTTGGAATATTTAAGGAAAGACACGAAAGGTTTGAAGGAAGGTGGGACAAAGTCGCTACAAGAAAGGCTTCCTAATGACGAAAAGGTAGTAGAGGAAACTCCTCATGAGAACAAAAGAAATGTTAATCATGATTTCATAGACTCTAACGTTGGAATGAAGACCCACAATATTCAAAATATAGATATAAGTTTGATGGCAACGATCTGGTAACTTGGATACTAAAGATGGAGAAATATTTTGATCTACATGATGTGCAACCATCAAAAAAGATACATGTTACATCTTTATATTTAGAGCCGAATTAGTTTGTATGGTACAAAGGGCGTTGTTCTTGTAAACCACTTGTCACATGGTCAATTTTTGCGGAGGAAATGATATCATATTATGAGGATACAAAGAGAAACAACTTCTTTAGCCCATTGATAAATCTCAAACAAAAGGGTTCAATGGAAGAGCACATTGAGGACTTCCAAAAATCGAATATCAGAGTAAATGATATTCCAAAGGAGCATAGGATTGATGTCTTCATAGGGAATTTAAATGTTAACATCCAACATGAGGTTCGACTTTTAGAACCTGATTCATTGGAGAAGTCATTCAGGGTGGTAAGAAAAGTGGAAAGGGAAATAATGGAAACAAGGAATTTCACCACTCATAACTATAAAGACGGAAGTGTTACTATTCCTAGCCCTCCACAACCTACAAGGTTGACACCATAACAATTGGAGGAAAAAAGAGAAAAAAGGCTTTGTTACAGTTGTGATAGCAAATATACTATAGGTCATAAGTGTGCTGAGAAGAAATTATTTTACACAGATTGTGAAGAGGAGGAAGAAAAGGATCAAGAAATGTCAAAATAAGAGGATATACACTAAGAAACAAACCCTGAGAAAGAAGAAATGAATCTGACCATATCTTGTAATGCATTGACAAAAATTACCATTCCTCAAACTCTCAAGATAGAAGGACATATCAAGAAGAAAAAGGTAGTAGTGTTTATTGATCTGGGTAGTACCCTTAATTTTATTCATTGGAAGATAGCCAAGGAATTGAATTGCTTCCTATATCCAACACCATAGTGTCAAGTAATGGTTGCAAATGGAGGAACCATAAATTTCTTTGGAAAGTGGTACAATATCAAGCTATGCATGGGAGAATACGTCTTGAATAGTCCAATGCTTTCCATTTCAATGGGTGGTGTTCATGTTGTACTAGGAGTCTAATGGTTACAATCTTTGGTGATGATAACTTTCAATTTTCAAGAACTTTTCTTGGGAAGGAATGGAAGTTGAATTAAGGGGTATCGCAAGGAATCCGAGAAAGATAATTAGCTTTAATGGCATGACAAGGCTTCTAAAGAAAAAATAGCGTGGTGTAATATATTCACTACAGGTGCAAACAACGAAATCATCTATTTCTCTAGATCTCCAAAAAGTCTTGGACAATCAATCCAAGGTTCAAATAGTGGAAGATCACATCGAGCATCAACAACAAGTTCTCCAACTCTTAAAGGATAACCTCACTTGGGTGCAAAATCGAATAAAACAACAAGCATGTCAACATCGCAACAAAATAAATTTTGATGTAAGAGATTGGGTATTTTTATGCATACAACCATACAAACAAGTGTCCCTCAAGCAAGCTAAGAAGGATAATAAATTATCACCAAAATACTATGGTCCTTACAAAGTGTTGCAAAAGATTGATACTCTATCATACAAATTGGAGCTTCCTACATCTTCCTGAGTGCACCCAGTTCTCCATGTTTCATGCTTGAAGAAGGCTATATGTGACAAGCTCCCAGTTCTAACAATATTATTGGAACTTGACGAGGAAGGAAAAATCATATTGGAACCTGAAGCAGTCACAGAATCAAGAACCCTACAACTACAAAATTGATTAATTTCAAAGTTTCTCATAAAGTGGAAGAACTTACTCGTTGAAGACTCCACATGGGAGGATGATAATTTTATATAGAAGCATCCATAACTACTCAATAATTGAGGACAACACTTTTTTGGAGGAGAGGGGCATCTTAGATCCCTATACTGCTATCCATAACTACTCAATAGTTGAGGACAACACTTTTTTGGAGGAGAGGGGCATCTTAGATCCCTATACTGCTAGTGTGTGCCCTTATTGTTATTAGTGCAACCCCCTTATTGTATTGGTGTGCTCATGACTAGGAAAGGAAGAATGTGTGTCGGTTATATGATAGGGAAACTGTGCATTCATTCAAACACTGATAAATTCTCTCTTGTCCACATTCTTGGACAATCTAGGTTATAAAGAACCTCCTTTTAAGCCACACTCAAGAAACTGCATAAAGTGAATAAATGAGTGACCGATTCTGAATCTTGTTAACATAGGGCACACCTTGTTTGACTGACTCCCAACCTCTTTTCACTAAATTATATGTGTGAGGATAAAATTTTGAAGTTCCATCCAAAGGAATAAATAGGTTTTTAGGCGACGATTTCATTTCGATATAGCTAGAAACCAACATTTAGTTCCTTCACTTGTTGAGTCCAATACCTTGTAATCCTTTTTCATTTTGATAGAACCGAATTCCTTATTCCTTTACTAAAACAATCAGTTATGTATTCTTCCCAGAATCAATCCATTTTGAGCTAGAGAGGAAGTAAAAGATGACCATTCAATCACTATATCTCTTGGAAAAACCAAGTAGTTTGTTGTGAACCACTTTTGAAAGGATTTTACTTGTTTATTTGAGAATGTTGCATCTGACAAACATAACATTCCTATTTTCTTTAATGTGAAAACTAGTTTTAAGGAGGGTCATAGAATACCATCACCACCAATCCATAGATCGCTACCAAATATCATTGATTTACCATCCCCCACCTACTACACAAGTCAATTATTGATTATTGAGTAATGCGTGATCAAGGCCTTCCACATAATGGAGGCCCCCATGCCAAAGTCTTATCTTAAGGCTGATCCAATCCACTTCAATATAATTTTACCAATTTGTGTCTCTCATTAGCCTCCTCGACAATCTATTATGAAACATGCATCTCTATCTGATTTGAGCTACAACTTCCTTTGCAAAACAGAAAAAAGTTTTTAACCCACAACTCCCTTGATTTTTTCGAATGAACATTTTCTTCTAGTGCACAAGAGTAGTTACATCCTTCTTCTTTCCTTTCCATAAGAAATTGAAGCAAACCTCTATAAAATTCTTATAGCTTACATGGCTAATATCATCTTCATATATGTTATACTTGTAATAGAGTATGGGAAGCATATGTTCTCGTTATAATAAAATTTAGAAATGATTCGACAAAAATACAAATGGAACTTTCACCATTATCCAAACACTAACTTTCATTAATTTCGTGGAAAAATCCCTTTCAATATAAGTGGAAGTGATAAATGAGAAGTGATTATTAATCTTGATAGTTGCAACGCGTGTTGGTCTATACATACATATATGTAAAATTTTGGAAGTGTTGGAAAATATAATTTATTTCTCCCATAGAAAGATGGGCATTGTGGGTATAGAGTCTTTCTTAACATGTATTCTTACAATTTTGGGGGCTTATTCAACTATTACTAGATTAATAGAAATATACCAATTATTTAGGTTGTTGATCATTAACGTATTCATCTTAGTCATTAAAGGGGTTGTGCCATGTAAGGACTCTGGACACCACATATCTCCACAATGGTATGATATTGTCCACTTTGGGCCTAAGCCCTCATGGATTTACTTTTGGACTTACCCCAAAAGGCCTCATACCAATGGAGATATTTGTCCATCCTTATATATCCATGATCCTCCCCACCTCTAGTCAATGTGGGACTTTGGTTGTATACCCAACAATCCTCCCCTCGAACAAAGGACCATCGAGCCTCCCCTCAAACGATTATCCATCCGTCCACTCTCTACCAACCAGGATTCTCCGCTCCAATGCGTTGGAAGCACACGCCTTACATGGAGCACCACCGGCCTCGAGAGTTTTCTCTATCCCAGGTCAACTCCTCTTCACTGTGTTGGGACCAGGACACATCCATGAAGAATCCGGAGCACACCACCTGTCTAACCGAGCTCATCCACGAATCCCATCGTGATATTACCGGGGCCCACCACCTTCGTTCGGTATTCCAAGGATTCATCCACTTGGCTAACTTCGGGGCATGGCTCTGATACCAATTGTTGGATCAAGTGCACAGCAAAATTAATTAAACACACAGCAGAATAATCAAGCACATAGGAGACAATTTTTAACGTGGTTCACCCAACCAATCTGGGCTACGTCCACCAAACATAGGCATCAGGAGTTTATTAATCAAATTAGGAGATTACATCATGAAATCCTCACACTCTCTTTAGCAAATCATCCGAATGATTTCCTGTTATATAGCATAGAGAATCTAACATCCTCATAACTCCCTCACATCAAATATAGGAGGCATTAACTCCCTCCCAACAACGTGGAGCTAATGTAGGAACTGAATCCCTATTGTTGTCATCAGCTGAGATTTTTCCTATTTTGCTCAAACAGAAAATCTCAACAATCTCCACCTTGACAACAATTCGCCTGATGCCCTGTTATTATTATTTTATCTTTTCTGCAAGCCAAGAGAAGCCAAACACCAGCGTAGCTCCTCCAACAAAACTGGTTTCGTGAACATGTCTGCACAATTCTCCTTTGTATGCACCTTTTCAAGAGAAACTCCCCTTTCAGTGATAACCTGTATTACAAAATGATATTTGATTGGAATATGCTTTGACTTACTATGATAGGCCGGATTCTTAGCCAAATGTATTGCACTTTGACTGTCACAAAGTAACCTGATGTTGTCTTGTAACCTACCAAACTCACCAAGCAAACCTTTCAACCAAACCGCCTCTTTGCAAGCATGAGAAGCAGCAATGTATTCTGCTTCAGTAGTGGATAAAGCAACAATATTCTGTAGCTTTGACATCCAGCTTATAGCTCCACCTACAAGAGTAAAGAAGTACCCCGAAGTTGATCTTCTCTTATCCAAATCACCTGCAAAATCGGAATCAACATATCCACAAACAAATTCACTACTCTTATTGTAAGAAATACAATAACTACTTGTGCTTGTCAAGTACCGAAGCACCCATTTCACTGCTGACCAGTGTTCTTTACCCGGATTTGCCATGTACCTGCTGACAACCCCAACTGCATGAGAAATATCTGGTCGCGTACGCACCATCGCATACATCAAACATCCTACTACATTGGCATAAGGAATTCGAGACATATAATCCTTTTCTTCATCTGTATTAGGACATAAACTCAAAGAAAGCTTAAAATGGGAAGCTAAAGGGATCGACACAGGCTTCACATTGTTCATACCAAACCTCAAAAGTATTTTCTCAACATACTTCTGTTGTGATAGCCACAGCTTACCATTACTCCTGTCTCTGAAAATCTTCATGCCCAAAATCTGTCTTGTGGCTCCTAGATCTTTCATATCAAACGTCCTTGCCATCTGAGTCTTCAACCTGTTGATTTCTTCAATGCTTTTGCTTGCTAAAATCATATCATCAACATATAACACTAAGATAATGAACATGCCATTATTTAACTGCTTAAAATACACACAATGATCATATTCACTTCTTACATATTTCTGACTCAACATGAAAGAATCAAACTTCTTATACCACTGCTGAGGTGAGTGCTTCAGGCCATATAATGACCTCTTGAGCCTGCAGACAAATTTCGCATTGCGATGCTGAACAAACCCTTCCGGTTGTTCCATATATATTTCCTCATCTAAATCACCATGTAGAAACGCAGTCTTAACATCTAACTGCTGCAACTCCAAATCAAACAAAGCCACTAATGCTAACACAATTCTAATTGAAACAATTTTAATCACTGGTGAAAATATCTCATGAAAGTCTATGCCAACTTTCTGAGAAAACCCTTTTGCAACCAGCCGAGCTTTGTACCTGTCTTCCGTATCATTCACACCCCGTTTCAGCTTGAAGACCCATTTGCATCCCACAGTTTTCCTGCCTTTGGGAAGTTCAACCAGATCCCACGTACCATTCTTACCTAAGGCCATCATTTCTTCCTTCATGGCTGCTTTCCATTTGTCACTATTTGAACCTTCTACAACTTCCTGATAACACAAAGGTTCATCATCATTAGCGATCAAAGCAACTGAAGTAACATGATCATCATACCTTCTTGGAGGACGTTTGATCCTTGTAGACCTCCTTAAGAATATTTCTGGTGCTTCCACAATTGGCTGTCTATCATCTGTAGGAACTTCTTCATGATCGCCATCTGAGACCTGTTCATGACCTCCATCTGAACCCTGTTCATAATCTGATTCTCAAACCTGTTCATGACTAGAATCTGAACTATGGTCGTTATGACTATCATTAGAAATACTGTCAAACTGAATATGTTGGAAATCAGATACATCATCCTGTTTCAATCTTCTATCTACATCTAACTGTACAAGAGAGGATTCATTAAACTTTACATCTCTGTTGATGATGATTTTGCTGGTAGTAGGATCCCACAATCTAAATCCATTTGTTCCATCACCATACCCAACAAAGATATATTTTTTCGATTTCGGATCTAATTTAGTTCGCTGATGTTTAGGCACTAGAGCATATGCATCACAACCAAACACTCTGAGTTTAGAATAGTCACAAGGGTGTCCTGTCCATACCTCTTGCGAAACCTTGCAGTCTGTTGCCGTTGATGGAGATCGGTTTATCACATAACAAGCGGTTTCCACTGCTTCCGTCCACAACTCCTTCGGCAACCCAGTGTTACTCAGCATACACCTTGCTCTCTCTAGAAGAGTCCTGTTCATGCGTTCAACAACTCCATTCTGCTGAGGAGTATAAACCGTGGTATTATGTCTTTCGATCCCTGCATCCTTGCAATATCTGTCAAACTCCTTGGAGGAAAACTCACCACCATTGTCAGTTCTTAAACATTTTATAGTTCTAACAGTGTTGTTTTCTACCAATGCTCTAAACTGCTTGAAAACTGAAAAAACATCAGACTTCCGTTTCGACATGTAGACCCACACTTTCCGAGAAAAGTCATCAATAAATGACACAAAATATGACGAACCACCATATGAAGCTGTAGGAGCTGGACCCCACACATCTGAATGGATATAATCAAATATGCCTTTACTAGTATGTTTGCCTGTTTTAAACTTTCGTTTACTTTGTTTACCAAACAGACAATGTTTACAGAAATCCAATTTTCCAGATCTTAGATTAGGAAGTAACTTTCGGTCAGCCAAAATTTTCAATCCTCTTTCACTCATATGCCCCAATCTTTGATGCCATAAGTGAATGGAACTGCCGTCATGTTCAGACACAGACACATGATCTGACCCAGTTCTACCTTCTAACTGAAATAGATTTCCTACTTTCTTAGCCTTCATCACTAGTAAGATACCTTTATAGATTTTCATAACTCCACCTTGAATTACAGTTTTATATCCATTTGAATCAAGTGCTCCTAATGAAATCAATTTTTTTCTTAAATCTGGTACATGCCTCACATCAGTTAATATTTTGGTTGTGCCATCAAACATTTGTAGTTGTATGCTTCCAATCCCAACAATATTACATGTTACATCATTACCCATGTACACAACACCATCATCAATTGATTTATATGTTTTAAACCAATCTCTATGTATACACATGTGGTTAGATGCCCCGGAATCTAACAACGAATGTTGATCATGTTTTGAAACATTAACTGACAATACCTCATCACTCATACCTGAACCAGATACTGAACCTGTATCTGTGGTGTTGGCTTCCTTCTTTTCTGTCGAAGAGCCTTCTTTAGTAGCCTGCTTTTGCTTCCAACAATCCTTTTTCAGATGTCCAGCCTTGCCACAATGCCAGCACTTCACCTTTGGCTTCTTTCCTTTGGACTTTGAGCGAGAGTCGCTATGCGTTCCCCCGGAGTGTCTCTCTCGTGAGCGACCTCTGGCCATCATTACCTCTGATGTAGAGGTGTATGCATTCAACCTCTTCCTCGTCTCCTCAGCCAACAAGGCTCCAACCACATCATCAAACTCAAGAATTTCTGATGTACTAAAACTTATGGAAGTAACAAAGTGATCCCAGGATTCAGGCAATGAACACAATAAAGTTATTGCCTTATCCTCTGAATCAAATTTCACATCTAGACTGTTTAATTGTACCAACAAGGTATTAAAAACATTCAGGTGATCAGCAATTGAGGTACCTTCTTTCATCCGCAAACTGTAAAGCTGTCGTTTCAGGAGAATTCGATTTGTCAAAGATTTCGTCATATAGAGCTTCTCAAGCTTCGACCACAAGCCTGCAACGGTTTTCTCTGACACAATGTTGAACAGAACATCGTTCGCCAGACATAACCGAATTGCGCTCAGAGCTCTATCGTCCATCTCATCCCATTCATCCTCCATCATGGAAGGAGGTCTTTTGTTTTTCCCCAACAGTGCTTTCGCCACACCTTGTTGAACCAGCAGATCGTGCATCTTCACCTTCCAGATCTCAAAATTATTCTTGCCATTAAACTTCTCAATTTCAAAATGGGCACTTTGTGTTTTGGCCATCTTGTATCAGCAAAAAAACACAATAATCTCCAATATCCAACCAGCAATAAAAAACAACTGCCTATGCCTTTGTGTTTACAAAGAAAACTGCCTATGCTTTTGTTTTTATAAACAAAAACAACTGACTTGTGGCTGTGCAAGATTGCAGTAAAAAAAAAAAAACTGAGCATCCACTGTGCAATTACTCTAAAATTACAGTCGGTACTGAGCATCCACCGTGAATTACACTAATAAACCAATGTTTTATTTACGGTTTTGCCACAAATAGTTTCGCAGAAAATCTCAACATCAAATGCATTCGTTACTTGCAATGATAGAAGACAGTGTTCATATTCTGCTATTCACGAACAGTAGAAATTAAAACGCCTACCGGAATCAACAAACGCGAATAATGAACAATCGCAGTTTTCCATGTAATGCCATTGCCACGCAATGTACAAATATATACCCACGCAGTTTCAAGTTTTACCTCCACGCAGCAGACAAAAAACAAAACACGCTGTTCGCCGTTTTCAAAATAAATCCTTGCTGTATTTAATACATATATCCACGCTGTGTGTTTTAAAAAAAATATATATATATATATATCGCTACGCTGTTGGTCATAGATCCACGCCGGTTTAAAAAAAAAACATATGCACGCTGTCTTTTTTTTTTTTAAAACCATATCCACGCACAGCAAAAACCATATGCACGCTGTTGGTTAATATATTACCTTTTTAAGGACCTTCATAATCTAAAATCTGGTTGCATTATTCGTGGGCCACCGTATCTAAAATCTGGTTGCATTATCTAAAATCTGGTTGGATTATCTAAAACCTTCTGTGTGGATTCGTGGGCCACCGTATCTAAAATCTGGTTGCATTATCATGTGAAACATTTAAATACCAGAAATTTAAATACCACGCACCAGAAATTTAAATACCAGGTATCAGCGCTCCGCGCTCCAGCAATATACAGCTCCATGCGCGGGGCCAGCAAACGATCCAGCAAACAATCCAGGCTATCCTCTCTGCACCAGCACCTCCAACATGCTCTGATACCACTTGTAAGGACTCTGGACACCACATATCTCCACAATGGTATGATATTGTCCACTTTGGGCCTAAGCCCTCATGGATTTGCTTTTGGACTTACCCCAAAAGGCCTCATACCAATGGAGATATTTGTCCATCCTTATATATCCATGATCCTCCCCACCTCTAGTCAATGTGGGACTTTGGTCGTATACCCAACATGCCATAGTTCCATATGGATAAATAGCGGTGTCCCAAAATTGAACTTTATCATTTTCCTTGGCTCCTGAAAAAACGTCTCATATAAACTTTGACCGAGAACAATGTCTATAAGCATTTTCGCTTTAACCTTTTGCTTGACATGGATTTGGTTCATATATTCGGTGGGATATGCTCTTAAAATGGAGTGTTGGAGACAACGGAATTTAACAACCAAAGACATCATTGTACTTCGTTGTGCTCAACATCGGAATTCATATATAAAGCTTGACATAGTATATATGCTAAAAATTCAAATGTCTTGAATTTTTGTTTAGTTTTGGTTTTACGAGTTTCGGTATCATGCAGTGTTGTCATGGAGGTAAGTGTTGGCTATTCCTGTTAGGTTTTGAATGTTACATCTAAAGCAAAATGGGCAATCCTTTACCTTAAAATGCAGGGGTTCGTTGGAATTATGTTTTATATTGTAAGGCATTTCATTATAATTTCTGGTCTAGATTCACAAAAGTGTAACGGTTAGAGTGTTCCATACAAGTTACACTTATCGTTATTCTGTTCGTTTGGATGGAGCATGTGTTTATGAACCTTTTGATTTTGATTCTTGAAAATTATATTTATTAATGCCTAGAGTAAGTTTTTTGTTTTTTGTTTTTTTTTTTTCTAAGATAAGTTTAGGTAGTTTTAATAAAGTAATATGGTAGAAATCTGTATGAAATATTTTTGATCGAAAGGTAAAAATGTAGCTGAACTAGTTTGTATTTTTGATTGAAACTTTCGGATTGAGAGATAAAAAGGTAGTTTAATTATTCTTTATTTTTGTTTGAAACTTTGTGATATGAACTATGTGTAAGTTTTCTTGCTCACGTTTTATTATCTATCCGATTTCTAGTTCATGAAGATGACTGGAATGTTAGACCAAACAATGCGCAGGGGAAATAAAATTAAACAAATATACACAACACATTAAAAACACAAAACCATAACACACAGATTTAACGTGGTTCACCCAACCAATCTGGGCTACGTCCACCAGAACAGAGGCATCGGCAATCTTATTATTCAACAGGAGATTACAACAAATTTAATTCTTTACACATACTCTCAACTCACCCTATTTTCTCTACATTCTCTACACACACCCACAATCCTCTACGGGATTACTTTTCTTATAGCTGGAGTATAAAACTGAATCATAAATCCCCTCACAACAAATATAGGATGCATTAACTCCTCCTCAAAAAATACTAGAGCTAACATAGCAACTAATCCTATTGTTGTCACATACATGAGATTTTTTCAAAAAAATTAATTAACAGAAAAATCTCAACAATCTCCACCTTGACAATAATTAGCTTGATACCCTGTTCATTTATTATTTTTATCTTTTCTGCAAGCCAAGAGAAGCCAGACACCAACGTAGCTTCTCTAACCAAACTGGTTTCGTGAACATGTCTGCACAATTTTCCTTTGTATGCACATTTTCAAGAGAAACACCCCTTTCAGTGATAACCTGTCTTACAAAACGGTACTTGATAGGTATATGCTTAGATTTACTATGATAGGTCGGATTCTTAGCCAAATGAATTGCACTTTGACTATCACAAAATAACTTGATGTTGTCCTGTAACCTACCCAACTCACCAATCAAACCTTTTAACCAAACTGCTTCTTTTCAAGCATGTGAAGCAGCTATGTATTCTGCTTCAGTAGTGAATAAAGCAACAATATTCTGTAGATTTGACATCCATCTAATAGCTCCACCTGCAAGAGTAAATACATACTCTAAAGTTGATCTTCTCTTATCCAAATCACCTGCAAAATCGGAATCAACATGACCGCAAACAAATTCACTACTTCTGTTATAAGTGATACAATAATCACTTGTGCCTCTCAAATACCGAAGCACCCATTTCACTGCTGACCAGTGTTCTTTTCTTGGATTTTCCATATACCTGCTAACAACCCCAACTGCATGTGAAATATCTGGTCGAGTACAAACCATCGCATACATTCAAAAACCTACTACATTGGCATATGGAATTCGAGACATATATTCCTTTTCTTCATTTGTAATAGGACATAAACTTGAAGAAAGCTTAAAATGGGAAGCTAAATGGACTGAAACAGGCTTCACATTGTTCATACCAAACCTCAAGAGTATTTTCTCAATATACTTCTGTTGTGATAGCCACAGCTTACCATTGCTCCTGTCTCTGAAAATCTCCATTCCCAAAATTTGCCTTGCTACTCCTAGATCTTTTATATCAAATGTCCTAGCCATCTGAGCCTTTAACCTGTTGATCTCTGTTATGCTTTTTCTTGCTAAAAGCATATCGTCAACATATAACACTAAGATAATGAACATGCCATTACTTAATTTCTTAAATTAAACACAATGATCATATTCACTTCTTATATAATTTTGAATCAACATGAAAGAAACAAATTTCTTGTACCATTTTCGAGGCGATTGCTTCAGACCATACAATGATTTCTTGAGCCTGCAGACAAATTTCTTGTTGCGATTTTGAACAAAACCTTCCAGTTGTTCCATATAAATCTCCTCATCTAAATCTCCATGTAAAAATGCAGTTTTAACATCTAGTTGCTGTAATTCTAAATCAAGTAAGGAAACTAATGCTAATACAATTCGACTTGAAACAATTTTTACAACTGGTGAAAATATCTCATGAATATCAATGCCTGCTTTCTGAGAAAAACCTTTTGCGACCAGCCTTGATTTGTACCTGTCCTTTGAACCATCAACACCCCTTTTCAATTTGTACACCCATTTACATCCCACAGTTTTTCTATCTTTAGGAAGTTCTACCAGATCCCATGTGTCATTCTTGTCTAATGCCATCATCTCGTCCTTCATAGCTTCTTTCCACTTTTCACTTTTAGAACCTTCTACAGCTTCCTGATAGCACAGAGGTTCATCATCGTTAGTGGTTAAAGCAACTGAAGTAACATAGTCATCATACCTTCTAGGAGGACGTTTAATTCTTGTGGACCTCCTTAAAAATGTTTCTGGTACTTCCACAATTTGCTGATTATTGTCTGTAGGAACTTCTTCATGATCAACATTTGAATCATGCTCATGATCTACATCTGAAACTTGTTTATGACCTGCATCTGAAACTTGTTCATGATTTACATCTGAAACTTGTTCATGACTTACATCTGAACCATGTTCATCTTGATCATCATCAATATTTGGACTGGTTTCAAACTGAATGTGTTGAAGCTTAGATACATTATCCTTTTTCAATTTATCATCTACATCTGAATTTTCAAGTGAGGATTCATTAAATTTAACATCTATGTTAATGATGATCTTGTGAGTAGTAGGATCCCACAATCTGTATCCCTTAGTCCCATCACCATATCCAACAAAGATATATCTTTTTGATTTAGGATCTAATTTAGAACGTTGATGTTTTGGAACTAGAGCATATGCATCACAACAAAAAACTTCCAGTTTAGAATAATCACAAGGATGACCTTTCCATACATCTTGAGGAATTTTGCATCCTATTGCAGTTGACGGTGATCGATTTATCAAATAGAAAGCTGTAGCAACCGCTTGTGTCCACAATTCCTTCTGCAAATTGGAGTTACTCACCATACTTCTTGCTCTCTCTAAAAGGGTCCTGTTCATGCGTTCAACAACTCCATTTTGCTGAGGAGTATACACAGTGGTTTTACGTCTTTTGATCCCAGCTTCGTTGCAATAATTATCAAATTCCTTTGAAGTAAACTCACCACCATTGTCAGTTCTTAGACATTTAATAGTTCTTCCAGTGATGTTTTCAACTAATGCTCTAAACTGTTTGAAAACTGTAAACACATCAGACTTCTTCTTTAACATGTAGACCCAAACTTTTCTAGAGAAATCATCAATAAAAGATACAAAATATGACGAACCTCCATATGAGGTTGTAGGAGACGAACCCCCAACATCAGAATGGATATAATCAAGGATTCCCTTACTAGTATGTTTTCCATTTTGAAACTTCTGCTTGCTTTGTTTCCCAAACAGACAATGTTTGCAGAAATCTAACTTAACAGACTTTAAATTAGGAAGTAACTTACGATCAGATAAAATCTTTAAACCTCTTTCGCTCATATGGCCCAACCTTTGATGCCATAAACGAATAGAATTACTGTCGTTTTCAGACACTATAGAAACATGATCTGACTCTGTTCTTCCTTCTAACTGAAAAAGATTTCCAGCCTTCTTTGCTTTCATTACTAGTAAAATTCCTTTATAAATTTTCATTACTCCACCTTGAATAAAGGTTTTATATCCATTTGTGTCCAGTACTCCTAATGAAATGGGGTTTTTCCTTAGTTTAGGTAAATGTCTTACATCAGTTAAAATTTTATTTGTCCCATCAAACATTTTAAGCTGAATAGTTCTGATTCCCACAATGTTACATGTGACATCATTTCCCATGTAAAGTAATCCATCATTGATTGGTTTATAAGTTTTAAACCATTCCCTATGAATACACATGTGATTTGATGCACCAAAATCTAACAGCCAATGTTGATCATGACTAGACAAATCAACTGATAACACTTCATCACTCATACCTGTCTTGGATGCCGAACCTTTATTTTTCGTGTTTGCTTCTTGCTTCGCTGTTGAAGAGTCTTCTTTGGATGCTTGTTGTCTCTTCCAACAGTCCTTCTTCAAATGTCCCGATTTGCCACAAAACCAACACTTTACCTTACTCTTTTTCCCTTTCGATTTTGAACTTGAGTCGCTGTGCTTACTGGAGCGTTTTTCTCTAGAACGACCTCTAGCCATCATTGCTTTTGATGTAGAGGTTTCTGAATGTGACATCTTCCTTGTCTCTTTGGACAACAAAGCTCCAACAACATCATCAAATTCAAGGGTTTCTGATGTACTAATACTTATAGAAGTAACAAAATGATCCCATGACTTGGGCAACGACCATAATAAAGTTATATCTTTATCCTTTGATTCAAATTTTACTTCTATACTTTCTAATTGCACCAGAAGAGTATTAAAGACATTCAAATGATCAGTAATAGCTGTACCTTCCTTCATGCGCAGATTGTACAATTTTCGCTTCAGAAGAATCCTATTGGTTAAGGATTTTGTTATGTACAGCTTCTCAAGCTTTCTCCACAAACCAGCAGCAGTTTTCTCTGACATGATGTTAAACAAAACATCATCCGCCAAACACAGTCGGATACCGCTCAGTGCTCTTCCATCCAATTCATTCCATTCATCATCTGTCATGGTGTAAGGCTGTTTGGATTTTCCCAACAGTGCCTTCGCCATGCTTTGGTGCACAAGTAGATCATGCATCTTCACTTTCCAGATTTCGAAGTTATTTTTGCCATTGAACTTCTCGATCTCAAAACGAGCACTTTGAGTTTTTGCCATGTTGTAACAAACTGAATCTCCAATTCCAACTTAATAAATAAAGTTAATATCCAATAAAAGATGCCTTTGCCTTCTACTGTGCTGCCTTTACCTTATCATAAAATCCCTCTGCTGTACAAACTGCAGATTACAAATAAAAAACAAATAAGAAAATTGCAGTTTTACCAAAGCGATTTTCGCTTGGCGCGTTGGCGCTTCTTTGACAGCAGACGATCTGCGCTGGAACAAAAACGGTGTAAGTGACAAAATATTGGCGCACTTAAACCCGTCGATTCCGTGCCAATCGGGATACTGGCACTCTGGCGCGAGTATTAAACTCGGATCCGCGCCATTGGCGCGTCTGTTCCAAAATAAAACGCACCAACCCGATCACTGTCACAAATTGGCACGACTCTCTCTGCTGAAATTGCGCCAATCGCCAAAACTCCACCTTCAGCAGTTCTGTCACACGCACCAGCTCCACAACCAGAGACTTGTAGGTTATGGGCCCTCCATGCTTCCGCTGCGCCGCTCTGATACCACTTGTTAGACCAAACAATGCGCAGCGGAAATAAAATTAAGCAAATATACATAGCACATTAAAAAACACAAAACCATAACACACAGATTTAACATGGTTCACCCAACCAATCTGGGCTATGTCCACCAGAACAGAGGCATCGGCAATCTTATTATTCAATAGGAGATTACAACAAATTTAATTCTTTACACATACTCTCAGCTCACCCTATTTTCTCTACATTCTCTACACACACTCACAATCCTCTATGGGATTACATTTCTTATAGCTGGAGTATAAAACTGAATCATAAATCCCCTCACAACAAATATAGGATGCATTAACTCCTCAAAAAACACTGGAGCTAATATAGCAACTAATCCTATTGTTGTCACATACATGAAATTTTTTCCAAAAAATTAATTAACAGAAAAATCTCAACATGGAATGTCCACCTTAAACTAGTCTATATTTTAGTCGGAAACTTTGGATATGAATTGTGTACAAGTTCTCTTTGTTTGAGGTTTCACCATTTATCTGCTTTCTAATCCATGAAGATGGGTGGAGTGTCCACCCTAAACTTAGGACAGGGAAAACTTGCACACAGTTCTTATCCTAAAGTTTTAGACAATTTGAAAGATTGTGAAAATCTCCACTCTCAAACTACCAGTTCGTATTTTGTTTTTTTAATATTAAAATATATATATTTTTATACTACATTGGTTGAAATTGTGATTTTTGGTAGCTTAAAATGTTTTCTCAAATGCATAAATAGATTCAATCCTAAAATATCCTTTAGGAACTCTAATTATGTGGACTGGTCAACTCATTTTCCTAGAGAAGGATCAAAACGTAAAAGACTTAGACTATGCAAGTGTAGTTTTTTTGGTCAAAATTTAACATTAAATTTTTTTATGAGATTGAATTTTTAGATGTTTAAAATATGTTTCTGAATGCATAAATGAAATTAATGACTAGAAAAATACGGAGAAATTGAGATTATGCAATTTGCAAAATTGATTTTAGGGAAAATTGAGAGGACAATACTCCCATAAAGGACCAAAAAGAAGAGTCAATACTGTTTTACTTTTTGAGAGTTTTAGTTAAAAAATATAAAAAAAACTTGTGAGATTGTGATTTTTAATTATTTGGAATGTATTTTTAATATATAAATAAATTTAGCGACTTAAAAAACCAAAAATCCCTTAAGTTACATGGCTAAATTTAAGATTTCAAAGAGTCACCTTGCTATTTAGCTTGAGTAGGGACTTCGAAAAAGGCTGCTCATAAAATCTGTGAGATTTAAATGTTAGGGCTTAATGAGCTTACATTTCTTAAAAATAATAGAAATTTGAGTAAAATTTTCAAAAAAAATTACAGAAATTTTTGGAAATCTAAATTATAGTTATGAAGATTCCAAAATTTTTAGATGTTTAAAATCTTTGATTATACTGAATCTATTTTCATTAAAAATAATCTAAATACTCCTGAAATTAAATTTAATGAAAATTTCCTCAAATAAAAATTATGAACTCGCTACAGAACGTCAATTTTAAAGTTGGCGATTTATGAACTCGCTACAGAACGTAATTTTAAAGTTAGCGAAAATAGTTGAAAAAAAAATCACGAAATGCAACGCTAGGAATAATCGTTGACATGAGCAGATTGAGTGAGGGGAGGCTTTTGGAAAATAAAATTCCGAGTTGTTAAAATAAACGTTAGGTCCCTTAAAAATGTCCCCGAATCCAACGCTGACCCCTCCGGCGGTATGAGTAGATTCCGGATTTAGACGCGTGGCCGGTAAGGACCAAGGACACTTCCATACACCCAACATCCACAACCGGCGATCCACGTGATGTGCTACGGAAAATTTATTGCGAAAGCGTCTCCCAGCTAATAATAATATATATTTCTAATCAATAGAGTTTACTTAGACAACCCAAGACGGAATAACGATTGCGGAGAGTATTTCAGACTATTTTCAATCAACAGAGTTTTCTGGTTGGCACTTTGATAAGTATTACATATATAATTTTAGAATATTTCAGCCAGTTCCAGCGTATAGACGTTGGCATCATATATCATAATTTACTGGGAACGTGCTGGATTCGGTAAAGGTGTTGACCCAGCAAAAAACATGTCACTTTCTTATTGAGCGCAAAATAAATGCGCCCTCATAGAATTCTGCGATTCCTATTTTTACCCGCAATTTATATTAATGCGCCCTGACAGGTCAGGGTGCGAAAAATAACGCACACAGTCATGATTGGGAAAAAAACGGCCCGCAGGGCGCATTAAATATAAAATTATGGTGGAAATAGGAATCGCCGGAGCAACGTGGGTGGTAGATTCGGTGTTGACCTAGCAGAAAACTGGAAACTTTCCTAGTGAGCTCAATATAAATGGTCAGCGTATACCTCATAATAATTCAATATATCTAACGAAAGGGCTTGGAGGCATAGAGTCAGTTGAATTTGAAACAACAGAGGGAGAAGGAGACCGGGGGATTTATTGCTGCTTCGCATCACTGTTGTAGAGCCCCTGTGTTGGCTCAACAACAACCGCAACACACAGGTAGTTTTCTAAGGCATCAACAAGTTTCATCACCACCAGATTATGAGCATGGCTTGCATAGTAGCACGGAATTCTGCCTCCTCCATGGGCTCCTGCATGTCTCCCTCTATTCACGATTCTGATATTGAAATATGGGCAGCTTCCCCATGGAATCACGGTTTACAGAAACCCAACAGCAGAGGCGACCAGGCCGGTTTACTTGGGTCTCGGCTGAGTTCCGTGTTGATCACCAGAGACAAAAAACTTCCACGGAACGAGAACGGGGAGAACCTGATCAAGCAGGTGGAGCAGAGGGTGGTCTCTCCCTGTGTAAATTGCCCGGAGGAGAACGGTCCGCTTACCCGCAAGTGCCCTTCGCCTCGGCTCAAGGGTAAACGACCCCAGAGGCTGGATATTCCGCTCAAGTCCCCGAGCCTGGATGCCCGCTCCTTCACAGTGCATCAGCGGATGGAGGTCAATGTTGAGGGTTTTCATTATGCAATGTCATGCAAACAAGGTTCGCGAGAGTTCATGGAGGATACCCACAAGGTCATTGTCAATGTTCTCGGTGATTCCAAACGTGCCTTCTTTGGTGTCTTCGATGGTCATGGCGGTCGGAAAGCTGCAACTTTTGCTGCAGAAAATATTGGGCAGAATATTGTGGATGCTATGGTCCGCATGGAACATGAAACAGACGACAATCTTGAGGAGGCTGTTAAAGCTGGTTACTTAACAACAGATGCAGAGTTCTTGAAGCAGGAGGTTAGCAGCGGTACTGCTTGTGTAACAACTCTAATTGTAAATGGTAACCTGGTGGTTTCTAATGCTGGGGATTGCCGAGCAGTCATTAGCAGAGATGGTGCTTCTGAAGCCCTTACGTGTGATCATCGAGCTGGAAGAGAGGACGAGCGACAACGGATAGAAAATCTCGGTGGAATTGTGGACCTCCGCCATGGTGTTTGGCGAGTTCAGGGATCTCTAGCTGTAACTAGGGCAATAGGCGATTCACACATGAAAAAATGGATAACTGGATGGGTTGTGGGATAAAGTCAGTAATCAAGAAGCAGTGGATATAGCTAGCCCTTTTTGCATCGAGCAGCAGTCTAATTTGACACCATTTAGAGGAGGCCCCAAAGCTGCTTGCAAACAGCTTGTAGAGCTAGCAGTATCTAGAAAATCTCAAGATGATGTTAGTGTGATGATAGTACAACTCGGGCATTTTCGCATGAACACGACTAAGACTGGATGATGTGAGGGAGGGATGCCATCCGAAGAGATCTAGAATAAAACTGAATGAGGTGAGGCAGTTATGCCACCCAGACAGTCCTTGATCTAACCAGCGTGTATGGGGAGTCACCTATATCCATTTTTGTACAGCAGCGCAAATTAGCTGGTCCAGGTCCAATGATTCTTTTCAGAGTCACCCTTCAATTTAGTTTCGATGATCTTTGGTTAAATTTGTGATAAAAATTACAAAAGAATCAGGGTCTTTCAATTAATTCAATCTTTTTGCAAGAGTAAAATTGTGTGGCGTCCTTTGAAATTACGTTGAACAACCCTACTCTCGTTAGCATCTGAAATATGCAATGTTGATTTATTAGACATGTTATTTAAATTAATTTATTTGGTTTTGGTTTATGTAGATTTAGTCTTTCTGGATTTTAGGTTGAAATATTATTTTAAAAATAAAAATTAATTAAAAAAATATATGAAAGTTGGGTAATGAAGTACATGCAACCGCATCAAATTTCATAAAAATTATTAATAATATTAATCAATCAAATTTATATTATGTGACAGAGGTCTCAATTGAACTAATAATTCATTCATTTTATACATATGATTTTATAATTTTTTAATATTAGATAGATTTAAAATATGAATTAAATATAACCTAAGAGGAATTCAATTTTTTCATGTATAATTTTTTTTATGAATCATTATTATTTAAATATTTTGTTTTACATTTTTCATAAATATTATAACTTATTTAATCAATTTTCAAATAAATAAACTATTTTATATATATATATATATCTTAGTCCACTTTTTTTAGTAATAATAAGTGAATATTTATTTAGTTTAAACACTTGAGATTTCCATACCTATAATTTATTTTTAAAATTGGTTTTATATTATTTTTTTAATATTTTCTAAATTTATTTATACAAATGAAAGTTGTTTTAAAGTAGGGAAGGTAATTTCACAGTAAAGATAAATCAAAGTATATATCCGGATATAATGTAAAATATTTAATCTATTAGTTTAATATGAATTTAGTTGAAATAGTGTAAATTAATTAATATAAATATTTATTTAACTTGAATATTCATGTTGAAATAGTAAATTACTTCAATAAAGTTGAATATGACGTAAATAACTTAATGAAATTAAATGCAAAAGCTTTATAATAAAGAAATTATTATTAGAAAGGGATTAATATTTTTTTTTCATATTATTTAATTACTGTGATATAGTTGAAAATTTAAAAGTTTTTTTTGATTCATATTATTTAATGGTTGTAATATAGTTGAAAATTTATTTTTAATTTTTTAATAATAAATTCATCGATAATTAATATTTATTTTAAAAATATATATTAATTTCAATTAAATTATTAATCAATCAAATTTATATTATGTAATTTAATACATTTATTTGAAATAAAAAATATCATTTATGTGGAATAAAAAATATCATTTATTTATTTTACAAATATAATTTTTTAATTTTTTAAAAATAATACATTATATTTTTAATACTAGTATAGATAGGTTTTAAATACAAATTTAATATGATTCAAGAGATTCAATTTTTTCATGTGTAATTTTTTTTTATGAATTGTTATTATTTAAATGTTTTGTATAGTTATTTCAATTTTATTATTATTATTATTTTTTACATTTTTCATAAATATTGATGATGATGATGATGGTGATAGTAATGATGATGATAATGATGATGGTGGTGGTGGTTAGACCAAACTTTGGTCTATCGAACCTAAAGAAACAAATTATTTAGTTTGATTTAAGATTTTATCCTATGCTCAACAAGCTTGGAGAGAAGCCTCCCGAGATCATTGTAATTTTGACATCGTAAAAGGCTAGGAAGGTCACTATTGCAACAAAGATTTTGAAACTATTGACATCGTAAAAGGCTAGGAAGGTCACTATTTCTTTGTGAATTCAATTCATAATTTAGAACATCAATCACAAACATGCAATGAGAAATAACACACATGCACACAATATTTTTTCTATGGGAAAGAAATCTGCTAAAAAAACCCTTTTCCTTATTGCATTAATCTGATGAATAGATATCTATCACAATTACTAGCTCAATCTAATCTCAACTTGCAAGAGAGTAACCTATCTCTCTGCTCACTAAGAAGCTCTGACACAAACCTAGTCAGTTTCTACCTCTGCTCGAGTCCCTATTTCCTTGCGCAATTACTGAGGAAATCAAGCCCCTATTATTTAGGAATTTTCTCCAAAATTCTTGTACAGTTCCCAAGGTTGATCATCAGACTGCATGCAACACCTGTACAATCAAGACAAGTCTACAACTGATGTTACATTACCTTGGAATCTCCATCACAGATGGGGAACTTGAATTCTCTACATGCACTAGCTATTTTTAGTTGATTGATAAGTTAACTCGATGATCACTAAGTTATATGAAGTCTCACGACATAACTGACCTTCCACTAGTTCCTCTAATAGTTAAAACTAGTTTAACTGAAAACAACCTGAAATAACTAACCTTGATTGCTACAAATTAACAACCACACATGCTTAACTAAACTCTAACTCCTTTAACTCGAATTTACTGAGTGAACTAAGTGAAAAAAGACATGTCACACAAGATAATTGCATCCAAGTTGTTGGCTAATGTGGAAATTTGAATTTTCTCAATTTGACCAAGGCAAAGTTAAATTGAGACTTTTGTGCTACATTTTTAAACATCGTTGGAGGCAGTGAATGTGAAGTGAAGCTCCAAGAGGAAAGGATGGCTAACTGGGGCTTCAGATTGTGCAATGCATAGTTCAATAAGGAAAGATGATGGGTGGTTGGTCGGGCAAGTTGTGAAGACATGAAATCTTTATAATTTGACCAAGTGTGCGATCAACGAAGCAAAAGATAAGACTACAACATGACTTGAACATGATCAAACACTCATAAAAAATCAGCCAAAAGACAATGAAACACTTAATACCCAGAATAAACATACATCCATTGAAATGACAACAAAATAACACTTACCTCCAAGTGCGACACTTAAGATACACTTTGCAACACTAGTGTCGACTACAACAAGAAAGTGTTGAGAACTTTGAGAATAGGTTTGATGCATATCTCTATGATAGATAGAACCCAATAGTAAAAGATAAAACACCAAAGTTGATTCCTAAAGGTGCGTTATAACCCCCTTTCACAAAGAGTGACACTTCCCTTAACAAGAGGTGACACTTGGATTTTCTTCACAAAGGAAATTGGAAACTTAAAGAACAAGTATGGAATGACCTTGATAACTAGAAATGGCAGTTCACATAGTTAAGATGAGGCTCTGAATTTTGAATATATGAAAAAATTTAGAGGGTGTTATAGTAGTGACAACACAACATAGCTAATAAATCCATGACATAGCCAAAAGTACCGTATAAACTAAATAAACACTAAAATAGGAAATTGAAACAGTAACAAGTAAGAATGAGTGTCTATGAGTAAGGAGAAAAGACCAATGAATATATTATTGCATGAATAATGACCACCCACTCTTCCCTTAGCACTCACTGTTGGAGCCAAGGATACAAGGAATCCCAAGTGACAGGTCCTAAGTGACAAACCCCTTTCCATGCACCCGAGTGCAACTATTTAATGTGACAAATGAGCTAGTTTTAGGAAACATGTGACTCTGCAGGAAATTTCTACAGGGATACATTATTCAACGACTAATATCTTCCCAAGGTGAAAGTACAGTGCTTCTAAGACTCCCCCAACATTTGACAACCCATGCATATCCACTTCCCTTTTCTACCCACATGACACAACAATAATAGTCATCGAAAGCCCTTATGTAGACTTCGACGCCTAGGGCACTCCTCAACCTCAAGATCCCCTTCGGGCTATGCTACCATTAACATAAAGTGAGCCCAAAAAACACCCATGTCGAGTGACATAAACACAATACCACAATTCCATCCACCAAATAACACACAAAGCCACTTCCTTTCGCATTACCACCTTTAGACAACCACATGCCATTAAATTGCACTTTCGCATTAACGTGCGTTTAACATACATCATAATTGCATAGTGGAGGTAAATAACACACAAAGCCACTTCCTTTCGCATTACCACCTTTAGACAACCACATGCCATTAAATCGCACTTTCGCATTAACATGCGTTTAACATGTAAATCTATTTCGATTAACAGCCCAAAGATCATCAATACCGAATATTTCACAAACAGAACTTAATATGATAGATGACATACCTTGATTAACAGCGGAAGATGTAATGGCTGCCATCTACTTTGATCTGACTCCTGACTGTTCCTCTTCTTCAGAATTCAGTTTCTCTCCTCTTGCCCTCACTTCCTTTATGTGCTTCTTGATGGAGAAGAATGCAACTCTTGTGTGTGGGAGAGAGAGGACCCAATCCTTTATATATTATTTAACTCTAATCTGGTACGTCCATCATATACCAATTCAACGCTTAAGATCTAATGCTTTAGATTAGAAACTGCTTTAGTGCTTTAATGCTTTAAACTGCTTTAGTGCTTTAATGCTTTTAACCGGGTCACATTAAGGTTTAGAAACTGCAGATTTCTAACATTCTCCCACTTGACCCGATTATTCATAATATTAAGCGTTGAACATCATACTATGATAAATTGCTGAGAGTTATGGCGGTTGTGCACTATTAATTCAATGCATTCCCTTCCATATACTACAATACCAGCAATCCATCAATTCATACTCATAATTTATATAAAACAGCATAATGGTCCACATAATGTCTTATATCATAATGATTAAACATAATATCTTTATAAGACTCTCTCTTGTTTAAAATTACATAAAATACGTACTACTTCATTAAAACAAGAGACACATAATTGTATATCAGAAACACATAAAAGAGCTCAGAATGTCACACATCAATTGTCATTAATACAACCAAGACCTATTCTTTGAACATGTTCCTTAAATTGTATTGGTTGTAACCCTTTCGTCAAAGGGAATCATAAGTTCTGTCCTGATGTGCATGATTGACACTCTTTGTTTCTGAATCTCATCTTTCACAACAAGATACTTCAGATCTATGTGTTTGGCACCTTTAGAGTACTTGTCGTTCTTTGAGAAAAATACTGCTGCAGAGTTATCACAACAAATTTTCAGCGGCTTGCTAATGGTGTCGACAACCGCAAGTCTTGAAATAAAGTTCCGCAACCATAATGCATGAATTGTGGCTTCAAAACATGCCACAAATTCTGCCTCCATAGTGGATGAAGCAACGATAGTCTGTTTCGCACTTTTCCATGATATGGCACCTTGAGCAAACATAAACAGGTAACCAAAAGTCGATTTTCTAGTATCGATGCATCCAGCAAAATCTGAATCGCTATATCCGATCACCTTTCTGTACAGGAACTGTCCCAGGTGAACATTTACTCATTCCAAATCTCTCTAGAATCCTTTCGACATATCCTTTCTGAGATAAATAAACTTGCTCCCACTGATCCTTTGGTATATACAGTGATCAACCGTATTTTCCTTAAAACCAAAGGATGTAATAATGGTATTGAACTTAATATACCATTGTCGGGATGCTTGATTAAGCCCATATATTGACTTCTTAAGTTTACACACCAATTGTTCTTTTCCTTCTATAGAAAAACCCTCAGGTTGATCCATATAAACATCCTCATCAAGATCTCCATTTAGAAAGGCTGTTTTCACATCCATTTGATGCAACTCCAAATCATAATGAGCTACTAATGCCATTATTATTCTTAGTGAGTCCTTTTTCGAAACAGGAGAAAATGTCTCCTTGTAATCAACACCATCTTTCTGAGTGTAACCCTTAGCAACAAGTCTAGCTTTATACCGTTCGATATTACCACTAGAGTCGTGTTTGGTTTTAAAAACTCATTTGCATCCGACTCTTTTACAGCCATGTGGTAATTCAACGAGATCCCAAACTTCATTATGTTGCATGGATTTCATTTCTTCTTTCATGGCATTAATCCATTCCTTTGACTCTTCACTTTTTACAGCATGTGAAAACGAAACTGGATCCTTATTGATTCCAATATCATAATCTGATTCTTGCATATAAACCAGATAATCATCAGAAATAACTGACCTACGATTTCTTTGAGGTCTTCTTAATGCTACTTGTTGTGGTTCATGCATATCAGCATTATGCATATCAGCATTATGTAAGTCATTTCCTTCAGGAAGTACTTCTTCATTTATATGTTGTTCATTATCATCATGCTGTTCTACAACAGTTGGAACAATATTTGGAGTAATAGTAGATGGAGGAACTATTCTAGGCAATGTAACATTTACCCTTGTTTCCTTTATTTCTACTATTTCTCTTCTTGTACTCCCACTGACTTTACCATTCTCAATGAATCTTGCATTACCAGTTTCTACAATTTCTTGGACTATGATTAGGACAGTAAAACACATACCCTTTAGATTTCTCAGGGTAACCTAAAAATTACCCACTGATCGTTCGAGAATCTAATTTCTTTTCATGTGGATTATAAATTCTCGCTTCCGCTGGACAACCCCAAACATGCAAGTGTCTTAAGCTAGGTTTCCTGTTAGTCCATAACTCAAAAGGAGTCTTTTGAACAACTTTACTAGGAACCCTATTCAACAAATAATTAGCGGTTTTGAGAGCATACGACCACAAATTCTTAGGTAGTGTAGAATCTGACATCATACTCCTAATCATATCCATTAACGTCCTATTGTGCCTTTCTGCTACACCATTTTGCTGTGGTGTACCTGGCATTGTGTATTGCGCACATATGCCATGACTTTCGAGGAATTTTGAAAATGGACCTGGACACTGGCCTGACTCATTATATTTACCATAATATTCACCACCTCTATCAGACCTTATGATTTTCACCTTTTTATCTAATTGCCTCTCAACTTCCTTTACAAACGTCTCAAGGACATTCACAGATTGAGATTTTTCATGAAGCAAATAGACATAACCATAACGGGAAAAATCGCCAATGAAAGTGATGAAATACTTTTCTCCATTAAAGGCTGGAGTGTCCATAGGTCCGCAAATATCAGTGTGTATTATTTCAAGAAGCTGGCTGCTTCTAGTGGCTCCTTTCTTATTATGTTTGGTTTGTTTACCTTTAATACAATCCACACATAATTCTAGATCACTAAAGTCCAAATTTTGACAAAATTTCATTACTTACTAGTCTCATCATTCTTTCTTTGGATATATGACCTAGTCTTTTATGCCACAAGAAAGCAGAATTTTCATTCACCATGCTACGTTTACATCCAACATTATTTACTACATTCAACAAGGAATTCGCATAAGTGTCATTCAGTTTCAATTTATATAAACCATCAATTAGAATACCAGAACCGACATTATTAGTATTCTTATATAAATCAAAACAACGAGATCCAATCACACATCTAAAACCAGAATTTTCCAATTTACTTGCGGAAATAAGGTTTCTAGATAATGAAGGTACATAAAGGGTACTGCATAAGTCTAATACATATTCACTTTCCAGAATTAGACGATAAGTCCCAATGCCTTCAATTGAAGATTTCATTCCGTTTCCCATAAAGAGAAAACGATCTTCATTTGGATTTATGGTTCGGATCGTAAGAAATCCCTGCATATTGTTGGAAACATGAGTTGTAGCACCAGTATCAAGCCACCATGTATTAATGGGAACTTCAACTAAATTTGATTCAAAACATACGAAAGAATCATGTGTATTCATGGGAACTCCTGCAAATGAAATAACTATAAGCTCATAACTAACGCGATTCAGATGTAGACATAATAGTATAAAATAGCACTCCTTTGGGTAGATACTATCCTATACTTAACATAATTAAATACCAAAACATAAGTAGGTAACAAATATGTTCAATTAAATAGAACTGACATCTTTGGATGATCAATGTTTATTTAATCAAAATATTTATCAAACCTCATCATGTCAACTAGTTATAGAACAAGACTTTCCTTTGGGTAAGTTCTCAGGTTCTATCATTAGTGACGCCAGTTCTTAATTGGTATTATTATAAGTGGCAATTTCTATCAATAATCATTATGTCACTTATGCACTAAATGATTATTCTGATTTTGACCACTTTGGTGATTAACAAAATCATAAATCTCATGTGCTTAAATAATTTACATACCTTATGCAAAACAATCAGTCATAGAGCAATTAATTTTATGCCCAAATTTCACACGTCAATCGTAACTGTAACTTTCCTACAGGAGTTCTACTCAACTCTGTACTAAAAATGATTGCTTTGTTAGTCTTCTTACAGTGCACAAATTCGATTATCTACCAGGATTCAATAAGAACTCTTACAGAATGAACAACCAGGTTGTAATAGCATATCGCATTCTGAATTCTTATAGAATGAACATAATTATAATTCCCTTTCGAAATGAACATGATGAATGAACATAATTTCGAAATCGAAATGAACATGATGAATTAACATAATTTCGAAATCGAAATGAACATAATTCCCTTTCGAAATGAACATGATACGCACATCGCATTTACATGTTTCGAAATGAACATGATTTACGTAATAGCACATCGCATTTTAATACATTCATTTAGCCCCAAACCATGCCCTCATTTCTTACAAGTTCGAAAACTTTATTGCAATTCTGTAATCGTTCCATATCAACCCGACGCTGATTAATGGTAACATATATAAATTAAATCTATAATGTAATGTAATAGAGGATTTACGCAATTCAATCAGGCAATCAAAGGAGCGTATAGATGTTGTTACGCGTGTACATGAGCATGCATATAGTATTTGTGTAGCGATAATGCTTGTATAATAGGCACATAAAAATCCCAGAGGTCGAGGGATCGAAACCTATTAACTTGTGAGGCATGTAATCTTTGAAAAATGAGAGGTTGTTTGAGAGTACCCGACGCTGATTGCAGCCAGAGAAGGCCTTTCTGTAAAGCAATAATCGACGCATGCCAACATAAGAGGGATCCAGTCCGCCATTGGAGGGCTCCAGCAATCCTGCAAAGAATTCAGCTTTGCGTTCCAAATCCTCCTTATCGCCGTCATTTTGCAAATTTTCAGTGGCATTTTGGAGTCCTTCTCTGATGGGATCTTTTACCTGCTCTTCCATGCTTACATATTCATTTTGGTATGTCCTGTAATGTATCTATTACGGAGAGCAGTGGACTGACGTCCACCCTTCTCGCCCAGCTTGATAGGTTTCGTGTTAGAGAGCCAAATAGGCCAATTAAAAAATCCGAACTGGCGCGTTTCACCAAGAAAGTGCAGGTAGGATACTTGATTAATACACAGTACAGAAGGGAGACGGAGCAGATAAGGGCACATGCAAAGGAGGCGTTGGCATTTTATGAGGATCTCCTTTTAAAAAGAATGAGGCGATCGAGGATGGAATGATAAAACAGATTCCAATGATTTCGACTTAAGAAAGAACTCAATTACCAATAAGCCACGATGGGCGAAACGAATCTTGATTGGATTTGATTAACATCATGAGTAAAGCACATAACAGATCAATTGCAATCATAGGAAATATTCAGTTATTGATTGGTAGCTCTGATACCAAATGTAAATCTATTTCGATTAACAGCCCAAAGATCATCAATACTGAATATTTCACAAACAGAACTTAATATGATAGATGACATACCTTGATTAACAGCGGAAGATGTAATGGCTGCCATCTACTTTGATCTGACTCCTGACTGTTCCTCTTCTTCAGAATTCGGTTTCTCTCCTCTTGCCCTCACTTCCTTTATGTGCTTCTTGATGGAGAAGAATGCAACTCTTGTGTGTGGGAGAGAGAGGACCCAATCCTTTATATATTATTTAACTCTAATCTGGTACGTCCATCATATACCAATTCAACGCTTAAGATCTAATGCTTTAGATTAGAAACTGCTTTAGTGCTTTAATGCTTTAAACTACTTTAGTGCTTTAATGCTTTTAACCGGGTCACATTAAAGTTTAGAAACTGCAGATTTCTAACATAACATACATCATAATTGCATAGTGGAGGTATGTCACGCCACGCAACCATAATTTCGATAAGAGTCAATAGGGTGACGGGCATGCTACCAAAAATCCCACTAACCTTGCTCATCCACTCAGGGAAAATTAACAAAATATTGCTCATCCACTCAGGGAAAATTAACAAAATATTATTATATAATCATAATAATAAATAAACAATTATATAGGTATAAGATAATATTTGGAAGGATGTACATTAATATAAAAGAATTTAAATTTTAGTTAAGAAATTAAACCCATTTGAATGTAACTTTTCTATTATTTAATATAAAAAAATTAATACATAGTATAAAATATAATATTTTGGTGAATCTAAATTCAAAACCAATTAAAATAATTTTAAAAATTTAATTATTAAAAATAGATAAAACACGGAAGGAAAAATGCCGAAAGTTCGTGGAATGTTAATCAGAATGAAGCTGCAATTGAATAAACATAGTCGTATAAGTCTCCCCGAAGTCCTTAAAGTTCACCTCCCGAAAAATCATCAAATAAAAGTAAAAATATTAAGAGTTAAACATTATAAAAGATATAATTTGGACTGGATTGGTCATGAAGAGTTGCCTTTCTTCAGGTCAATGGTAATTCGAAATGGGTTGCATTTGAGATGCGGGACACGCCATCAACATTTTAGTGTGATCCACTTTAAAGTGGATGACTATAAATTTAGATGGTAAACTTTTATTAGGATTATATTTTTATAATTAATTTAATTTATATATATTTAGACGGTAAATTTTTAGTAAGAATATATTTTTATAATTAATGTAATATATTTGTATATAATTAATTTTAAAATAAAATAATTATACTTAAATTATAAATTTTAATATATATATCAAAGAGATTTATAATAATCAGTGAATAAGCGCGTTGTTAAGGCGCTTTGTAAGCAAAGGTCACCGGTTTTAGTCTCGCCGATACCAAAAATCCAGCATGGTTTTTGCTAGTGCAGCTTAGGCCGGGTGCGATCCCGGGTGCCTTTGATGGCTTAAATCCCCCTGAGTCGTGGTCTCTCAGCCACAGGGTAAGCGTGATTTTCAAGATTCACCCATTTATCAACCAAAAATAATAATTTTCAGTGTATATATATATATATATATATATATATATATATATATATGTTTGTTGTTTTGTTTTTTAATTAAAGCTTATAAAAATAGTTCTTCAAAAATTGTTTTGAAGTTTTTTTTTAGTCTATAGAGGCCATTTCAAAATGAGTATATATTTATTTATCAATGCATGTTCTACATATTTGTTTTAAATAAATAAACATATTGATATCTAACTCAATACATAAAGCTTATAAAAACAGAGACTACAATTCTGAGAAAATAGAATAATGATGAAAATGTTGAGTGTCGATAAAATGTTCTTTTTCCACCATTTGGCTTGCCAGAAGAGAGAGAGACTCTTTTGCACATCTTTCAATTGACATGTTGAATTCTTGATATATGTGAGTTGCTACCACTTCCTGAAAGACCTCTTCCAGTTGGGGAATATTTTGACGCCAGAAAGCACTACATTCACTAGAGTACCCTTGTCAATATACCAATCCAAAACCTCTTTTGAATGGCCGAAGAGTTGGAGCTTCCTTAATCCATGGCTTTTTGCAAATATTAAGTAAAATGTGAATCCAATTAGTTATGATTTAATGTTGGAACCTTTCCCTAGCCCTAGACTGATATAGAAGTAATGCTCATTTGATAAATGAAACACAATAGCAGGCCCACATTTTTCAGGATGATGTATTTTTTTGCCATTGAAGAAGGCGCAAGCAAATAATTCATCAATTATTTGAAGAACACACCTACAAATTTTCCGCCTCTTTTGTCCATCATCTATTTAATCCATGGCTATTTTAATTTTAGGTAAACCACTAGAATATTTGGTTTGTGCGTTAACTCCCTATACTGCTAGTGTACCCCCTTATTGTTATTAGTGCAACCCCCTTATTGTATTGTTGTGCTCATGTATTCCCCATGTTTCTATTATTGTGCCCCATAGAAGCCCACTATTGTTATTGTTGTGCCCCTGCAATATGATTGTATGTAGTCACTAATTATATTGGGACCCCTTAGACTCCTATATATAGAAAGGAGGTCTTGTGATTGGTATCATGCAAGCATTGTTCATTTTTGTGATGTAAAGGAGGTTTTCCCTTCAAAGAGGCTGATTTTGAGGTCATTGATCTATATTTTCTATCTTTTTGTGATCTTGTTGCATAACATCTGGTATCATAGCTTTGGATTCTAGGGTTTCGCTTCTCCGAATAGGTCATCGTGGAATTTTCGCTATAACATTTTGTTGTAGTGGCTACAACCACCCTCCAAAATTTTGTCGTAGTCTACTTTGGAGCCTCCCCAACAACCTTTCAGAACACTTTATCTTGCTTCATCAAGTACTCAAGCTTCAGTGTTTTCCTCGTACAAAGGCAGCCTGTCGATCACAGTTGATCCATTCCCCTCACAGGTTTCTCACTCGGAATTGTTCGGGTTGCAGACTGAGCAACTTCCCCTTGAAACTTGCGCATTTCTGGAGGGCAACCAACCTTCCCTCTAGAAATTATGTAATCCTCTCTGGCAGCATGTTGGGCTCCAAGATTCTGCAATCCTACTAGCTAGCACTCCCAGTAAGATTTGCGCAAATTTCCTCGGCAGGGCTGCTTAGCCCAGGATTTGCGCAAATCTGAGTAGCAGTCAGCTGCTCTGCCCAGAAATTGCAAAATATTCCTGAGCAGTCAACCCAACTCCCAGCCATGAATGCACATTTTTCCCAAGCAGTGGTGCAACTGCATGCATGGACAGTCTAGTTGACTAGTTCCACCCGTGACCGAGGAAACTTTACTTGCATGCATGCATGAATTTCTCTTCCCGGAATAGCAAGAGACAACATGCAAAAGACATCCCATGATTCAAGGAGCTATTTTTAGCAGCCAGGGGTTACATGCAAAGCTGTTTTAGAAGTTTCCCTCCAAGTGTCGCTTTTTCCTATATTTGTGGCATGCACGTCACGAGACCAAAATTATTTATTCGACGCATCAGATCTCATTCATTCACATCAATCTTGGAGCTCTAACATCCCATAACACATCCAAGACTCTTCGACACATCCGACTCAGATATTCACGGGTAAGTGGCCTCAACTTGTCTTTTTCATCATTTCTGTCGCTTTTTGTGTATTTGCTTGTGTGAGTGTTATTTTCTTGATTTCTTTGAACGCTTGCTATTGTTTACATGTATACTAGCTTGTCCTAGCTCTTTTCAATTTTCGCTGCTATCTCACTGCTATCACATGGATGAAATTGATTTGCACGGATGTTCGCCCAACAGGCGAACTGCTTCACCCACATGCATGTTGATCTGTTTGCTAAATCTTTCACTCATGTTTTGCATGCAATGTTAATCCCTTCTACTATCAGTTAGTGTCGCCATGAATTTACTATCTTATTTTCTTTTAGTTGCTTGTTGGCAAGTCAGGCCAACCTTGGCCCGGGCTCTGCCTTCACCAAGGTTGCATTGCGCAATCTCGGGAAGGAAGGCTCACCTTCCTCTCTATAAATACACATTCTTACCTAGCACTAGCCTATAGGATTTTTTTGTGCATTTCTGGAGGACAATGGCTACTTGGCCCAAGAAATTATGCAAATCTGTCCCTGGGCCAGTAGTCCTTCCCAACTAGGATTGCGCATTGTGCAATACCAACAACGAGCTGCCTGATTTGATTGTGCATTTCACAGATCCAATAGGCAATCCTACCTCCTCGATAGCCCAGAATTCCTTTTTCATAGTTCTAGCAGCCAATCACCCAGCCTCCTAGTAAAATTTTCATAATCTTTCTCATCAGTTTCCTAGGTATGACATGTGTCCTTCCCCAGATTTGCTTTGTTTCCATTGACATATTTCTTTCCATGCATGCTTCTTGTTTCTAGATATTCCACGTGTTCATCTTCCTCAATGGCTTCCAAGAGAATAGGATCACGGGACACTGATGGAGTTGCAGCTCGAACAACAATTGAGCAGGTGTCCTCTAGTCTGCCAACCTATGAAGATACGAATTTGTATCTAGACAAGGACATCAAACTAAAGTGGCAAGAGGTTAATGAAACATTCACACACACTTTTGGGGAAGACCTCGAAGACGTCAGGTGTACGTGAACATTCACAAGTCCGGCTTGTACCGGCTTGCATGTAGATACCACATGTTCCCATGTGCATACGTGATTCACTCGATCGTCTCCCACTCTAACCCCAAAACGATGACCTTCAGCAATGTCAGTGGGACGAAGCTTGCAACCTTCTGGGCATGAGATTATGATGAGATGTATCATATGTTAGAGCCCGCGACTATCATGAATCCTCAGTTCAGCTTTCCAAGTAGTAGAGGTAATTCCAGAGACATTCTGAAGGATTGGGTAAAGGAGCCAGCTCGTTTTGGGATGACACCCAACCAGATCTACAAGACAAAGATATTGAGGAAGGCATACTAATACATGGTCATATTCGCATGTCGACTGAGTGGCCAAGCAAGCACTGAAACCTTCCCTTAGAGTTGGGTGATCGAATTGGACCAACTGGCTAGAGAAGGAAGACCATGTAACTAGTCCACCATACTGGCTCACCAGCTGAAGGAACAAGTCACGAAAGCTCGATAGTCACCTGAGGGTATGAATGCATAGATTTACATGTCTGCTTACATCCTAGATGTATTCTATGCTCGACAATATTTCCGGGGCTTGGAGTGGGCATGGTCACCGACGTAGACTTTTGTGAACACATATTTCAAGTTGTTATCCGAATGCAGCTTCAGGGGAGTAATCATACAAATGTTCGACCATTTTTCACCCGAGTGTACAGGTTGATATTTGAATAGGATCCACCCTACATGTCAAAGGAAGCAATGTAGGCATTGTTAGGCATTGCAGATTGGTATGCCTCACCATCCGAAACTTTCATCCGAATGTTCAGTGCGGAGAAGCCTCTGCATGTGCTACCAAAGTTTGCCTTGGACGTACTTTTCATGCAGGAAGTAGCGTATCATATCTCAGCAGGATTGACAACTAGACTACAACAGAAGAAGAAGGCACCTTGGCCCACTCTTGCGTTCCAGATTAGGTTATATGAGATACGGAGTATCAAGCAAGCGAATGTTGAAGAAGAACAGATGAAGAAGTACCCATTCGATCTACAAAGCTTCAACCCATATGACCCACATTGCATTGTGAAGGATCACTGCATGAGAGTTTAGTTCAACTTGATCCATGGGGAATTTCATTAGGCCGAGGAAGAATCATGGAGGTATTGCTACAATTCTTCCATACCCAATGAACAGGTTGGCTTTGCCGTAGATTGGTTAGCAAAGTAGCAGGAAGCAGCATCATGGAGAGCACGAGTAGTAGCAGCAACATCAATAGCAGAGGTAGCAGAGCCAAACATACCTGTGCACGACAAAGGGAAGAGGAAGATTGTCGACCGCATGGAGGAGGAGAAAAGCTACAAATTTTGAGCGGATCCACTTGTAGAACAAGCAACTATGGCTATTCAGGCAAAGAGGCAGTATAGCAACAAGTGAATCGCGCAAAGGCAGAGGGATAAAAAGAGAATGGAAGAAGGAGAGAAGGAGTTGCATGAGCTGAGGGAGCAACTCCAAAAGAATAAACGCTGCACCAATAGGAGAAGGAAGTGCAGCAACAGCAGATACAGCAGGGGTGCATCATGTACAGACAAACGAAGCAACGCCCGTACAAGTAGTTGATTCATATAAACGAATGGCATCAGGGGAACAGGGTGAACCATTGCAAGGGAAAGACTTTTCTCATGAGATAGAATAGGCACTTGAACAGTTGGATGCAGACATGGAGAAGCAGGAGCTGGAAGGGGACACCGATCTCATGCCTCACCCCAGAGAGGTCAATTCACCCGCTTCTTCGCATCTATATGATGAGAAAGTCTCAAATTACCAAGGAGGCACTAAGATCCTTGGTGGTCATACGGAAGCAGAGATGCACGACATCTCTTGTGACGAATATCATCACAAAGTTGTGCAGTCTCAGAAAGAATCGACTCCAGAGGACCAATCATCCCCTGTGCAAGATGAAGAGCAAGTGTTCATGACTAATGTGCACAAGTATCTATCTTCTTTGGTCGATGCAACTAGAGTGTATGTCAAAGACACCAGCTCAAGTGTTCGCTTCCTCATAGCTAAGAATGAGAGAATGTAGAAGGAACCACATGTGGTTAAGAAAGGGGGAAACATGGTGACAATGTCCGCCCGAGCTAAACTGAAGAAGGGAATACTAGATGAAGTATTGTCCCTTGATACAATTATGTGAGAATTATATTCCATGTTCGGTACCATGCACCAAGCAGCCATCCATCTCCATAAATGGTAGTAGAGATGAGTGAGAAGAGCACATATATTGAAGAACATACATGTTGTCATTAACAACATGCAATCATGGACGATGAGGTACAAGGGAGCCTCAATTCACTCAAAGATGATGAGGGCAAATGTTGTCCAACTGCAAGCACGTATTCAGAGTCAGATCCAGAACTATGAAGACCTATCAAAACTCATCACTAGCACACATGCTTCCCATGCACGAGTATTCAAGAGCATGGATGTTATAGTGCACGCTCATGTGATCACATCACTTGGGACTCTCACCCAGGCTAAGACAAAGAAGTAGGTCCGATAGGAGCTTGACTCGTACTTCGACGAGTTGATACGCATCGCCACCAGCCTAGAATTTCCTATCAGTGCAGACATCATGTGCAAGTACGTTGTTGGTCTGGCCACATTGAAGAAAATGATGTGCATGCTCTAAAACAAGTTGGACAGAGGAGCCCGAGCAGTGTACCCAGATGCAATGGAGGCAAGGTTCAGGTTTCAGACGGATGTCACAGTAGAACACGTGGACACTATCAAGGACTACCAATCTTGGCATCAATATGTTACTGTTGATCAGCATAATATGTCGAGCAGTTGGAACTCTATGGTTGTTTAGGTCAAAATGATGTCTAGTTTGGATGGTTCAAGCCATTGTTCACATGGGTACATGTGCATTGTAATGCTGAGTCATGTCAAGTGTAAGTCTCAATAGTGGATGTAACAATCATAGAGTAGGTGAAGAGTCATGAGGGTAGTTGAACGGTCACAAAGGGGAATGTCAAGGGTCACCCCACCCTTTGCTATAAATAGTCCCTCATAACTCATTGTATAGGCTTTTTGTCAGCTAAGCTTCTACTAAGACTCCCTTGAAGAAGGCTTGGACAATATTGTAATGCGCCTTGGCTTCTCCACTACACAGAGCTAGTACATCTCTTTGGAGGAGCAGACGGATGTGGCTATAACGTTTCATTGATGGGGCTAGCGGGTTTACATGGATGTACTGAATGATTGGAACTTACGCTTTTACATAATAGAAGCCAACACATTTTCATGCGTATGTTGTTATTATAGTTGGATTGCTTTGGTTGCCTTAATGATATATGTTGTTTAACTTACATATTTGTGTATGAAATGATTCACATGCAATTATATGGATCTTGTTGCAAATGTGTTGTATATGCTGTTAATGTTGCCATCGTCTGTGTCAACTGCTCTGCTGGACACTAGACATACCTTTCACAAGAACCTGGCTGTAACAACGGTTGCACTCATTCGGGCTGATTTGTGAGTGATGTACGTGTTATGTTACCTTCTATGTTGTGACTACTGCATCCGAGTGGACTGCTCCGTCGGAAGCTGTGTATGTCCTTTTGTGTTGTGTGTTCCTAGCCGAGTTGGGACTGATCCCTTCAACCTGGAACTCACCTTCACCCTCTTCTCCCCCTTTTTGTGTTAGAACCTCTCATACATCTTCCTTGACGCACTACTACAGTCACACCCTTGCTACTAACAGGGTTATCTTACTTTCCTCTGTGTGACATCGCAGTCAAGGCATTACCTTACAACCCACTTCTGGGACTCCTACACCAAACGGTCTGAGGTATAATTGGGACTTCTTATCGATGAGATCCCCTTGACATGTTGGCCGGTCCAACACCGTCAACAATTTTTTTCTACGATGTGTCAAAATCTGAAATTACAAACCATTTGCTCTGAAATCTTCATAACCTTGGGTTCGAAGTTTAGATCTTGTCTCGCTATATGTTCAGAGATATGGTCCAAGGAATTTAGTGTTTTTGTAGGCTCCATAATTACATCCCAAACATGTGAACTTGGGAAAATCATCATAACTCTCATTGAGCATCAGATTAAAATTTCATAAGAATTTAGAGAACCTGGACAGACTGTAGTTTTCTGTGAAGCAGTTTCAGGCCCGAAGGTTGAAACAGTAATATGTGGCACGTCGTACAAGTTTTCTCTATTGAACTAGTCTATAATAATGTTATCATGGGCGATTTGGCATAACTCTTTCTTGAAGAAACCAATCTTGATCATACTTGTGGGTTTGGAAAGAGGACTCAGAGGGCTACCACAGTATGCAATTTGAGAACTTGGAGATACGAAATTACAGAGTTACGGTGATTTCAATATCGAGCTCCTAAAATCAAGAAAAATAATGGCTCGAATCAAGAAAATAGAAACACCTAGTAAGAAAAATTGGAGGGATGATTCGAAGAATGTGATCGAAGATATGATCACTAAAATCAATGGTATAGAAGTAAAACTGAATGGAAACTTGGAATATTTAAGGAAAGACACGAAAGGTTTGAAGGAAGGTGGGACAAAGTCGCTACAAGAAAGGCTTCCTAATGACGAAAAGGTAGTAGAGGAAACTCCTGATGAGAACAAAAGAAATGTTAATCATGATTTCATAGACTCTAATGTTGGAATGAAGACCCACAATATTCAAAATATAGATATAAGTTTGATAGCAACGATCTGGTAACTTGGATACTACAGATGGAGAAATATTTTGATCTACATGATGTGCAACCATAAAAAAAGATACATATTACATCTTTATATTTAGAGCCGAATTAGTTTGTATGGTACAGAGGGCGTTGTTCTTGTAAACCACTTGTCACATGGTCAATTTTTGTGGAGGAAATGATATCATATTATGAGGATACAAAGAGAAACAACTTCTTTAGCCCATTGATAAATCTCAAACAAAAGGGTTCAATGAAAGAGCACATTGAGGACTTCCAAAAATTGAATATCAGAGTAAATGATATTCCAAAGGAGCATAGGATTGATGTCTTCATAGGGACTTTAAATGTTAACATCCAACATGAGGTTCGACTTTGAGAACCTGATTCATTGGAGAAGGCATTCAGGGTGGTAAGAAAAGTGGAAAGAGAAATAATGGAAACAAGGAATTTCACCACTCATAACTATAAAGACGGAAGTGTTACTACTCCTAGCCCTCCACAACCTACAAGGTTGACACCATAACAATTGGAGGAAAAAAGAGAAAAAAGGCTTTGTTACAGTTGTGATAGCAAATATACTATAGGTCTTAAGTGTGCTGAGAAGAAATTATTTTACACAGATTGTGAAGAGGAGGAAGAAAAGGATCAAGAAACATCAAAATAAGAGGATATACACTAAGAAACAAACCCTGAGAAAGAAGAAATGAATCTGACCATATATTGTAATGCATTGACAACAATTACCATTCCTCAAACTCTCAAGATAGAAGGACATATCAAGAAGAAAAAGGTAGTAGTGTTTATTGATCTGGGTAGTACCCTTAATTTTATTCATTGGAAGATAGCCAAGGAATTGAATTGCTTCCTATATCCAACACCATAGTGTCAAGTAATGGTTGCAAATGGAGGAACCATAAATTTCTTTGGAAAGTGGTACAATATCAAGCTATGCATGGGAGAATACCTCTTGAATAGTCCAATGCTTTCCATTTCAATGGGTGGTGTTCATGTTGTACTAGGATTCTAATGGTTACAATCTTTGGTGATGATAACTTTCAATTTTCAAGAACTTTTCTTGGGAAGGAATGGAAGTTGAATTAAGGGGTATCGCAAGGAATCCGAGAAAGATAATTAGCTCTAATGGCATGACAAGGCTTCTAAAGAAAAAATAGCGTGGTGTAATATATTCACTACATGTTCAAACAACGAAATCATCTATTTCTCTAGATCTCCAAAAAGTCTTGGACAATCAATCTAAGGTTCAAATAGTGGAAGATCACATCGAGCATCAACAACAAGTTCTCCAACTCTTAAAGGATAACCTCACTTGGGTGAAAAATCGAATAAAACAACAAGCAAGTCAACATCGCAACAAAATAAATTTTGATGTAAGAGATTGGGTATTTTTATGCATACAACCATACAAACAAATGTCCCTCAAGCAAGCTAAGAAGGATAATAAATTATCACCTAAATACTATGGTCCTTACAAAGTGTTGCAAAAGATTGATACTCTGTCATACAAATTGGAGCTTGCTACATCTTCCTGAGTGCACCCAGTTCTCCATGTTTCATGCTTGAAGAAGGCTATATGTGACAAGCTCCCAATTCTAACAATATTATTGGAACTTGACGAGGAAGGAAAAATCATATTGGAACCTGAAGCAGTCATAGAATCAAGAACCCTACAACTCCAAAATTGATTAATTTCAAAGTTTTTCATAAAGTGGAAGAACTTACTCGTTGAAGACTCCACATGGGAGGATGATAATTTTATACAGAAGCATTCATAACTACTCAATAATTGAGGACAACACTTTTTGGAGGAGAGGGGCATGTTAGATCCCTATACTGCTAGTGTGTGCCCTTATTGTTATTAGTGCAACCCCCTTATTGTATTGGTGTGCTCATGTAGTCCCCATGTTGTTATTATTGTGCCCCATATAAGCCCACTATTGTTAATGTTGTGCCCTTATAATATTATTGTTATGTAAGCTCTGATTATCTTGGGACCCTTTAAACTCCTATATATAGAAAGAAGGTCTTGTCATTTGTATCATGCAAGAATTGTTTATTTGTGTAATGTACAAGAGGTTTCCCCCTCGAAGAGGCTGATTTTGAAGTCATTGATCTATCTTTTCTATCTTTTTGTGAGATGGTTGCATAACATTGTGATTCTCAAATATATATATATATATATATATATATATATATATATATATATATATATATATTTTATGTGCAGCCAAAACATTGAGATGACTAGGAAAGGAAGAATGTGTGTCGGTTATATGATAGGGAAACTGTCCATTCATTCAAACACTGATAAATTCTCTCTTGTCCACATTCTTGGACAATCTAGGTTATAAAGAACCTCCTTTTAAGCCACACTCAAGAAACTGCATAAAGTGAATAAATGAGTGACCGATTCTGAATCTTGTTAACATAGGGCACACCTTGTTTGACTGACTCCCAACCTCTTTTCACTAAATTATTATGTGTGAGGATAAAATTTTGAAGTTCCATCCAAAGGAATAAATAGGTTTTTAGGCGACGATTTCATTTCGATATAGCCAGAAACCAACATTTAGTTCCTTCACTTGTTGAGTCCAATACCTTGCAATCCTTTTTCATTTTGATAGAACCAAATTCCTTATTTCTTTACTAAAACAATCAGTTATGTATTCTTCCCAGAATCAATCCATTTTGAGCTAGAGAGGAAGTAAAAGATGACCATTCAATCACTATATCTCTTGGAAAAACCAAGTAGTTTGTTGTGAACCACTTTTGAAAGGATTTTACTTGTTTATTTGAGAATGCTGCATCTGACAAACATAACATTCCTATTATCTTTAATGTGAAAACTAGTTTTAAGGAGGGTCATAGAATACCATCACCACCAATCCATAGATCACTACCAAATATCATTGATTTACCATCCCCCACCTACTACACAAGTCACTTATTGATTATTGAGTAATGCGTGATCAAGGCCTTCCACATAATGGAGGCCCCCATGCCAAAGTCTTATCTTAAGGCTGATCCAATCCGCTTCAATCTAATTTTACCAATTTGTGTCTCTCATTAGCCTCCTCGACAATCTATTATGAAACATGCATCTCTATCTGATTTGAGCTACAACTTCCTTTACAAAACAGAAAAATGTTTTTAACCCACAACTCCCTTGATTTTTTCGAATGAACAATTTTCTTCTAGTGCACAAGAGTAGTTACATCCTTCTTCTTTCCTTTCCATAAGAAATTGAAGCAAACCTCTATAAAATTCTTATAGCTTACATGGCTAATATCATCTCTACATATGTTATACTTATAATAAAATTTACATGGCTAATATCATCTTCATATATGTTATACTTGTAATAGAGTATGAGAAGCATATGTTCTCGTTATAATAAAATTTAGAAATGATTTGACAAAAATACAAATGGAACTTTCACCATTAGCCAAACACTAACTTTCATTAATTTTGTGGAAAAATCCCTTTCAATATAAGTGGAAGTGATAAATGAGAAGTGATTATTAATCTTGATAGTTGCAAAGCCTGTTGGTCTATACATACATATATGTAAAATTTTGGAAGTGTTGGAAAATATAATTTATTTCTCCCATAGAAAGATGGGCATTGTGGGTATAGAGTCTTTCTTAACATGTATTCTTACAATTTTGGCGGCTTATTCAACTATTACTAGATTAATAGAAATATACCAATTATTTAGGTTGTTGATCATTAACGTATTCGTCTTAGTCATTAAAGGGGTTGTGCCATAGTTCCATATGGATAAATAGCGGTGTCCCAAAATTGAACTTTATCATTTTCCTTGGCTCCTGAAAAAACGGCTCATATAAACTTTGACCGAGAACAATGTCTATAAGCATTTTCGCTTTAACCTTTTGCTTGACATGGATTTGGTTCATATATTTGGTGGGATATGCTCTTAAAATGGAGTGTTGGAGACAACGGAATCTAACAACCAAAGACATCATTGTACTTCGTTGTGCTCAACATCGGAATTCATATATAAAGCTTGACATAGTATATATGCTAAAAATTCAAATGTCCTGAATTTTTGTTTAGTTTTGGTTTTACGAGTTTCGGTATCATGCAGTGTTGTCATGGAGGTAAGTGTTGGCTATTCTGGTTAGGTTTTGAATGTTACATCTAAAGCAAAATGGGCAATCCTTTACCTTAAAATGCAGGCGTTCGTTGGAATTATGTTGTATATTGTAAGGCATTTCATTATAATTTCTGGTCTAGATTCACAAAAGTGTAAGGGTTAGAGTGTTCCCTACAAGTTACACTTATCGTTATTCTGTCCTTTTGGATGGAGCATGTGTTTATGAACCTTTTGATTTTGATTCTTGAAAATTATATTTATTAATGCCTAGAGTAAGTTTTTTGTTTTTTTTTTTTTTTTTCTGAGATAAGTTTAGGTAGTTTTAATAAAGTAATATGGTAGAAAGCTGTATGAAATATTTTTGATCGAAAGGTAAAAATGTCGCTGAACTAGTTTGTATTTTTGATTGAAACTTTCGGATTGAGAGATAAAAAGGTAGTTTAATTATTCTTTATTTTTGTTTGAAACTTTGTGATATGAACTATGTGTAAGTTTTCTTGCTCACGTTTTATTATCTATCCGCTTTCTAGTTCATGAAGATGATTGGAATGTTAGACCAAACAATGCGCAGTGGAAATAAAATTAAACAAATATACACAGCACATTAAAAACACAAAACCATAACACACAGATTTAACGTGGTTCACCCAACCAATCTGGGCTACGTCCACCAGAACAGAGGCATCGGCAATCTTATTTTTCAACAGGAGATTACAACAAATTTAATTCTTTACACATACTCTTAGCTCACCCTATTTTCCCTACATTCTCTACACACACCCACAATCCTCTACGGGATTACTTTTCTTATAGCTGGAGTATAAAACTGAATCATAAATCCCCTCACAACAAATATAGGATGCATTAACTCCTCCTCAAAAAATACTGGAGCTGACATAGCAACTAATCCTATTGTTGTCACATACATGAGATTTTTTCCAAAAAATTAATTAACAGAAAAATCTCAACAATCTCCACCTTGACAACAATTAGCTTGATACCCTGTTCATTTATTATTTTTATCTTTTCTGCAAGCCAAGAGAAGCCAGACACCAACGTAGCTTCTCTAACCAAACTGGTTTCGTGAACATGTCTGCACAATTTTCCTTTGTATGCACTTTTTCAAGAGAAACACCCCTTTTAGTGATAACATGTCTTACAAAATGGTACTTGATAGGTATATGCTTAGATTTACTATGATAGGCCGGATTCTTAGCCAAATGAATTGCACTTTGACTATCACAAAATAACTTGATGTTGTCCTGTAACCTACCCAACTCACCAATCAAACCTTTTAACCAAACTGCTTCTTTTCAAGCATGCGAAGCAGCTATGTATTCTGCTTCAGTAGTGAATAAAGCAACAATATTCTGTAGATTTGACATCCATCTAATAGCTCCACCTGCAAGAGTAAAGACATACCGTAAAGTTGATCTTCTCTTATCCAAATCACCTGCAAAATCGGAATCAACATGACCGCAAACAAATTCACTACTTTTGTTATAAGTGATACAATAATCACTTGTGCCTCTCAAATACCGAAGCACCCATTTCACTGCTGACCAGTGTTCTTTTCTTGGATTTTCCATATACCTGCTGACAACCCCAACTGCATGTGAAATATATGGTCGAGTACAAACCATCGTATACATTAAAAAACCTACTACATTGGCATATGGAATTCGAGACATATATTCCTTTTCTTCATTTGTAATAGGACATAAACTTGAAGAAAGCTTAAAATGGGAAGCTAAAGGGACTGAAACAGGCTTCACATTGTTCATACCAAACCTCAAGAGTATTTTCTCAATATACTTCTGTTATGATAGCCACAACTTACCATTGCTCCTGTCTCTGAAAATCTCCATGCCCAAAATTTGCCTTGCTAATCCTAGATCTTTCATATCAAATGTCCTAGCCATCTGAGCCTTTAACCTGTTGATCTCTGTTATGCTTTTTCTTGCTAAAAGCATATCGTCAACATATAACACTAAGATAATGAACATGCCATTACTTAATTTCTTAAATTAAACACAATGATCATATTCACTTCTTATATAATTTTGACTCAACTTGAAAGAAACAAATTTCTTGTACCATTTTTGAGGTGATTGCTTCAGACCATACAATGATTTCTTGAGCCTGCAGACAAATTTCTTGTTGCGATTTTGAACAAACCCTTCCGGTTGTTCCATATAAATCTCCTCATCTAAATCTCCATGTAAAATTGCAGTTTTAACATCTAGTTGCTGTAATTCTAAATCAAGTAAGGAAACTAATGCTAATATAATTCGAATTGAAACAATTTTTACAACTGGTGAAAATATCTCATGAAAATCAATGCCTGCTTTCTGAGAAAAACCTTTTGCGACCAGCCTTGCTTTGTACATGTCCTTTGAACCATCAACACCCCTTTTCAATTTGTACACCCATTTACATCCCACAATTTTTTTGTCTTTAGGAAGTTCTACCAGATCCCATGTGCCATTCTTGTCTAATGCCATCATATCGTCCTTCATAGCTTCTTTCCACTTTTCACTTTTAGAACCTTCTACAGCTTCCTGATAGCACAGAGGTTCATCATCGTTAGCGGTTAAAGCAACTGAAGTAACATAGTCATCATACCTTCTAGGAGGACGTTTAATTCTTGTGGACCTCCTTAAAAATGTTTCTGGTACTTCCACAATTTGCTGATTATTGTCTGTAGGAACTTCTTCATGATCAGCATCTGAATCATGTTCATGATCTACATCTGAAACTTGTTTATGACTTGCATCTGAAACTTGTTCATGATTTACATCTGAAACTTGTTCATGACTTACATCTGAACCATGTTCATCTTGATCATCATCAATATTTGGACTGGTTTCAAACTGAATGTGTTGAAGCTTAGATACATTATCCTTTTTCAATTTATCATCTACATCTGAATTTTCAAGTGAGGATTCATTAAATTTAACATCTATGTTAATGATGATCTTGTGAGTAGTAGGATCCCACAATCTATATCCCTTAGTCCCATCACCATATCCAACAAAGATATATCTTTTTGATTTAGGATCTAATTTAGAACGTTGATGTTTTGGAACTAGAGCATATGCATCACAACCAAAAACTTCCAGTTTAGAATAATCACAAGGATGACCTTTCCATACCTCTTGAGGAATTTTGCATCCTATTGCAGTTGATGGTGATCGATTTATCAAATAGCAAGCTGTAGCAACCGCTTGTGTCCACAATTCCTTCTGCAAATTGGAGTTACTCAACATACTTCTTGCTCTCTCTAAAAGAGTCCTGTTCATGCGTTCAACAACTCCATTTTGTTGAGGAGTATACACAGTGGTTTTATGTCTTTCGATCCCAGCTTCGTTGCAATAATTATCAAATTCCTTTGAATTAAACTCACCACCATTGTCAGTTCTTAGACATTTAATAGTTCTTCCAGTGATGTTTTCAACTAATGCTCTAAACTGTTTGAAAACTGTAAACACATCAGACTTCTTCTTTAACATGTAGACCCAAACTTTTCTAGAGAAATCATCAATAAAAGATACAAAATATGACGAACCTCCATATGAGGTTGTAGGAGACGAACCCCCAACATCAGAATGGATATAATCAAGGATTCCCTTACTAGTATGTTTTCGATTTTGAAACTTCTGCTTGCTTTGTTTCCCAAACAGACAATGTTTGCAGAAATCTAACTTAACGGACTTTAAATTAGGAAGTAACTTACGATCAGATAAAATCTTTAAACCTCTTTCGCTCATATGGCCCAACCTTTGATGCCATAAACGAATAGAATTACTGTCGTTTTCAGACACTATAGAAACATGATCTGACTTTGTTCTTCCTTCTAACTGAAAAAGATTTCCAGCCTTCTTTTCTTTCATTACTAGTAAAATTCCTTTATAAATTTTCATTACTCCACCTTGAATAAAGGTTTTATATCCATTTGTGTCCAGTACTCCTAATGAAATGGGGTTTTTCCTTAGTTTAGGTAAACGTCTTACATCAGTTAAAATTTTATTTGTCCCATCAAACATTTTAAGCTGAATAGTTCTGATTCCCACAATGTTACATGTGACATCATTTCCCATGTAAAGTACTCCATCATTGATTGGTTTATAAGTTTTAAACCATTCCCTATGAATACACATGTGATTTGATGCACCAAAATCTAACAGCCAATGTTGATCATGACTAGACAAATCAACTGATAACACTTCATCACTCATCCCTGTCTTGGATGCCGAACCTGTATTTGTCGTGTTTGCTTCTTGCTTCGCTGTTGAAGAGTCTTCTTTGGATGCTTGTTGTCTCTTCCAACAGTCCTTCTTCAAATGTCCTGATTTGCCACAAAACCAACACTTTACCTTACTCGTTTTCCGTTTCGATTTTGAACGTGAGTCGCTGTGCTTACTGGAGCGTCTTTCTCTAGAACGACCTCTAGCCATCATTGCTTTTGATGTAGAGGTTTCTGAATTTGACCTCTTCCTTGTCTCTTTGGACAACAAAGCTCCAACAACATCATCAAATTCAAGGGTTTCTGATGTACTAATACTTATAGAAGTAACAAAATGATCCCATGACTTGGGCAACGACCATAATAAAGTTATATCTTTATCCTCTTATTCAAATTTTACTTCTATACTTTCTAATTGCACCAGAAGAGTATTAAAGACATTCAAATGATCAGTAATAGCTGTACCTTCCTTCATGCGCAGATTGTACAATTTTCGCTTCAGAAGAATCCTATTGGTTAAGGATTTTGTTATGTACAGCTTCTCAAGCTTTCTCCACAAACCAGCAACAGTTTTCTCTGACATGATGTTAAACAAAACATCATCCGTCAAACACAGTGGAATACCGCTCAGTGCTCTTCCATCCAATTCATTCCATTCATCATCTGTCATGGTGCAAGGCTGTTTGGATTTTCCCAACAGCGCCTTCGCCATGCTTTGTTGCACAAGTAGATCATGCATCTTCACTTTCCAGATTTCGAAGTTAATTTTGCCATTGAACTTCTCGATCTCAAAATGAGCACTTTGATTTTTTGCCATGTTGTAACAAACTGAATCTCCAATTCCAACTTAATAAATAAAGTTAATATCCAATAAAAGATGCCTTTGCCTTCTACTGTGCTGCCTTTACCTTATCATACAATCCCTCTGTTGTACAAACTGCAGATTACAAATAAAAAACAAATAACAAAATTGCAGTTTTACCAAAGCGATTTTTGCTTGGCGCGTTGGCGCTTCTTTGACAGCAGACAATCCGCGTCGGAACAAAAACGGTGTAAGTGACAAAATATTGGCGCACTTAAACCCGTCAATTCTGTGCCAATCGGGATACTGGCACTCTGGCGCGAGTATTAAACTCGGATCCGCGCCATTGGCGCGTCTGTTCCAAAATAAAATGCGCCAACCCGATCACTGTCAGAAATTGGCGCGACTGTCTCTGCCGAAACCGCGCCAATCGCCAAAACTCCACCTTCAGCAGTTCTGTCACACGCACCAGCTCCACAACCAGAGACTTGTAGGTTATGGGCCCTCCACGCTTCCGCTGCGCCGCTCTGATACCACTTGTTAGACCAAACAATGCGCAGCGGAAATAAAATTAAACAAACATACACAGCACATTAAAAAACACAAAACCATAACACACAGATTTAACGTGGTTCACCCAACCAATCTGGGCTATGTCCACCAGAACAGAGGCATCGGCAATCTTATTATTCAACAAGAGATTACAAAAAATTTAATTCTTTACACATACTCTCAGCTCACCCTATTTTCTCTACATTCTCTACACACACTCACAATCCTCTATGGGATTACATTTATTATAGCTGGAGTATAAAACTGAATCATAAATCCCCTCACAACAAATATAGGATGCATTAACTCCTCCTCAAAAAACACTGGAGCTAATATAGCAACTAATCCTATTGTTGTCACATACATGAAATTTTTTCCAAAAAATTAATTAACAGAAAAATCTCAACATGGAATGTCCACCTTAAACTAGTCTATATTTTAGTTGGAAACTTTGGATATGAATTGTGTACAAGTTCTCTTTGCTTTAGGTTTCACCATTTATCTGCTTTCTAATCCATGAAGATGGGTGGAGTGTCCACCCTAAACTTAGGACAGGGAAAACTTGCACACAGTTCTTATCCTAAAGTTTTAGACAATATGAAAGATTGTGAAAATCTCCACTTTCAAACTACCAGTTCGTATTTTGTTTTTTTAATATTAAAATATATATGTTTTTATACTACATTGGTTGAAATTGTGATTTTTGGTAGCTTAAAATGTTTTCTCGAATGCATAAAGAGATTCAATCCTAAAATATCCTTTAGGAACTCTAATTATGTGGACTGGTGAGTTCATTTTCCTAGAGAAGGATCAAAATGTAAAAGAGTTAGACTATGCAAGTGTAGTTTTTTTGGTCAAAATTTAACATTAAATTTTTAGATGTTTAAAATATATTTCTGAATGCATAAATGAAATTAATGACTTGAAAAATCTGGAGAAATTCAGATTATGCAATTTGCAAAATTGATTTTAGGGAAAATTGAGAGGACAATACTCCCATAAAGGACCAAAAAGGAAGAGTCAGATACTGTTTTACTTTTTGAGGGTTTTAGTTAAAAAAAGCTTGTGAAATTGTAATTTTTAATTATTTAAAATGTATTTTTAATATATAAATAAATTTAGTGACTTAAAAAACCAAAAAGCCCTTAAGTTACATGGCTAAATTTAAGATTTCAACGAGTCACCTTGCCATTTAGCTTGAGTAGGGACTTCGAAAAAGGCTGCTCATAAAATCTGTCAGATTTAAATGTTACCGCTTAATGAGGTTACAATTTCTTAAAAATAATAGAAATTTGAGTAAGATTTTCAAAAAAAATTACAGAAATTTTTGGAAATCTAAATTACAATTATGAAAATATCTTCAAAATTTTAGATGTTTAAAATCTTTGATTATACTGAATCCATTTTCGCTGAAAATAATCTAAATACTCCTGAAATTAAATTTAATGAAAATTTCCTCAAATAAAAATTATGAACTCGCTACAGAACGTCAATTTTAAAGTCAGGCGATTTATGAACTCGCTACAGAACGTAATTTTAAAGTTAGCGAAAATAGTTGAAAAAAAAATCACGAAATGCAACGCTAGGAATAACCGTTGACATGAGCAGATTGAGTGAGGGGAGGCTTTTGGAAAATAAAATTCCGAGTTGTTAAAATAAACGTTAGGTCCCTTAAAAATGTCCCCGAATCCAACGCTGGCCCCTCCGGCGGTATGAGTAGATTCCGGATTTAGACGCGTGGCCGGTAAGGACAAAGGACACTTCCATACACCCAACATCCACAACCGCCGACCCACGTGATGTGCTACGGAAAATTTATTGCGAAAGCGTCTCCCAGCTAATAATAATATATATTTCTAATCAATAGAGTTTACTTAGACAACCCAAGACGGAATAACGATTGCGGAGAGTATTTCAGACTATTTCTTTCACATTGAAAACGTCTCCGAACTAATTTTAACGATATATATTTTCAATCAACGGAGTTTTCTGGTTGGCACTTTGATCAAGTATTACATATATAATTTTAGAATATTTCAGCCAGTTCCAGCGTATAGACGTTGGCATCATATATCATAATTTACTGGGAACGTGCTGGATTCGGTAAAGGTGTTGACCCAGCAAAAAACATGTCACTTTCTTATTGAGCGCAAAATAAATGCGCCCTCATAGAATTCTGCGATTCCTATTTTCACCGCAATTTTATATTAATGCGCCCTGACATGTCAGGGCGCGAAATATAACGCGCACCGTCATGATTGAAAAAAAAAACGGCCCGCAGGGCGCATTAAATATAAAATTGTGGTGCAACGTGCTAGATTCGGTGTTGACCCAGCAGAAAACTGGAAACTTTCCTAATGAGCTCAATATAAATGCTCAGCGTATACCTCATAATAATTCAATATATCTAACGAAAGGGCTTGGAGGCATAGAGTCAGTTGAATTTGAAACAACAGAGGGAGAAGGAGACCGGGGGATTTATTGCTGCTTCGCATCACTGTTGTAGAGCCCCTGTGTTGGCTCAACAACAACCGCAACACACAGGTAGTTTTCTAAGGCATCAACAAGTTTCATCACCACCAGATTATGAGCATGGCTTGCATAGTAGCACGGAATTCTGCCTCCTCCATGGGCTCCTGCATGTCTCCCTCTATTCACGATTCTGATATTGAAATATGGGCAGCTTCCCCATGGAATCACTGTTTACAGAAACCCAACAGCAGAGGCGACCAGGCCGGTTTACTTGGGTCTCGGCTGAGTTCCGTGTTGATCACCAGAGACAAAAAACTTCCACGGAACGAGAACGGGGAGAACCTGATCAAGCAGGTGGAGCAGAGGGTGGTCTCTGCCTGTGTATATTGCCCGGAGGAGAACGGTCCGCTTGCCCGCAAGTGCCCTTCGCCTCGGCTCAAGGGTAAACGCCCCCAGAGGCTGGATATTCCGCTCAAGTCCCCGAGCCTGGATGCCCGCTCCTTCACAGTGCATCAGCGGATGGAGGTCAATGTTGAGGGTTTTCATTATGCAATGTCATGCAAACAAGGTTCGCGAGAATTCATGGAGGATACCCACAAGGCCATTGTCAATGTTCTTGGTGATTCCAAACGTGCCTTCTTTGGTGTCTTCGATGGTCATGGCGGTCGGGAAGCTGCAACTTTTGCTGCAGAAAATATTGGGCAGAATATTGTGGATGCTATGCTCCGCATGGAACATGAAACAGACGACAATCTTGAGGTGGCTGTTAAAGCTGGTTACTTAACAACAGATGCAGAGTTCTTGAAGCAGGAGGTTAGCAGCGGTACTGCTTGTGTAACAACTCTAATTGTAAATGGTAACCTGGTGGTTTCTAATGCTGGGGATTGCCGAGCAGTCATTAGCAGAGATGGTGCTTCTGAAGCCCTTACGTGTGATCATCGAGCTGGAAGAGAGGACGAGCGACAACGGATAGAAAATCTCGGTGGAATTGTGGACCTCCGCCACGGTGTTTGGCGAGTTCAGGGATCTCTAGCTGTAACTAGGGCAATAGGCGATTCACACATGAAAAAATGGATAACTGCTGAACCTGACACCAGAAAGATTGAAATTACTTCCGACTGCGAGTTTTTAATTTTAGCATCGGATGGCTTGTGGGATAAAGTCAGTAATCAAGAAGCAGTGGATATTGCTAGGCCCTTTTGCATGGAGAAGCAGTCTAATTCGACACCATTTAGAGGAGGCCCTAAAGTTGCTTGCAAAAAGCTTGTAGAGCTAGCAGTATCCAGAAAATCTCAAGATGATGTTAGTGTGATGATAGTACAACTCGCGCATTTTCGCAGGAAGTAGAATAAGACTGGATGATGTGAGGAAGGAATGCCATCCAAAAAGATCTAGAATAAAACTGGATGAGGTGAGGGAGTTATGCCACCCAGACAGTCCTTGACCTAACCAGCGTGTATGGGGAGTCACCTATATCCATTTTTGTACAGCAGCGCAAATTAGCTGGTCCAGGTCCAATGATTCTTTTCAGAGTCACCCTTCAATTTAGTTTCGATGATCTTTGGTTAAATTTGTGATAAAAATTACAAAAGAATCAGGGTCTTTCAATTAATTCAATCTTTTTGCAAGAGTAAAATTGTGTGGCGTCCTTTGAAATTACGTTGAACAACCCTACTCTCGTTAGCATCTGAAATATGCAATGTTGATTTATTAGACATGTTATTTAAATTAATTTATTTGGTTTTGGTTTATGTAGATTTAGTCTTTCTGGATTTTAGGTTGAAATATTATTTTAAAAATAAAAATTAATTAAAAAAATAGATGAAAGTGGGGTAATGAAGTACATGCAACCGCATCAAATTTCATATAAATTATTAATAATAAATCCATTAATAGTCAATATTTATTTTAAAAATATATATTTATTTCCATTAAAATATTAATCAATCAAATTTATATTATGTGATTTACACTAATTTTTTTCTTATAATTGTTATGGATAAGAGAGGTCTCAATTCAATCAATCATTCATTCATTTTACAAATATGATTTTATAATTTTTTAATATTAGATGGATTTAAAATACGAATTAAATATAACCCGAGAGGGATTCAATTTCTTCATGTATAATTTGTTTTTTATGAATCATTATTATTTAAATATTTTGTTTTACATTTTTCATAAATATTGATGATGATGATGAGGATGGTTAACGTCCACTGAGACCAAATAATGGTCTATGGGACCTAAAGAAACAAGTTATCTATTTTGATTTAAGATTTTATTCCTATGCTCAAAAAGCTTGGAGAGAAGCCTCCCGAGCTCACTATAATTTTGACATTGTAAAAGGCTAGGAAGGTCAGTATTGTAACAAAGATTGTGAAACTGAGATCTAATGTGGTTATACGCGGGGCACTCTAAGAGGAAGTGGTTTTCATCCTCGATGTTCCTATTCTCACATATATGGCAGATCCTTTCCGTCCATGGCGTTTTAGGAACTACCCAATGACCTGTTTCACTATGGAGCTCATGAGAATTTGTTCTAATCTTTGCTATATTAATTTTCTTCTTTGAGCTAGTTAAAATAGAGAGATACTTTTGATCTTCTAGGGTGGGGTTGATGACTTTCTTATAATAACTTAATTTTCTTTTAGCCGCTAAGTCTTTCTCACACCACATTTTTTCTTTGAACTCAGAAGTAACAATATCTTTAATGTTATTTATGTTTTGCAATGCATCATTTTCGTTGATCTCCCAATAGTTTAACCAGGCCCTTGTGTCTTTATGCCACCCTCAATTGAGCCTTAGGTGGTTTTGGCTAGAATTTAAAGCTAGCTTAGGAAGTCTATGAACGTCTATGTTACTGATTTTGTGCTTGTACAACAGAAACCTAAGCATAGCTAGGCTCTGAATAGGGGAAAGACCTGCTTCTATAAGGAGAATAGGATAGGGTGTATTACTTTTAATTTTCAGGTTATAAGTTATAAAACGCTTCTGGATTTGCTCAATCTTTCTCCATGATTCTCTGGAGATGCTGCAACCCCAAACCTCACAGCGATATAAGATAACAGAAGTGACTAAAGTTTCAAAGAGGAACTTCTTTTTATCCCACATTACAAGGTTTGTTATTTTACAATTATTTTCAAGACCAAAGTAAGCTTTCCACCCCCATTAATCCTTTTCTCAATGCTATGGTTCCAGTTGAGCTTGTGATGAATATCAATTCCTAGGTATTTTTAAGAATACACTTCCTCCAAGTTATTATTGTCATATATAAAATTATTTAATCAATTTTCAAATAAATAAACGATTATATATATATATATATATATATATATATATATATATATATATATATGTGTCAGGCCAGGGTAACTCCAGCTATTGATGAACGCAAGACAGAACTGATTATTTCACATTAGATAACTATTATTTATATACACAAGAAACGGATCAGTTCATCTTCTAGATGACTGTTCGGCTTCACCTCATCCGTTTCGGATTAGGTGTCAACATTCCCCCCCCTTAATCTGAAGGGATGTTGGTGAGTCCAAGCATCGTTCTGAATCTTTCAAGCTTTTCTCTTCCAAGCGCTTTGGTGAAGATGTCTGCAATTTGTTCGTTTGTGGAACAATGACGGAGATGGATTGTTTTGGCCTCAACATGATGTCGGATCAGATGATATTTAGTATTGATGTGCTTAGTACGATCATGGAACTTTGGATTTTTGGCCAACTTTATTGCAGATGTGTTATCAATCATGAGTGGAGTAGATTGTATTTGTTTTACTTGCAAATCTTCAAGAATTTTCCTGAGCCACACAATTTCTTTCGTTGCTTCAGCTGCTGTCGCGTATTCTGCTTCTGTTGTGGAATCTGCTGGTACTGATTGTTTGCGTGATCTCCAGGAGACAGCTCCTGATCCAAGACTCATAGCATATCCTGAAGTAGATACCCCAGTTTCTTTGTCTCCATCGAAGTCTGAATCAGAGTATCCAATCAAGTTGAAGTCGTCCACCTGTGTATACTTGATTCCAAGGTCTTGAGTTCCCTTCAAGTACCTTAGAACTCTTTTTGCAGCAGACCAATGTCCCTCACAAGGCTTTTGCATAAACCTGGAGAGGATTCCAACAGCAAATGAAATGTCTGGTTTGGTAGTAGTGAGGTAGATGAGACTTCCTACAAGCTGTCTATACCTTGTTGCATCCTCAAATTCCTTTCCTTCAGTAGATGTGAGCTTCAAGTTTTGTTCCATTGGAGTAGAAAGGGGATTGCACTCTGTCATGCCAAATCTGTATAACAAATCTCCAATGTATTTATTTTGAGAAAGAAATATGGACTTTGGATGTTGGGTTACTTCAATGCCAAGATAGTAATGAACATAGCCCAAATCAGTCATTTCAAAATTTTTTCCTAATTCTTTCTTTATGGATGCAATATAGCTTTCATTGTTCCCTGTCATTAAAAGATCATCTACATATACCACAAGATATACAACTGTTTTGCCAACTTTCTTGACAAATAAAGTTGCATCATCAAGATCAAAATGTTTGAAGTTGAGTTTCAGAAGATGCTCAGTTAGTTTTTCATACCAGGCTCGTGGTGCTTGTTTGAGGCCATACAAGGACTTCACAAGTTTGCATACTTTGTGTTCATGTCCTTTCACAGCAAATCCTTCAGGCTGGGACATAAAAACATTCTCTTTTAGATCTCCATTCAAGAATGCAGTTTTTACATCCATTTGATGGACTTTCCAACCGTTCTGAGCAGCTAGTGCAAAGAGTGTCCGGATGGTGGCCCATTTTGCTGTGGGAGCAAAAGTTTCCTCGTAATCGACCCCTTCTTTCTGTGCAAAACCTTTTGCCACAAGCCTAGCTTTGTGCTTGTCAAGTGAGCCATCAGCTTTGTACTTGTTCTTGTAGACCCTCTTGCAGCCAATTGGTTTGGTTCCAAATGGAGGATCAACCAGCTTCCAAGTGCCATTCTTTATGAGGGCATCATACTCGTTCTGCATCTCTTCTTTCCATTCATCATAAGAAGCAGCTTCTTTGAAGGAAGTTGGTTCAAAATCTGTAGACAAGTTCAATTCACAATCATAAGTAACATCCATATCAACAGGTGAATTAGAGTTATCTACATCACCTCCATCCTGTCGATTTGAATTTCGGGTTCCTGTTTTTCCAATTTCATTAGGATGAACACTTTCAAGTGTCTTTGTCAGCGACTTTGGGGGACCTTTCTGAGATGGGCCAGGCTGTTCTGTTGATTGAGTTGGGTCTGAATCAAGATTGAGTCTCCCAATTCTATCAATTACATCACTTAAAGCATCATTCGTTGTTGGAGTGTCATGCAGGGGAGATTGTTCTTCAGAAGAAGATTCCACATGTTGATCTAGTATAGGAATCCCCCCTTCAAGATGTGGAATCTGATTATCAAACTCTTGGAATGATTTTGGTTTTGTGAATCTATCCAAGCGATCAAGTTGCCGCTCAACAACACTGTCAGATTTGGATGATTCAAGAAAAATGACATCTCTAGATAAAACAAACTTTTTATTTACTTCATCATAAAGGCGGTATGCTTTAGATGTGTTTGAATACCCCAGGAAGATACACTTACGACTTCTAGCACCAAGTTTGTTTCTATGTACCTTTGGTATTAAAGCATAACAGGTGGAACCAAATATCCTGAGATGTTGTACCGAAGGAACATGTCCATACCACAATTCATAAGGAGTCTTGTTTCTTATAGCACTAGATGGACATCTATTCTTTATATATGCAGCACATAGAACAGCATCAGCCCAAAACATTGTCTTTACATTTTTGAAGAAAAGCATGGATCGTACCATATTCAAAATTGTTCTGTTCATTCTTTCAGCTACACCATTCTGTTGAGGATTATAAGGCACAGTTGTTTGATGTTTAATCCCATGTTGGCGAAGATAGTGTTCAAATTCATTTGATGTATATTCTTTTCCATTATCAGTGCGAATAGACCCAATATGAGATTGTGCATCATTTTCAATCCATTTATGAAAATTCTTGAATGTTTGAAAAGCATCAGATTTGTTCTTCAATAAGTAAACCCAACACATTCTGGTGTAATCATCAATACATGTCATGATATATTTATTTCCATTTGCAGAAGAAACAGGCATTGGACCACATAAATATGAATGAATAAGTTCAAGCTTCCTATGTGCTCTTGAATGTGAATCATGAAAAGACTGTTTGCTGTGCTTTCCTAGAATGCAAGCATCACATTGTTTATGTTTTCTAGGAATTGTAGGCAAACCAGCAACACCATTTTTCTTCAACAAGCGGAGACTATCATAGTTTAAATGTCCAAATCTAGCATGCCATAATAAACTTGATGGAAGTGCACCTTCTTCATGATGAGAAATATATGAGAAATGCTGTGCATGAGCAGAGGTTCCTTGCAGTTTAAGGAGTCTTTCTTCTTCTATACCCCTCATGACAAGTGAGTGGTCAGATGCCTTTCTTACCTCAAGCTTGCCATCAAACATGTGAATGGAGTGACCTTGCTGGCGGATGTGGACCAGGGACAACAAGTTTCTCTTCCGCTGTGGGAGATATAGAACATGATCCAGAAGAAAGTCTGGAAGACCAAGCAGTTTAAGCCTGATTGTGCCAAGCCCCGATGGCTTGATTTTTGACTGATCTGCAAAGTATACTGCTCCATCAACATTGTTAGTGAAATCTTCAAAGAAATCTCTCCTATGAGTCATATGACAGGTTGCTCCTGAATTAAGCAACCAGTCATTTTTCGAAGAAGCAAGTGAAGCATTAAACAAATCTTCATTTACTCCAATGTTACATTGTGCCTCAATATAGTGAGCGGATTCAGGTGCTTTACCTTTGTCTGAGTCATCAGTTTTACCTTTCTGCTGATTTCTTCTCTGCTCAATCTTGTCCCATGGTAGCTTGCATGTAGAAGCATCATGTGATCCATTTCGTTTGCAGCGAATGCAATGCAGATCTGGCTTTTCTGCTTGAGAATGTCTGCCCCCCTGCCTCTGAAGTATCTTCCTCTTCCTCTTCGTCCACCTCTTCCTCTTGCAGAATCTTGAGCAGGATGCTTTTCTTTGTGAGCAAGGCAAACAGTCTCTTCAGAAGATTCAGGGACTGTTTTCTTTCCAAAGGCTTTCTCTCTTTCAGCAAACTTTTTCACAAGAGAGTCAAAGGTTATATCTTTAAGGTTTCCATTTGCTTGTAAAGACTCAAGATAATTGGAGTAGGTAGGATAGAGTGCTTTGAGAAAGGCAATAAGAGAGATATCCAGCTCAACCTTAGTGGATTTTATATCATGCATTATAGACTTTATTTCAGATGCAAGAGCAAGAGGATCATTATTTTTCAGTTCAAGAGTGAAGAGTTTAATCATGAGCTGAACAACTTCAAGTGCAGAATGTGTATCATAGAGTTCTTTCAGCTTTTGTATAGCTTCAAAGGCAGTGGAATAGCAGGAAATATGACGACTTACTTCCTCATTGACAGATGCTGCGATCAATGCAAAGGCTTTGCTGTTCTTGTTTTCCCAAATGGCGAGTTCTTTGTCTGATGTGGGCTGCACAGGGTCTCTGTCTTCTTCTCCGACACACACACCTTTCCACAACTCATTGTAGATGAGGGTGTGTTTTAGCATCCGAGACCATTCAGAATAGTTCTCCTTGCCAGTGAGAACTATTCCGACCATAGAAATGATTGAATGCATTCTATAAAAATATCTCTGCTAAAAAAAAACTTCTGTAGATAAAAGACTTCTGCTGGAAAAAAAATCTTATGCCACAGCAAGACTTCTGCTGGAAAAAAAAATTCTTATGCCACAGATTTCCAAAAAAAAATATCAATCTTTAGATGTTTGAGACACTCTTTCCTTTATAGCCAAAGACTATCACATGCTATAGAGTAATTCTATACATTTTACTGTTCTGGGCACATGCAGTATTCTATATATCTACCTTTAGAGTTTTGGTTTTCAATACAGTTTTTATAAACCTCAGGCTTTGGTCTCAATACACAATTCTATGGCTCAGCATCGATTTCAATACATTTTATTAATACAAGACCTCAGCATCTTCAATACAGTAATACAAAACCTTGGCATCTTCAATACAGTTTATCAATACAGTGGACAAAAGGTAACAACGACAAAAGAAATGGCAGTTTATCCAGCGATGATGGATTCGGCTCCTCACACAACAAAGACTGCAAAATACTCTTATGAAACCTCACACCAATACAAGGACTTCACAAGCCTCTGATACTATGTTTCCGCTGCGCCACGTTTCCGCTGAGCCAATGTGGAAGCATTCGGATCACAACCAGCTGCATATGTTATATTAACAAAGCTCAAATCCACCGATAAAACACGGTCTCCTCAACAAAAAAATTCGTATGCCACAGATTTCCAAAAAACGCCCTTTTTAATGGTGCTTGTAATTATATAACACGGAGGACCCCGCGGGATTCGATTTGAGTTTAAGAGGGCTCATTGAAACTAAATACAGAAAGTCTAGTAAATTAAGAATAATACTTTGAAAAAACCAATGCTGCACTCTCTGCGACGAGCAACAGCCCTTCTATCAATACGCCTTGAGATCGAATCGCCATGGCTTCATCAGCTACTGTTCTTTCTGTTATTGTCATGGCTGCGATTCTGGGTTCAGTGGTAGCGACATAGGATGAAGCATTCGGATCAGAAAGGCAATTCCACGCAGCGTAACCACAGTTCTATGAACAATATGACGCCGGTAATAAATTCAGTTCAATACGTTTATGCGTGGAGGCACCAGAGGGATGGCTAAACAAGCTTCAGGAATTCTGCAAAGAATCACGCAGAGGTATGTCCAGGAACGCACAAGGGAGTTCACATAACAGATGCATTCATTAGATTCAAGCGCAGAGATACAAACGTTTATTCAAATACAGAGGGCGCAGTCTCATGAGAGGGCAGTGTCAGAGAGGGCAGGGCAGTCAGAGGTTGCGCAGAGAATTCTGGTCAGAGGGGCAGCGGATTCAGGCAAAGGCAGAGGCAGAGCCAGGGAATCACGCCAGAGCAGCTCTCAAGACAGGAGTTACTACTATTTTAGGGACTGGGACCTGGGCTCTGATACCATGTCAGGCCAGGGTAACTCCAGCTATTGATGAACGCAAGACAGAACTGATTATTTCACATTAGATAACTATTATTTATATACACAAGAAACGGATCAGTTCATCTTCTAGATGACTGTCCGACTTCACCTCATCCGTTTCGGATTAGGTGTCAACAATATATATATATATATATATATTTGTCCTTTTTTAGTAATAGTAAGTGAATATTTATTTAGTTTAAACACATGAAATTTCCATACCTGTAATTTATTTTTAAAATTTGTTTTATATTATTTTTTTAATATTTTCTAAATTTATTTATAGAAATGAAAGTTGTTTTAAAGTAGGGAAGGTCATTTCACAGTAAAGATAAATTAAAGTATATATCCAGATATAATATAAAATATTTAATCTATTAGTTTAATATAAATTTAGTTGAAATAGTGTAAATCAATTAATATAAATATTTATTTAACTTGAATATTCATGTTGAAATAGTAAATTACTTCAATAAAGTTTAATATGACGTAAATAACTTAATGAAATTAAATGCAAAAGCTTTATAATAAAGAAATTATTATTAGAAAGGGATTAATATATATATTTTTTTCATATTATTTAATTAGTGTGATATAGTTGAAAATTTAAAAGATTTTTTTGATTCATATTATTTAATCGTTGTAATATAGTTGAAAATGTATTTTTAATTTTTTAATAATAATAAATTCATTGATAATTAATATTTATTTTAAAAATCCTCGGATGCGGGTGACACGACAGAAGGCAATGAGGATCCACATGCTAGTCATGTGTTGCCTCAGGTGTAGTGCTGGCATTCAATGCCCGATCGCCGCCAAGGAATATATGGCAGGGATTAACACAGGTTTTCATTCAATGTTCTGTTCAAGTTGTTGGCTCGACTGCAACGAGCAGTTATGGCGTTCAAGGATCGAGGTTACGATGCAGTGGTTAAAAAAGGTGATGGGGGGGCTCAGCATAAGCTGGTTCATGCTCAGCACTTGGTATTTGATGTTCAGGCCCTCGCCTGGTCCTCAGCTCTCCGGGAGACAATACTGCCGTCCCTCTGTTTACTGTATGCAATTTCAAGGCTGAAGAGCGAGGGGGATGCGAATTTAAGTGTATCAAGTGCCGCCCGCTCGCCTCTGTGTCAATTCCGCCTCCCTATCTCGCTTTGCTCCTTACCCTCGGCGCTTCTGCAAAAATGGTCAAGCCTCGACAGCGCATGCTCAGCCGTCAAGGCTCTGCACGAGGAGGGTCCTCTCGGCCTCCAGTTGACGAACCTCACTCCCATTGCTGTCGCTGCCGTTGCCATCGCATTACTGAAGCCAATCCTATCCAAGCCAGCCAATTCATGGACTCTAGCAGCCCAGACCTTGACTCAGCTCCTTCGCTTGCCTTTGGTTTAGCCATTTTTACCTTCAGCAGCTCGATGGACAGACCCCGTATCAATGCCCATGTTTCGGTACTTTTCCTGGAGGAAGCGCAAACAGACAGCGAGGAGCATCGCGGCAAAGGGGAGCTCTAGGGCGAGAGGTCAGAATTTGTCAAGGCAATGCCAGGGAAGGATGCAGAACAGGCCCCCAACCTTCCCCAGCCTCAGGAAGCAACAACATCCAAGGGGGTCGATATCAACTTGGATCCCTTCCCTTCTGCAGAGGAAATGGAAAAATTTGGTTGGTGCCCGGTGGTTGAAGAGGAGCCAGAGGAGTAGCTGGCCTTCCGCTCAGCAACACCCACTCCAGCAACACTCAGGTTTTGCTTCGGCTTTCGGTTTATGTTATGTAGTCTTAATGCTTGTTCTTGTCATGTTTTTTGGGGCCCCTGCGTGGGAAAATGCTGTTGGTTGTCTGCTGCCCCTACGCGGGTTACCTAGGTTGAACTGGTTGCTCTTTTTTGAAAGACAAAGAACCACTGCGTGGGATGTTTTGTTCAGTTATTGTGCCCCTGCGAGGGCTGCTCTTATGATCCCTCACATTCCAGAGTGCCAAGGTTTAGCCTCTGGTGAAGAAACTCTATGATTGTAATGTTTTGCCTGTTACTGTAAATAATAGATTAGTTTTTTAACGAGAAAAAAAATTATTTATTTTAAAAATATATATTTATTTCAATTAAATTATTAATCAATCCAATTTATATTATGTAATTTAATACATTTATTTGAAATAAAAAATATCATTTATTTGAAATAAAAAATATCATTTATTTATTTTACAAATATAATTTTATAATTTTTTAAAAATAATACATTATATTTTTAATACTAGTATAGATAGGTTTTAAATACAAATTTAATATGATTCGAGAGATTCAATTTTTTCATGTGTAATTTTTTTTATGAATTGTTATTATTTAAATGTTTTGTATAGTTATTTCTATTTTTTTATTATTATTATTTTTTACATTTTTCATAAATATTGATGATGATGATGATGATGGTGATGGTGATGATGATGATAATGATGGTGGTGGTGGTGGTGGTGGTTAACGTCTACTGAGACCAAACTTTGGTCTATCGGACCTAAAGAAACAAATTATTTAGTTTGATTTAAGATTTTATTCCTATGCTCAACAAGCTTGGAGAGAAGCCTCCCGAGATCACTGTAATTTTGACATCGTAAAAGGCTAGGAAGGTCACTATTGCAACAAAGATTTTGAAACTGAGATCTAATGTGGTTGTAGGCGAGGCACTTTAAGAGGAAGCGATTTTCATCCTCGATGTTCGTATTCTCATAGAGATGGAAAAACCTTTCCATCCATGGTGTTTTAGGAACTACCTAACGACCTGTTTCACTATGGAGCTCGTGACAGTTTGTTCTAATTTGGGCTATATTAATTTTCTTCTTTGAGCTGGTTAAAATAGAGAGATACTTTTGATCTTCTAGGGTGGGGTTGATGACCTCATTATAATATCTTAATTTTATTTTAGCTACTAAATCTTTCTCACACCACATTTTTCTTTGAACTTAGAAGTAACAATATCTTTCATGTTATTAATGTTTTTCAATGCAACATTCTCGTCGATCTCCCAATGGTCTAACCAGGCCCTGGTGTCTTTATACCAACCTTGTTTGATCCTTAGGTGGTTTTCGCTGGAATTTAAAGCTAGATTAGGAAGTCTATTGTCTCCTATGTTATTGAGTTTGTGCTTGTACAACAGAAGCCTAGTCATAGCTAGGCTCTCGATAGGGAAAGACCCACTTATATAAGGAGAATATGATAGGGTGTGTTGCTTTTAATTTTGAGGTTATATGTTATAAAACGCTTCTGGATTAATCTTTCTATAGGATTATCTAGAGATGCTACAACCCCAAACCTCACATCCATATAAGATAACTAGAGTGACTAAAGTTTCAAAGAGGAACTTCTTTCTATCCCACATTACGAGGTTTTCCGTTCTACAATTATTTTCAAGACCAAAATAAGCTTTCCATCCCCCATTAATCCTTTTCTCAATGCTATAGTTCCAGTTTAGCTTGTGATGAATATCAATTCCTAGGTACTTATAGGAAGACACTTCCTCCAAGTTACTATTGTCATACATAAAATTAGTGTAAGTGTCCTTCTTGGATTTGATAATCATAACTTTTGTTTTGTCAGTGTTAACAATCATACCCATGGTAGAGTAGAAATCCTTAAGAAGTCTAATTTGCTTATCAAGATCAGGTGGACACCTTGCGAGAAGAACAATATCGTTAGTGTAGAGAAGAAGGATGATGACTATCCTAGCTAAGATTGTGCCAACACATCCTGCTTCCTCTAAACAACCTTCTGGCTTGTCGATGTAAATGCCAAATAGTGTAGGGGAGAGGGGGCCACCATGTTTAACTCCGATATTACACTTAATATCTTTCGACCACCCCTCATTGCTTTTTAACTTGGCAATTACATTCTCGTATAACCTTATAGTGGCAGCTCTCAACTCAAAAGGAACCTTTAGCTCTTCTAATTTGTTCCAAAGGTTGTTTCTAGGAACCATATCGAAAGCCTTTCTAAAGTCCACAAAGCAACAAAAGAGATTGGATTTATCATTACGGCATTCCTCCACAATGATCCTAAGCATAACGAGGTGGTATGTTGTTGAGTGTTTATTTCTAAGACCTGCTTGGCCTTTAGCCTGCTTACCTTCACTTTCAAGCCATATGCTCAACTTCCTTTCCAAAATAATACCATAGAACTTTGCTAGGAGAGGGCTGATCATAATTGTCCAATATTTAGAGGGGTTATTTGTATCCCCACTTTCAAAAATAGGGATAATGAGGCTTTGAGTCCATGGTTTAGGGAAACCTTGCTTGACTGCTTGATTGAAAAGCTTGTGAATGTGGGGGATGAGGACAGGACCTCCAATTTTTAAGATTTCCGCCTGGTAACCTTCATTATCCTTAACTTTCCGATTAGCCAAGCGATTAACCCCAAAATCAATGTCTTCTAATGAGAAAACTTCTTTCGTTATGAGCAGGGCTTCAAAGTTATCCATGACATTTGGAGATTCATAAAGATTTTTAAGATAGGAATTCCAGTCGTGTAAAGCAATTTTATTATTATCTTTAGTTTTCCTAGTTAGAATCTTCCTCTAGAATTTTGTAGGAGCTACCTTAGAGAGGTGTAAGAGATTCTCTTGTCTTTTACGAATATACTGCCTTTTTTTTTCTTTTAGTTAGGGCTTTGTATATTTTTATCTTGCCAATTTTAAGAGATTCATCAACAACTTCCTTAATTGCTCTCCTCGCACTTTTACAATCTTTGTCATACCATGGGTTGGTTTTTCTATTTCTTTTATTACTTGAAACTTCAATTGAGAAGTTGTGAATAGAATATGAGAGGGTTGTAGTAAAATTGTGATAGAGATATTCTATGTTGTCTATACTAGATAAAGGAAGCAAATTAGTTTTTAATTCATTTAGAAAGAGATATTTTTTATTTTTATCAAAGATTAACTTCTTTTGGCTATAAGGATTATCTTCTATGGGATCGCTATGCATGATAAAATTGAGAGTTATAAGTAAAGGCCTATGATTAGAGTCAAGCTCGTGGTCCTTTAAGATGTCAAAATTTGTATTCCGTTGTATAGAGGGAGATAGGAGATAACATAGTCTACCACGATGCTACCAAACCATTGCAAATTATGAGATCCTAGCAAATTATTTCGTCAATTTTCAAATAAATAAAAGATTAAATATATCTTTTAGTCTTTTTTTAGTGATAATAAGTGAATAATTATTAAATATTTGAGATTTCCATACTTATCATTTATTTTTAAAATTTGTTTTATACCATTTTTCTAATATATTCTAAATTTATTTATAGAAATGAAGGTTGTTTTAAAGTATGGAAGGTCATTTCACAGTAAAGATAAATTAAAATATATATCCGGATATAATATAAAATATTTAATCTATTAGTTTAATATAAATTTAGTTGAAATAGTTTAAATCAATTAATATAAATATTTATTTAACTTAAATATTCATGTTGAAATAGTAAATTATTTCAAATAAAGTTTAATAGGAGGTAAATAATAATAATATTTTTTTTTTGGCTGAAGCAAGAGACTTTCCTTTTATTTCAAAAACCCAAAAGTATAGTTACAATAAGTACAAAAGGCCTGCAGAATTGTGGGCCTAGCAAACCATCGAGAACAAACAAACAAAGATGAGACCCACTAAACCAACTCAAGTCCAAACTAACAAACACACTATCCCCACGTCAACAAGGAGACCCAAGGTCAAAGTCCGCGTCACCTCCCGTACAAAACTCACAAAGAATGAACAAACGCACGACCCCACCAACTAGCCCGATGAGATCTGACCATCGATTGCCCCCGCCAGAAAAGGATGACGCGGAGAGATATCAGAGAGCTAAGATGCGAGGTATTTAAGGCGCAACCCCACCAACTAGCCTGATGAGATCTGATCGTCGATTTCCCCCGCCAGAAAAGGACAATGCGGAGAGATATCAGAGAGCTAAGATGTAAAGGTCTTTAAGTCGCGATCAAGGGTGGTTTTAAGACCCCCCCTGCCATGTGTAAAGAGGTGAGTGGAATTTCTCTTAACGAGTGAAAACCACTTACCATCCAGGAGCCTTGCAATGAAAAGAAAATCACTGCTACCCTCGTTTTCCACGCCAAAAGAAAAAAAGCGAGGGAAAATCATAGAGGGAGCCGGCCAGCCTTTCCACTTGCTGAACCCAACAATAAAGCTAGTTGCCGAAACATTTTGAAACTGCAGAGGAAACCTTGTGTCGCCTCTCAAGGAACGAAGGAGATAAGGTCCCATAACCCTAAGGAAGTTATCACCTATGCAGAGAAAGCCCTGTTTCAAGGAGATGACTACCGAGTTGAGAAATAACAGGCAAAAATAGATTTAATCTTGGCCAGCCCCTCATACCCAACAATCGAAAATTTCTTTGTCCTCTGCGGCTTGAGCCTTGTAGAGAGCTTTTAGCCTTCTTGTAGGCATCTCTTGCCATTTCATTTCTATTCTACAATCTGGATTAGTCACTCATAGGTTGGCCAGAAGATCTGCAAGTTTGTTGGCCTTCTGCCAAACATGGTTGAAGCTAATCGTTCGTAGACTTTGGAGATGTTTTTGAATTCTCTAGTACACTTGTATTAGTCTTCATTGTTTTGAGACTCTTTCAGGTGCTGTACCATAGCTGATTTTCTTGGTTGAATTTATAGAAATTTCAGAGTCTACTTCGATGAGAACATTTGAGCTGTGATTGAGTTTAAGAAGCTCTAGACATTGTTCCAAAGCCATTAATTCAGCCATGTTATTGGTAGCTTGGCCTAAATGACAGTGGAAGGCAAAAATTATTTTTCCATCTTCATCTCTTAACACACCTCCATAACCTGCAGTCCCTGGGTTGCTTTTTGAAGCCCCATAAATGTTGCATTTTAGATAACCATTTGGTGGAGGATGCCAGAACTCCTTTTCCCTTTCCAACATTCTTTCCTTTTTGCTCAGACCATTAAGGATGATCTCATGCATTCTCAGCTTCTTGAGAGTTCTTAATTCAAGTGCTGTGGGAGGATTTGAGGGATAACTGTGTAGAGTGGTGGACACAGTCTCCTTTATCTGCTTTAAGATCAATTCCATCAGGCAAAGAGGGGTAGTTTTTTCATCCTTGAAAATTCTTTTATTCATTTATTTCCAAGCATTCCAGATAATGAAGCTTGGTGTAAAGGTCCGGGCCAAATTAAGGATCTCATTCTTTGCAAAGTCTTTTCTCCACTCGTTCAGGGTGTTAATAATGCTAACTTCGTCTCTATCTGTCTGCTGAAAAATGCTTTTGAAAGAATCCCACAACCAGGAGGTATAGGTGCAGCTATTGAGAATATGCTCCATAGTCTCCTCTTGAGCCTCACATAATTGGCATCTAGAAGGCCCCATCACCCCCCTCTTCTGAATGTTATCCCACGTTAGTATTTTCTTGTGATGAACTAACCACATAAACAGTTTGATCTTCATCCATCCTTGGTGATTCCAAAGCTTTTGCCAAGACCTAGCCAAAACGCAGGGCTCTAGGTTAAGAGAAATTCTTTTAGCTTCCTTAATATTAAAGATTCCTTCTTTGTTTTGGCCCCATCTTAACTGATCCTGCCCATCTGTAACCAGAATATTCCTCTGTTCCAATATGTTCATGAGTTCTTTTGTTTTTGCTTTTATGGGGCTGTCCACTCTACAATCTATTTTCCTCCAACTTCTCCATTTCTTAGTGTCCTGAGGAAGATTCCAGAAATCCCTGACTTTTATTAGCCCTTGGAGATCAGTTTCTTGCTTGATGCCCAGAAAGTCCTCCCTTAACAACATCGGTTCTTGCTTCCATTTATCTTCCCAGAAGAGAGCCTGATCTCCTGCTCTGATTTCCCAGAAGCTGTTGTTTTGTACCAGGCCTCTGTTTTCCCAAGCTTTATTCCAGATGTGAGAGCCTTTTATGTTCCCTGACATTCTGATGAGCTCACTCGTTTGCCAGGAGCTTGCATATTTCTCTTTCCAGGTATTAGCCCATTGCGCCCCTGGTTCTTTAACCCATCTCCACCAAAGTTTAGCTCCTAAAACATTACTTAGAATCTCCTGATCATCTAAGCCTAGGCCTCCATGACTTTTGGGTTTGCAAATTTTATCCCAAGACACAAGGGCCCATTTCTTTCTGGTTTCCTCCTTGCCCTAGAGAAAGTCTCTCTGAATGTTCCTGAATTGTTGTAAGACCCCTTTGGGAGCTGGCAGGGCTGATAAGAAGAAAACAGGGATAGATTGAAGAAATGCCTTCGTTAGAATCAATCTGCCAGCAAGGTTCAATGCCCTATAAGTCCATCTTTTGATCTTGTCTTGCATCTTATTGAGCACCAGTTCCTAGATAATTTTGTGCATTGGTTTATCCGTCAGGGGGATACCCAAATATTTTGAAGGGAGGACCTCCCTTTGGAAGCTCAGGATTCTAGATATGTTCCTTTGGATAACAATGTTAGTGTTTAAGAAAAAAAATTGATTTGGAGAGATTGACTTCCATACCTGAAGCCGAGGAAAATTCATTTAAGATTTTCTTATATGCTGTAGCTTCCTTGACTGTGGGGATGCCCTGCAGCATGGTGTCATCCATAAATTGCTGATGAGTCAAGGCTTGGCCGTTCTCCGTTAAATGGAGACCCTTGATCTTCCCTAAGACTTTGGCCTTTTTAATGGTTCGGCCCAATCCTTCCATCATAAGAATGAAGAGGAAGGGAGAGAGAGGGTCACCCTGCCTGAGGCCTCTGGATGGTGTGAAGATCTCTGAGGGCGAGCCATTCAACATAATTGAAAAGCTGGGTGAAGTAACCAAAGCCATAACCGATCTAATCCAGTCATGATCAAATCCAAAAGCTGAAAGGACCTTTTTGATGTAAGTCTAATTCACCTTGTCATACGCTTTTGCAATGTCTAGTTGTATGATCATACCGGCCTGCCTTTTGCTAGTGAGAGAGTGAACAACCTCATGGGCCTGAATAATGTTATCCAGGATTTTCCTTCCTTCAACATAACTAGACTGCTCCCTAGAAATCAAAGAAGGAAGAAGAGGTTTGAGTCTATTGGCCAAGATTTTGGAAATAATTTTGTAAACAACATTACATAAAGCAATGGGTCTGAACTTATCAGGAGTCAGGGCAGAGTCCTATTTGGGGATCAGGGAGATGAAGGAGTTGTTGAGGACTTTCAGAATGGATTTACTTCTTCTGGAGTCCTCTACCACTTCCAAGATGTCCTGTTTGACAACATTCCATCAAGCTTTGAAAAAATCAACATTGAAACCATCTGGACCTGGAGTTTTGCCATTCTTCATGTCTTTGATTACCATACTAACCTCTGCTTGGGTAACTAGTTTGTTCAGGTTAAAGTTATCTTTTTTTGACACCATCCTAGGAATATTCTTTATAATTTCATTGATGTGTTGGTCTCTATCTAGGTTATTTTCATATGTGATACCTCTGAAATATTGAACCAAGACACCTTCAATTTTCTTGTGAGAGGTCTGAAGCTCCCCATCAACATTCAGTATTGAGGAGATTCTATTGTGTGTTCTATTGGCAGTGGTGGAACAGTGGAAAAAACTAGTGTTTCGCTCGCCTTCTTTGAGCCATTGCACTCTTGACTTTTGTCTCCAAAAGATTTCCTCATGTTTGCATAAATTATCCCAATCTAGGTTGAGTTTTTCAGCTTGCTCACTTTTTGCTTTATCAAAACCATCTGTGATCATTGCTTGGTGTAGTTCCTGCAGTTTGATCTCTACTAATTTTTTGTTTACAAAAATGTTACCAAAATCCTTCTTGTTCCATTCTTTGAGTTTGATTTTTATGTGCTTTAGTATTTTATGGAGGAGGAACATTTTGGAGCCCTGAACCTGAAGATCTTCGAACCACCATTTTTCAATGTTGTTGATGAAGTCTGGGTGAGAGAGCCAAATATTCTCAAATCTGAAGGGTCTGTTTCTCGGAGCATCAATTCCCTTCATTTCTAATTGAATCGGCCAGTAATCCGAACATCCAAATGGGAGAATACTTGTAGATATTTATGAATTTGTGAGCATCAGCTTCTCAGAGATCAAAAATCTGTCTAATTTGGAGGCAACCTGAGCATTGCCTCCTCTTTTGTTGTTCCAAGTAAAAAGACCGTTATGCATTTCAGAGTCAACCATTTTCATGTCTTCTTTGAAAGAATGGAATCCTACTGAGTCTCTATCGAGGATTCTGGTGCCTCCTTTTTTTTCTGAAAGAGATTTAAACATATTAAAGTCTCCTCCAATGACCCAAGGGATTTCTTCATGTCTGCTTCTGAGATCTGCTAGGGAGTTCAGAAATTTGAGCTTCTCATCAATTTTCTGAGGATCGTATACATTCGTAACCAGGAAGGTCTCCGACATTCCCATAGGTTGAATGATAGTTGATAAGTAGTTTCTTGTCGCCTCCTCATCTACAATGCTGAATTTTTGGGGGTTCTAAAGGGTGAGAATACCTCTTGCTGTGTTCTCTGCTTTGACTTCTAGAAACTTAAATTTACTGAGCCATTTGTTATGGATTTGTTTTATTTTTTGAATGGAGCATTTTGTTTCTTGAATAAAGATTATGTCCGGCATTGCTAGTTTTATTCTATTACTTAGCATTCTATGTTTTCTTTTACTACCTAGACCTTTGATATTTCATGATATGAACTTCATAATTAAAGATTTGTAAAGGAGTAACTCGTTAGATCTTTCATCTTACCCGAATCTATCATTAGCTTTCCGCACTCCATCAGGAGCTCATGTTTCTTTTTTCTGCTTCTCTACTTGCCTGGATTTTTGGTGGCTAAGCCTGGAATTAATTTCATGGTTTTCACTCCTCTGTGCTCTTGTTTATGGATATTTGTACCTTTCTCCAATCCTCGTTCCTGAGTCTTCCATAAAAATAGTTGATGTATCCTGTTGCATTCTTCTTGAGGCAGGGATTCTATTCCTCCTTTGGTTCCTTGCCTCAGGAATCCTTCCAAATCCAAGTTTTCCTTGTCAAGGATTTCTTGTAGTTCATGATCTTCTAGATCTGTTTCACTTTGGGTCATTTCTTGGTCCGTTTCCATTTCTGTTTCACTTCTCATGGATTCTTTTTGTGATTCAATATCTGGAGAAATATTTGTGTCCTCTTGTTTTTCTTTTTCCTTAGCATCTTCCTCCTGATGTTGAATCTTTCTTGTGCTTTCTTCAGTCTCTTCTAGCACTTGAAACTTGTTTTGACTACCCTTTCGCCCCTTAGTGTGTTGTTTTTTTGGCCCCTTTTTTGCTCCCCTTCCTCTGCTAGCTACTTTCTGGAAGCTTTCAGTATCCTTCATTGTATTAGGGTTTTCTTTGTTATCTTCTTTGCTGAGAGGACAATCTCTTAGTAAATGCCCATGTTCATGGCATCTTCGGCATCTGAAGGGGATATGTTCGTAGTCTACCGTCTGCACCCACTCCTCATTGTGAAATTCCAGGATGACTTCATCCAGAAGTGCTCCTCGTAGATCCATTTCCACACATATCCTATCAAAGGAGGTGTATTTTCCTCTTCTTGTGGCTTTAGAAGCTTTGACAAAGCGTCCTAGTTTATTGCCAATGCCAGCCAACGATTCAGTTTGCCAGTAGTCAAGAAGTAGAGAGTAGAGCCTTACCCACACAGGAACCGAAGAGAAAGTCTCCCTCTCTGGGACAAAGTTCATCCTCCAAGGTCTCATATAGAGACCTTCCGTAGCAAAAACATAGGGACCTCCTTCGAATATTCTGTCTCTATCTTCGATGTTTGAGAACACTACTGTGAAGAATCCTTTTGACCCTAGATGTAAGTCAATGCTTCCTTTGGGTTTCCAATGATACTTGATCCACGTCTGTAAAGACTTTTTTGTGGGCCATACTCCCATAAATTTTATAATGGCGTAGGTTCCCATGTGTTCCCTGTGCTCCTGCAGAGCAGGATCATTTAATATTACTCGAGGAGTGATTTTTTCTTTTGGTTTGCAAGGTCCTTTCTGAGTTTTTTCTCTTGAGCGCAGACTTTTGTCTTCTTCCTCTTTGTCCTTTGTGCTACTGTTTTCTTTTGCTCTGGTCCCATATGTGTCTTTTTCAATGCCCCTGTTACTATTGTTCATATTGCCTTTACTAGTTTCAGCTGGTGATTTACTTCTGCTGGCCACTGCATCTTCGTAGGAGGGAGTCGAGCTCCCTCCCCTACCGCCCTCCATTAGAATCGAACCCTGCTTGTTATGGTCGCCCTGGTCACTGCGTATCTCCCGCCTCCAGTTTTCCCTTAGTAGACAACTTTCAATCATAGGAGGTAAATAACTTTATTATTATTACAAAGGCATTAATAAATTTTTTATTCTTATTATTTAATTACTGTGATATAGTTGAAAATTTAAAAGTTTTTTTTAGTTCATATTATTTAATTATTGTAATATAGTTGAAAATTTATATATATATATATATATATATATATATATATATAGTTTAATTTTTTTAAATGATTATGTAATTATTAAAAGATATTTAATTTTGTTTATTTATAATAATTTATTTGTATAATTTATTTATATATATAAATAATTAATTCACATGAATATTGGGTGTTGGTCAATTCTCAAAATAATTTGGGAGGAAAGAGTCATTACTTTTGCAATACTAAGAGGGTTGAAGATGAAAAGCACTTTCTCTTGGACTGCTCAATTTTTACTCACATATGATTTAATTTTCAAAATCTTTGCTACACTACCAACATTTTTGATTTGTTAAGTTAACATAACTATGGTGATTTGGGAATGCTTCTACCTTCTTTTCGATCAAAAAAATAAAATATTAACTAACATATCTCTCACTTTCTATTAGTCTTTCTGGAAAATAATGATCTTCATTATCACCATCTTATATATATTATAAAAAATATAATTATAGTTATAATTATTTTTTAAATATATTTTTCTTTTGTAAGTTTGGTAGGACTCTCCAAATTTCTAGTTTTACATGTCCATTATTCACCTGGGGAGGGTAGCACAGGATTTGAACCCAAGATCTCTGGTTCAGTGAGACTTCATTCCACGACCGGGGGAAAGTAAAACAAGTTTCGAACCCAAAATCTCTGGTTCAATGACACTTCATTCTACGACCATCGTCACTTGAGCTACCGCAATTGGATAATTATTTTTTAAATAATAATTCTATAAATTACTTTTTAATATTTTGAAACTTAACCAAATATGTGTTTAAATATTTTAAAATATAATCATTGATAAAAATGGAAATGTTTGTATTAAATGAAATAAAACCCACTGCTCAGCTCTACGAAAGAGAGTCTGAACCAGGAGACTCTGGCTCTACAAAACGCTCTACATTGTTCATGCACATTACACATTAAATAGAAAACATGGTTTTAGGTAGTTAGAACAAAATCATAAGAAATAGAAACTAATTCCTATACTGAGGTTGCATGAACCAACTCTACCTATTCTAGGATATTCTCCATTATCTTCAGCACTCCCCCTTAATGGAGAATGGGTTCACAAATATGCCTAACATCTCCCTAAACATTTGAAACTTAACTTTTCCAAGAGGCTTAGTGAAGATGTCTGCAACATTATCACATGTATTACAATGTTCCAAATGGATTTCTTTGGATTTCACTTTCTCCCTAACAAAGTGGAATTGTGTATTAATATGTTTAGTGTTTTTGTGAAACACTTGATTATTGGCAAGTTTGATTGAACTCTGATTATCACATCTGATTTTTGTTGCATCTATCTGTTCTTCCCCAACATCCCGGAGAAGTCTTTGCAACCAAACTGCCTCACACGTTGCTGCACACATTGCTTGATACTCTACTTCCATTGAGGACAAAGAGACTGTGTTCTGCTTCTTGCTGATCCATGTGATCACCCTGGAACCAATGTTGAATGCATAACTTGTTATAGATATGCGATCATCTACATTTCCAACCCAATCTGAATTTGCAAATCTTGCCAATCTAACATCAGAGTAGTCAGTGTAAATAATACCATAATCTACAGTACCTTGTAGATACCTCAAAAGACTTTTCGTTGCATTCCAATGGCTTTAAAGTGGCTTAGACATAAATTGACTTAGCACACTAACTGCAGAAGCCAAATCAGGTCTGGTGGTGGTTAGGTAGATTAGACTCCCAACCAGCTGTCTGTAAAGTGTTTCATCCGCCGCTTTTGAGCCATCCTCACACTGCAATTTGATGTTTTGATGCAATGGTACTACTGCAAGCTTACACTGATATATCTCACACTTTTCTAATAGGCATTTGACATACTTTTCTTGGGACATAAATGTTTGACTTGAATCTCTCCAGATCTCAAGTCCTAAACAGTATCTGAGCTCACCAAGATGTTTTATTTCAAACACCTATGACATCTGTTGCTTGATTTCATTGATTAGATATGTAGCATCACCTGTAATGATCAAATCATCTACATACATTGAAATCAACACTATGCACCCTTTTTCATCTTTCATGGTGTAAAGATTAGGGTAATTTTTGCTTCTATTATAGCCAGCTTACAGAAAAATGAATCAATTTTTTCATACCAAGACCCGAGAGATTGTTTTAGTCTATAAAGTGCTTTCTTCAATCTACAGACTAAATGTTATTTTCCTTTCTGGACAAACCCTTCTGGTTACTCTAGATAAACCTCTTCTTTTAGTTCTCCATTCAAAAATGCAGGCTTTACATCTAGTTTGTGCATCATCCAATGTTTCTTAGTAGCTATAGCGATTAACATTCTGATAGTGTTCAATTTAGCTACAGGGGCGAAGGATTTTTCGTAGTCTATCCCTTCTTTTTATGAGTACCCATTTGCTACCAACCTAAATTTTATGTTTTCTATGGCTCCATCTACATTAATCTTCGGTTTATATAACCATTTACAACCTATGGTTTGTTTTCCTCTAGGAAGTTCAACCAATTCCCAAGTGTTATTTCTGATTATTGAATCATATTCCTGTTCCATCGCTGTTTTCCATTCACTACATTCATTTTCTTCTTTATAACTAGATGGTTCAACCACATTCATCATACTAGTTATAAAAGCATTTTCCCTATATCTTGCAGGAATTTGAGCTTTCCTACCTGATCTCCTGAGTGGTGGGGTGGCTTCAAACCTTATTTGATCATTATTTTCATTTTCTTCCTGTTGCTGTTGCTATTGTTGTTGTTGTTGTTGTTGTTGTTGCTGTTTCTGTTGTTGTTACTGTTGTTGTTGTTGTTGTTGTTGTTGTTGTTCATCCTCTGCCTTTATCTACTGTTGACCCTGATTGTTCTCTGCTTCTTCTTCCACCAAGTACGGAATGTCCCATTCCTCATTGTGCTCATCAGATTCTTCATGATCCTTCTCATGGAATTTGACATCTCTACTAACAAAAATCTTGTGAGTAGAGGGATTAAATAATCTGTAAGCTTTATACTGTGAACAATACCCTATAAAGGTACATTTGATGGCTTTTGAATCTAATTTTCTTCTATCTTCCTTTGGAATGTGGGAAAATGCTTTAGATCCAAATATTCTTAAGTGTTTTACTGCAGGCTTAAATCCATATAATGCTTCATAAGGAGTTTTAGACTCAAGACTCTTTGTAGGACTCCTATTTTTCAAATAAATTGTAGTATTCACTGCTTCAGCCCAAAAACCATTTGAAAGATTCTTACCTTTCAACATACTTCTAGCACATTCCACCAGTGTTCTGTTTTTTCTTTCTGTTACTCCATTTTGTTGTGGAGTATGGGGTACTGTGAACTTCTACAAAATTCCATGATCTTTACAATACTTGATAAGTTCATCCTTCCTGTATTCTCCCCCTTGATCAAAGCGGTGAATTTTTACCTTTTTCCCTGTTTATTTTTCAATCATATTTTTAACTCCTTAAAGTATTCGAATGTATGGCTCTTCTTACTTAAGAAATAAACCCAAGAAAACTTCGTACAGTCATCAATAAACAATAGAAAATACAGTGCACCTCCTAATGATTTTGTCTGAATGGGTCCACAAAGGTTTATGTGCACTAATTCTAGTATATCGCTCTGTTTCTTTTCTACTCGAACTAGGAATTCTTCTCTATGCATTTTTCCTAATGTACAAGCATCAAAATCATTATGTACTTGCTTTATCATAGGAATATCTCTTACCATTTCCTTCTTTTGTAGTAACAACAAATCATTATAGTTGATGTGGCCAAATCTTCAATTCCATAGCTCTTCTGTAGTCAAGCTCGCTACTGTCAATGCTAGAACTAGTGCAGTTCTTACATCCAAATTGTATAGACCTCCCGTTCGGATTCCTGTAGCAATTGTCTTCATGCCATATAAAATATCTTTAATATAACAGTTAGATTTAAAGAATTCAACTTTCAGATATTGATCTGTAATCATGGATACAGAAATCAAGTTTTTTGTTACAGTAGGCACATACATAACATTATCAATTTGTTTTACATTACCATTAGGTAGAATGATAGAAACTTTCCCACACCCTTTGATTTGATGACTTCTATCATCACCTAGGTAAATCTGTGCTCCTTCATTGATTTCTTTAAAATCTTCGAACCAATGCTTGTTCCCTATCATATGTGTTGATGCTCCTGAATCTACATACCAGATGTCTGCATCAACATTCTCATCACAATCTGCCATGAACAATCTGAAATTCTGCACATGATTGTCATTTGCAAGATGACTTGCATGTATTTTCTGCTTCTGCTGTTCTTCATGATATTTCTTCTTCCTACACTCCTTGGCAATATGACCCAGTTTTCCGCAATAAAAACATTTAGTTTCAGAGTAGTTTCTATTCGGATGCATACCTTGGGTCTGATTCAGTCTTTTGTGTGAGTTTGCTCTGTTTTGTTGTTGTGGACTTCCTTTCCCTTTGAAGAAGTTTTTCTTCGCCATTAATGTAAGATCGGCACTCTAGGGCTTCAGAGATGATCTTCTTTCTTCTTCTTGCATCAGTATTCCTGTCAGCTCTTCAAATTTCGGAATCTTCTCTCTGGCATTTATCCTAATGATAAACATTTGGTAATCATCAGTGACACCATTCATTGTAATGGTTACAAGATCTGTATCGTCAATTGTATGACCAATGTCCACCAATTTGTTCTTCAGATCCTTGATCCTTGCTACGAATGAAGCAATTTTTTCATTCTCCTCCATCTTCATGGATAGGATCTTACTCTTGAGGAACAAAAGACGATTTGAATTCCTAATCTCATACAAATCCTTCAGAATTCCCTAGATCTCGTTAGCTTTCTTACAATCTCTAATGTGTGGTATGATGTAGTATTTCACGAACATCTTCAACAACGTCCTTGCTTTACCTTCTTGCTTCACCCAATCTCGGATTGATGCTAATCCAGCCATAGGCTTCGGCTCATCCCCATTTGCAATCTTCCAAGCACTCTGCACATCTAACAGAGTCTGCATCTTGAATTTCCAATTTGCATAATTGGAACCATCAAGCTTGTTATGCTCATTCAAGCATGCTTCAAACATGTTGTTATTCATCTTGGCGACTTAGACAAAAAAAAAATCAACAGGTAAAAGAAGATGATAGATTTTACCCCAGATCTGTGACAGAGACAGATCACTGATCTTCAATGTTGTTTGATCTTGTAGCACACCCACTGATCACCATGGATTCCTTCACAACCTCTAGACAACCTTATGTTATTAGCCTCTGCAGCCTTCTCTCTGAGCATTTTTGTTGTTTACACAATCGTCACAGATGTGCACCTAATATCCAAGACTGTCACAGATATACACCTAATATCTGAGATGTCGTTGCAAATGTACGCCTAATATCCGAGACTGTCACATATATACACCTAATATCTGAGGCTGTCGCAGATGTACACTGAAAACCTACAATGGTCGAAAAATAAAATCCGCGAGAAGTGTAGTAGTGTTGTCGTCATGCTTATCCACTCAAAACCTGTGACGATTTTGGTTTAGTTGCACCCACCAGACAACATACAGGGTCCTCAGCCCTGATGCTCCGATACCATGATAAAAATGGAAATGTTTGTATTAAAAGAAATAAAACCCACTGGTCAACACTACGAAAGAGGGTGTGAACCAGGAGAGTTTGGCTCTGCAGAACACTCTACATTGTTCATGCACATTACACATTAAATAGAAAACACGGTTTTAGGGAAGTTAGAACAACATCCTAAGAAATAGAAACTAATTCCTATGCTGAGGTTACATGAACCAACTCTACCTATTCTAAGATATTCTCCATTATCTTCAATAATCATATCTTATTACTATTATGTTAGCCAATAAATTTTATGCTCACCATCTATTAATATTAAACATGTTAAATAATTTTTAATTTAACAAAGTAAAATTTTACAAATTATTTTTTTAGTTTTTATGAATTTTGTTATTATCAATTATCTCTGATATTATTATTAGGTGTAATTACGCCATAAAGCATTTTCCTATGAAAAGAATTCCCCTATGCACCATTGTGTTACTGTTTTACACGTTTGATCTGAAGTGTTAGAGGATGAAAAAAATTTCATCCATTAGATTATCATAGGTGCTGGGAATGTTTTGTTGGAGGTTATGCCGCGTTGAATGTTGGTTACAACAAACACTATGTTGGAAGTTTGTTAGCTAGAGGTTGGATTATCATCTAGGCTATGGAAATGCTGCCTTGGAGGCTAGTTACAATGGTGTTGGTTACAACAAACAAGTTTGTTAGCTAGATGTTGGATTATCATAGGCGATGGGAATGCTGCGTTGGAGGTTACACTACATTGGAGGTTGGTTACAATAGTGTTGGTTACAACAAACACTACGTTGGAAGTTCGTTAGCAGTTCATTAGCTAGACGTTCGTTACAGTAACGACCCATGCGGCTCTAAATCTTGAGAGACGGTAAAAAGGCGAGAAAGGATGTCGTCTCTGGCTTGATTAGGGTTCAGGAGTCTCCCCATCATAACCTCCTCCATAGCTATGGATTGCCTAAAAAGAGATGTCTTCTTATTCCCATGGTTCTGATTTTTCCTAGCCTCTTCAACGCCATATCTGGTGAGAAGGGTAAATTTGGTCACAAGAGTTTGGAAATCGTTGGCATCATTCGGAAATGGCGGAAATCAGGGATGTTGTATTGTCTCCAACGTCCTCATTTCCATATTGGGTCTCAGATCCATGCATTGAAGTCAGGTGTCAAGAGGAAACATCGAGCCCCATAATCTATCTTTGACTCGACGCCCATTTGCTCCGCTAGTGTCGTATTCCTTTTTTATTTTCTATTGATCGCACTGATTCCTCTGTTCTAAAACCAAACACTCTTCGCTGTAAACACCCCATTTCAAATAGTTTTAGCGGAGTTGCGGACTTGCCATTTTGAAAGAGATAAGAAAGCGAGAAGATTTTAACGCTCACTCATCTTGTAGTAATAGTGTAATTTCACCGATAATTATATATAAATGAGTGTTTTATGATTATGATGATGATGATGGTTAACGTCCGTTGAAACCAAACTTTGGTCTATCGGACCTAAAGAAGCAAATTATTTATTTTGATTTAATATTTTATTTCTATGCTAAAAAAGCATGGAGAGAAGCCTCCCAAGCTCACTATAATTTTGACATTGTAAAAGGTTAGAAAGGTCAGTATTGTGACAAAGATTATGAAATTGAGATCTAATGTGGTTGTATGCGGGGCACTCTAAGAGGAATTGGTTTTCATCCTCAATGTTCCTATTCTCACATGGATGGCAGATCCTTTCCATCCATGGTTGTTTAGGAACTACCCAATGACCTGTTTCACTATGGAGCTCATGAGAATTTGTTCTAATCTTTGCTATATTGATTTTCTTCTTTGAGCTAGTTAAAATTATGAAAGAGGGAGGAGGGTGAAACACTAGGACTTCCTGGGAGGTCACCCATCCCAGTACTACTCTAGCCCAAGCGCGCTTAACTGCAGAGTTCTGATGGGATCTGTTGCATCAACGCTGGTATGATTGCACCTATCCCAATTCAAACAGTATGGCCAGAACTTGAAGAGGAAGGAAAAATCATATTGGAACCTGGAGCAGTCAGAGAAACAAGAACCCGACAGCTACGAAATCGATCAATTTCAGAGTATCTCATCAAGTGGAATAACTTACCTGTTGAAGATTCCACATGGGAGGACAAGAATTTTATACAGAAGCATCAACAACTACTCAAGCGTTGAGGACAACACTTTTTGAAGGAGAGGGGCATGTTAGGCCCCTATACTACTAGTGTAGCCCCTTATTGTTATTAGTACAACCCCCTTATTATATTTTTGTACCCATGTAGTCCCCATATTGTTGCTATTGTGCCCCATAGAAGCCCACTATTGTTATTATTGTGCCCTTACATTATTATTGTTATGTCAGCTCTGATTATATTATGACCCCTTAGACTCCTATATATAGAAATGAAGTCTTGTCATTTGTATCATCTAAGAATTGTTCATTTATTTAATGTAAAGGAGGTTGCCTCCTCGAAGAGACTGAATTCTAAGGCATTGATCTATCTTTTCTATCTTTTTGTGAGCTAATTTCATAACATTTGGTTAGAAATTCAATTTCAACAGTTCTTAATTTTAAAGATGTTATGCATAGGAATTTATATTTTGAACCACGAAAATATACAATCGTTTTTAAAGATGGTATATACGAGGGCAAGAGATATTTTGAAGCGAATATAATTTTTTAAGGTGTTTCTTAATGTTGTTAGACATTTCGCCAATTCAATTTCATCCGTTCTTAATTTTAAAGATGATACATGAACGTATGGGAATTTATATTTTGAAGCAGGAAAATATAAAACAATTTATTTTTAAAGATGGTATACACGAAGGTAAGAATACATATATAGAATATATATATAGAGTAAGAATATTATAATTATATATATATTAAATGCGTTTAAATTTACTACGAAAAAAAGTTTGGTCACAAATATTGATTTATACTTTTTAAAAGTAAATGTTGATTTTAATAGTAAATTAATTATATCTATATATTAAAGTTAACAATGCAAAAAAGTTATCATTCTAATAATCTAATAAAAACTATGATGAAAAAACAATAACAAACACTACAAAATTGCATCACTCACTATTATTGCATGAACGTAGCAACAACCAATATAGATTATTATGCGTCTTTTACCTAGCATCTAAAAATAAATACAAAAAAGTAGTTTTCCTTAAGGAAACGAGGTGGCTTCAAGGAAACAAGGTAGCTTACATGGCTCAAGGTGAAACCATCAAGAAAAAATCAATCGTGGTTGGAAACTCAGATGTTTAGGGTATGTCTAATCTTGAGATATTGACTATGTAAATTACTAATCAAAATTTAAAAAAAATAACATTTACTTTATTTGAGATATTGGTTGTAAAGGTTAAACTGGAATTTTTATAATATTTCTCTTTTATATATTTTTTATACTTAGATTTAACTCATTAAGAAGTCTCAATCTAATAATTTTTGAGAAATGTTTTATTTAGATAATTAATTTTAAATTTGTAACTTATTTTTTTTAAATATTATGAATTTTAATAACCCATATAAATTTATTATTATTATTATTATTATTATTATTATTAAATATTGGTTAACTAAAAAAACATATAAAATTGTATAAATAAAAATTATATATAATAAACATGATCTTATACAATTATGGTAGTAAAAACTCATAGACATCAAAACATTTACCTCATGATCCATTTCTCATTGCCAAAATTTTAAAAAATAATCATAAAAATTAACTGAATTATTATTATTGTTAAAAAAATTAAGAAAATATACATGCAACAAGATTTTTTACAATGGAGATTCACCCTCATTTTTACCATGGATATTCTTAACCTATAAATAGGATTTGTTACAATGGGCCAATAACATGGCTTATCAATACCACATATGTCATAACTATTTTTAAAATAAATCTCAACCCTCTATCTCAACTACTACTAAAACTATTGCAACGTGATATCCTTAATAAGCATCAAAACACTTACATAATGATAGACATCAAAACATTTACCTCATGATCCATCTCTCATTGCCAAAATTTAAAAAAATAATCATAAAATTTAATTGAATTATTAATTAATTTTAAATTATTATTATTATTAAAAGAATTCATATATAAATTAATACATTAAAAGAAAATATACATGAAACAAGGTTTTTTATAATGGAGATTCACCCTCATTTTTACCATGGATATTCTTACCCTATAAATAGGATTTGTTACAACACTTTCCTATAATAGATAATAATAATAGGGACCTAACAGTTGTAACATGGAACCTGGCCAATTAATATTCATCTTTTTTACTTATGCTTTCTTTCAAATCAGCTTACCTTTTGACAAAACATCATGGCTTTACCTAGTTGTTGACCATGGTTGGCATCTCTTGGACACTTACCACTAGGATATAATTCTTAGAGCAAAAACATACAGGATAGTACCACCTTGTGCCAGATTGTACCTTTAAAAGGAAAATTGTTGTACATTTTTTTCTTCATAGAGCAGTGGTGAACAGGACATTCAAAAACATATAGGCAAAATGATTTTAGCAAAATTTCACAACAACAAGCATAATCGTGGCAATGAAATTCTTTAGCATTGAATATTAATGACACCGACGTTGTTTACTTTTGTATCCTCCTTAGGTTGAAGATGTTTGGACTATATGTAGAACTTGAGCAGTGCATGATATTACAATCTGATCTTGAGAGAAAGGAATAGAGGAAATCAAGGGTTGTCTATGTCAAGTGCATTTTGAGAGAAGTCAGGTGTAATCCAACTCAATGTGAATTAGGCATGTAAAATAATGTGAATGGTAAATAATGTGATTTTGTTATAATCTTTATGCTTCTTAATGTGAATGGTAAATCTTCGGTACTCTACCCTGCTTCCAAATTCTTCATTCTACATATCCACAATTGTTTAAACTAACATTCTCCTTATGATTGGATGTATTCCTCTGAGGAGGGTGGTATACATTCTTTTGGATCTTGTTTTCTCCCTTAATTGTAAGTGAATAAAAATATTAGATTTATAGGACAAGGTACCATTAATCATGTGAGCCAATGATCTTGGATGTTTTCTGATTGAATTCTTCAAAACTTATTGCCATTTGATCTTCCAAAATGTGCAGATAGTTTTGTTGGTTGGAACAATGCTACAAGTTATAATAACAGAGATTTTGTTCTGTAGAATGCTTTCCACCTTGCATTCTTTTTGTGGATATGGGTAAGCAATATGCTCTTCCAGTAAAGAATAAATTCTTGTGTGTGGAGTCATTGGGTTTACTATGTTATAAGTAGATGTTACATAACTATGTAGATGTAACATCTACTTATAAGTAGATGTTACATAACTATGTAGATGTAACATCTACTTATAAGTAGATGTTACATAACTATAGGTCAAACATGTGATGTACAAGTTTACGATAGATTTTTCGGCGAAAATCACATGAGAAAACATTTGTCGACGCGTTTCGAACCAACCAGTGTGGTTCATCGTCAGGACAAGTTGAAAAAACAGATCCAGCTTAGCATGTTAAATAGTTAGAGCAGAGCCACCAACAGTTAGCTGGGCAAAAAAAAAAATTGACATAGGACCACGGTCAAATTTAGTTATATTAGGTGTAAAAATTATATATATATATATATATATATATATATAATAATTATAATTGTTATTTTTATTTAATAATTAAAACTAAAAGGAAAGTAGTTATCTAACGGATCATCCCTTATATTTTAAATATATTAAGGATTATGAAAATATATTAAAGGGATATTTAGTTAGAAAAAGTCAATTAAATAAATAATAAAGATAAAAACAACAGTGAATAAATCAAAATAAAAATTAAAAACTAATAAAATAATTATAATTGGTATCATTATTTAATACCTGAAACTAAAAGAAATTATATACCTAACCATTCCTTATATTGTAAATATACTAATGGGTTATGTAAAATATTAATGGGTTATATTAGGTGTAAAATTTAGTTAGTATCTCGGAGCTCCCCTCACTGCCTCGGCCATCAACCATTCCTCTTGGCGCAATTTAATTGAAAAACTTGAATCGCGTCTCAACCAATGGACTCACAGAACCCTGAATTTAGTCAGCCGGGCAGTACTTATTAAAGCCATTCTTCAAGCAATGCCGTTGTACCTTTTTTCCATCCTGGCAGCGCCAAAATGGGTCCTAAAAAGACTAAGGAAAATTCAGAGAGATTTCCTTTGGGGAAGCAATGCAACCAATCGCAAATGGGCTCTGGTAAAGTGGAGCACAGTATGCAAACCGAAGGAAAAAGGAGGAATTGGTCTAAGAGATCCGGAGCACAACAATGCCATCATGGGAGCCAAGATCTGGTGGCAGTGGCTCACCAACACCGGTAAGCCATGGGTCACTTTATGGACAGCAAAGTATGCCAATCAGCGACCCCAGGAAGAGCTTATCAGATTAGAGCCCAGTGTCAAAGGATCACTAATTTGGAATGCAGCCAAAGAACATTATAAAATGATCCAGCAGCACAGTTTCTGGGAGGTAAGAAATGGCCATAACACTAGATTCTGGATGGACGCGTGGAATCAAATGCCTACCCTCAGCAATGTACTGAACCTGCCTCTAAACAACATTGCGGAGGAGACACAACAAGTCAAGACCAGGCAATATTGGACCCAGGAAACGGAGAAAGGCTTCAGAATCTGGAAATCGGGTAACCAAATCCTCACAAATGAAAATCGCCAAGCTTCCATAGCATTGGAAACGGAGCTCAGCAAAAGAAAAATCAGGTGTGACGAAAGGGAAGATATCCTAAGGTGGGGATATCAACCAAAAGGAGCGTTCACTACGTCTGAAGCATACAAGATAATCTGCAATGACTCTGCTCCCCAGGATCCAATTTGGGGCCAAATATGGAACTCTGGCTCCTGGCCCAAGATCTGTCACTTTCTCTGGTTGGTAGGACATCAGAGAATCCTAACTTGGGACAAGCTCAGAAGAAGAAATTTCCATGGTCCCTCCATCTGCTTCAACTGCAATGCCCATGAGGAAACGCTCCAACATCTGCTGGACTCTTGCCCCCTGGCCAATCAGCTATGGGAGAAGGCAAGCTTTCGATGTCAAAGAAGATGCAGACTTGAAAATGAAATTACGAACTCCATACGACAGTGGCAAAAGGACCCGTACAAGAGCAACATCCTCAATCATCTATGGCGATTGATCCCCGGGCTAATTTTATGGAGTATATGGAAGGAGCGAAATAAGCGCATTTTTAAAAATCAACGCTCTTCGCTGGACAATATTTGGAATATGCTATGCAAAAATATTCAAGAGACTTTCATGCTTAGACCCTGGAAGGAGGAGGATTGGCCTACACTAGCCAACGAAAAAACTATCATGGATAATTGGCAAATCAGCTGCACTAAAAGCATGCACCAGCAGGACCACTCTGCAGCCAGCATTGAAAGTCAAGTCGCATGGAAACCTCCGCCAAAGCACACATTCAAACTCAACTTTGATGGAGCCTCAAAAGGGAATCCCAGATTAGCAGGCTTTGGTGGAATAATTAGGAATCATGAAGGGGCTCCCATGACTCTTTACTTTGGAAACATTGGCTGGGACACCAACAACTCAGCTGAGTTGGAAGGGCTATGGCAGGGACTTCAACTAGCTGGGGAGCTCAACTTCCACCCTCTGGAGGTAGAAGGAGACTCCCAAATCCTCATCAACATGGCCAAAAAAATCCTAAATGGATCTCAGGCTAAAAAAATAGCCACCAGTTGGAGGCTTGAAGCAAGATTGGAAGCAATAGAACAGAAGTTTCACAGCAATAGAGCCATCACCTTCACACACACAAGGAGGGAGGGCAACAAGGTTGCGGACTTCATGGCCAATGTAGGGGTGGGGAGTAATCACTCTCTGATCACAGGACAACTGAATACGATATTAACGCATGTGGAAGCTCAAGAATGTTCTCGACTGGTCCAAGAAGATGCAACTCCCTCGGATGCGGGTGATATGTGAGACGGGACAGGAGTGGGAGGCTGGACACATGCACCCACAGCGAACAGAAGGAAAGGACGAGGGAGGTTTAAGGCGCGAGGGCATGGGATAGTTAATGCCCGAAGAGCGTATTCGACCCAGCGGATGGCAGCAGTAATGGCGGATGTGATCCCGAGCAGGGTAGGTGAGGAGGTTGGGAATAAAACAGGGTGTGAGCAGGGAATGTTGGTAGTAATGCAGACGACTGGCCTCTCTGTCTCGGTTGTGATCCATTCGCAGATAGACGGGTTCACGCAGTCGACTCTGGTAGCAGAAAGTCTGGTGCATTTTGCGGCTTGCTGGAATTTTCATCCCTCAATGGTGAGACCTCGACAGCGTATGCTCAGCCGTCGAGGCTCTTCCAGAGGAGGGGTCTCACGCAGGCATGAAGGGGACAGAGTTGGCCATTGCTGCCACTGCAATCTAGCTAGCTCTACTGGAGCTGTCCCCCTACATTCTAGTCAATTCATGGATGCAGGGGCTTCAAGTTCGGCCTCATTGCCAGCCTTTGGCTCCACCATCTTCAATTTTACCAGCTCAACAAATAACCCAAGGATCAGTGTGCATGTTTCTATACTGTTTATTGAGAACGCTCAGGATGATGGCGACCCCATGGTTGAACAAGGGCAACCGATGCAAGTTGACCCATGGCAAGAAGTGCAGGCTCCGGAAGCTGTTATGGAGCCGGAAGTAGAGGTACCGACTACAGACCCGGAAAAAGCTAAGCACACTCAGAAGGTTCAAAAGGCGGAAACTGGGGAAGAGGCAGCGACTTTTCCAACTGAATATGAACGAGAAACCTATGGGTGGTGCCAAATTGTGGAAGAGCAATTGGACGAATGAGGGCGCCCGCGCTCAAGGTTCTATTGGCTCTTCACCTGGTCTACTAGTCTTACCGGCAATTTGTCTTTGGTTCAGTTATAGTCTTTGGCGTTTTCTGTTATGTCATCTCTGTTTTGTAATTTTTGCTAATGTATTGGGCAAGAACAGTCTATGGTGGTCAGTCTCCTTTTTACTTGATGCCCCTGCGCGGGCCTGCATCTACGATCAGCCTTGGTTTTTAGTATGTTGCCCCTGCGCGGGCCTGCAGCGATGGTCAGTCTCGGTCTTAGTCTGGTGCCCCTGCGTGGGCGAGAGCTTGTTTCTGTGTCTGGTGCATTATCGGCTCGTGGGTGTGATGCCCAGAGCCTGTCTCACACTGGTTTCGCCATGATGTATTTTCGACCTCTGTACATATTTTAATAGATTAGTTTTTTTTACCGAGAAAAAAAAATTAGTTACATTAGGTGTAAAATCATATATATATATATATATAGATATATATAATTGTGATTTTTATTTAATAATTAAAACTAAAAGGAAAGTAGTTATCTTACGGACCATCCCTTATATTGTAAATACATTAAGGGTTATGAAAATATATTAAAGGGATATTTAGTTAGAAAAATCAAATAAATAAATAACAAAGATAACAACAAAACATAAATAAATAAAATAAAAATTAAAAACGAATAAAATAATTATAATTGGTATCATTATTTAATACTTAAAACTAAAAGAAGTTATATACCTGACCATCCCTTATATTGTAAATATATTAATGGGTTATGTAAAATATTAATGGGTTATTTAGTTAGTATTAATAAATAAATAATTTAGAACAAGAGAAAACAAAATAAATAAATCAAATAATCAAATAAATAAATAATAAAGAACAAAAAATAAATAAAAATAAAATTAATTAATTAAATAAATAGAAAAATATGTAAAATAATTCCAGTAAATAAAAGTATAAAAAGAAAAAGATTAAAAAATAAAAATAACAATACAAATAATAAAAAATAAAAATAACATCAAATTATAAAAATAATTAAAACATGAATTATTAGTTAGATGAAAGGGAATTATATAGTAATAACAGACATTACCTTATAATGTAAGACTATATAAATATAATAATGGGTTCTTGATAAATAAACAAGAACGGGAAATAAAAATTAAGTAACATTAAAAATTTTAATTGATAAAACCAATAACATAAATAAATAAAAATAAAAAGAAATATATATATATATATATAAACATAAAGATAGTAATAAAATAAGAGACAAGCAAAAACGACTAAGAAGAGAGTGCTGGGACCCAGCACCTACTAATTTTCCAGCCATCATCTCTATTGAGATTGCTAGGTCTCTTTTCAATCTCAAGAGCTTCCCTAAATTTCCGATGATGGAAATGCGAGACCTTAGCAATAACACTAGCCTCCTCAATGCAAACATGATGATTGGTTTTTTCCACATGCTCAGCTAAAGCGGAAGACTTAGCTCTTCTATGCTTAAGGTCAGCAGCGTGCTCACTTATCCTTTGATTAATGGAGCGACCTGTCTCACCAATATAGGGGGTCCCACAGGAACAAGGGATAATATAAACCCCTTTCATATCTTTGGGGTCAATAGGATCCTTTACTGATCTAAGGGACGAACGAATGGTGTTAAGGGGCCTAAAGGTCACTGGGATACTATGCATCCTGAGAATCCTAGCAACCTTATCAGTGGTCCCCTGAACATACGAAAGATGGACACCTAGAATCCGTTCCTTCGGTTCCCTTTTGGTCAGAGAATTCTTGGCGGCTTTACGGAAAGCCTTCTGACCCAAGTATCTACTATAACCATTCTCAACAATGACATCAAGGAGATGGGATTTTTCTTTCTCAAAACTCTTCTTATCTGAGATGTGATGTACAAGGTAGAATAGGCCTACTATTTAAGTATTAATTAATTTATAATTTTTCAGGTTAATGGTCAATTATGTAATTACATTATTAGTATACATATTATATAACAATTTTAAGTAATGTTTAAATTTTATATAAAATTGATATTAAGTTTTGGATATTTTTTTTAATATAATTAACTTATGTTTAAGTAAATATTTTTAACAATGCTGAATTATAAATAACAAAATATTTTAATGACTAAAATTTAAATTGACAAAATTTTAAATTTTAAAACTAACTTAAATTCAACATTTTTATTTTAATTTAATTATATTGAAATTAAACAACACTATAACATTAATTTAAAAATAAATTTAAATTAAACAACAATATAAAATTATTAGTCCCTGCCGGGGACTATATGCGATCGATCGATCGCTGACCCTGCATTGACCGAGCTGATTTTGCAATAAATTAAGGAAATAACCTAAGTCAAACTAAGGTTTTGGGCGTGGAAAGGTTTTGGGGTCTTATTGCGGGCTTTGCATTGTTCGAGGTGAAGGCCACGTGGTCCCGCGGCTCCCACGCGGATGGCATGTACTGTGGTGGTCTTATGGGCGGACAACTGTCCCTCCTCGAGATCCTGGAAAGTTACTCGGCTTGGGTTTTACCCTGGTCGCGGCGTTTGGGTTGTTATTGTTACTTGGTTGTTTAGCTCTGCAGTCTCTACGATTTTTCCTTTGTATTTGTTGTATTGTCTGCGGTGAAAACAGAATGCGGTTAACTGTATAGCAAACGTTTGGTTGCGGTTCTGTTGTTCCAGGTCTAGCTTGTATGCCTCAAGTGTCTGGTGTCGCTTTGGTAAGTTCGGCTACTATATTGTTTAGATGTTTGTTCCTCTATCGTTTGGCGTTTTCCAGTGGCGTTGATGTTTGTCACAGTATTGGCATTCTGGTTAAATACTGAGGGTTTGTGTTACCTGCATGGGTTTTATGGAAATTTCCGTAAATGTCGGTTTCGACCAGCATGTGAGTTCCTTGTCATTTGGGCCGAGACGACCTGGGTGAAGCTGTGATTCTTGGTACAGATTGAGCGGCAGCATGTACTGTGGTGGTCTGCCTGCTCGAGATCCTGGAAAGTTAGTCAGCTTGGGTTTTACCCTGTTCGCGCCCTTTGGGTTATTATTGTTACTTGGTTGTTTAGCTCTACAGTCTCTGCGATTTTTCCTTTATATTTGTTGTATTGTCTGCGCTGAAAACACAATGCGGTTGCTGCCTGCTTGGTTAACTGTATAGCAAACGTTTGGTTGCGGTTCTATTGTTCCAGGTCCGGCTTGTATGCCTCGACTATCTGGTGTCGCTTTGGTAAGTTCGGCTACTGTATTGTTTAGATGTTTGTTCCTCTGTCGTTTGGCGTTTTCCAGTGGCGTTGATGTTTGTCACAGTATTGTCTATTCATTTCCCTCAAGAGTCCATGGTTATTTGAGCATTATAAGTTAATGGCATTCTGGTTAAATACTGAGGGTTTCTCTTAGCTGCATGGGTTTTATGGAAATTTTCGTAAATGTCAGTTTCGACCACCATGTGACTTCCTTGTCATTTGGGCCGAGACGAGCTGGGTGAAACTGTGGTTCTTGGTATAGATTGGGCGGCAGTCTTTTGTAGTTTGAAGTGTTTTTGCACATGAACATCTAAACAAATTGGGGTTTTTGAACTGTTTGAACTGTTTGTGCCGCATATTGGGTTTTTAATGGAATGTATTGTGGTTTGGAGAAAGAAATAGGTACTCCTCTGTTAAATTCAAGGTTTTGGTGCTGGGTTCTGCATGAATATGGTCTAGACGGGAACAAATTCGAACTCTCGGCTTCGTTGCAGGTACGACGTTTTTCTGCTAATTGGTTTTTGTCAAATTCTCTATTAATTGCTTTTTGTCAATTTGTTAGGCTTTTAATTTTTGCATTGTGTAGGTTTATGGTCCAGTTACTCTAGGTTTATAGTCCAGTTACTGCGTGGTCCCTGCCGGGGACTATATGCGATCGATTGATCGCTGACCCTGCGTTGACCGAGCTGATTTTGCGATAAATTAAGGAAATAACCTAAGTCGAACTAAGGTTTTGGGCGTGGAAAGGTTTTGGGGTCTTATTGCGGGCTTCGCATCGTTCGAGGTGAAGGCCACGTGGTCCCGCGGCTCCCACGCGGACGGCATGTACTGTGGTGGTCTTATGGGTGGACAACTGTCCCTCCTCGAGATCCTGGAAAGTTACTCGGCTTGGGTTTTACCCTGTTCGCGGCGTTTGGGTTGTTATTGTTACTTGGTTGTTTAGCTCTGCAGTCTCTGTGATTTTTCCTTTGTATTTGTTGTATTGTCTGCGGTGAAAACACAATGCGGTTCCTGCCTGCTCGGTTAACTGTATAGCAAACGTTTGGTTGCGGTTCTGTTGTTCCAGGTCCGACTTGTATGCCTCGAGTGTCTGGTGTCGCTTTGGTAAGTTCAGCTACTGTATTGTTTATATGTTTGTTCCTCTGTCCTTTGGCGTTTTCCAGTGGCGTTGATGTTTGTCACAGTATTGTCTGTTCGTTTCCCTCAAGAGTCCATGGTTATTTGAGCATTATAAGTTAATGGCATTCTGGTTAACAGGACGTAGATAGGAAGAAGGTTGGCATGTACTGTGGTGGTCTTATGGGCAGACAACTGTCCCTCCTCGAGATACTGGAAAGTTACTCGGCTTGGGTTTTACCCTGTTCGCTCCCTTTGGGTTATTATTGTTACTTGGTTGTTTAGATCTGCAGTGTCTGTGATTTTTCCTTTGTATTTGTTGTATTGTCTGCGGTGAAAACACAATGCGGTTCCTGCCTGCTCGGTTAACTGTATAGCAAACGTTTGGTTCCGGTTCTGTTGTTCCAAGTCCGACTGCATGGGTTTTATGGAAATTTCCGTAAATGTCGGTTTGGACCACCATCTGACTTCCTGATCATTTGGGCGGAGACGACCTGAGTGAAGATGTGATTCTTGGTACAGATTGAGCGGCAGTCTTTTGTAGTTTGAACTGTTTTTGCACATGAAGATCTAAATAAATTGGGGTTTTTGAACTGTTTGTGCCGCATATTGGGTTTTTAATGGAATGTATTGTGGTTTGGAGAAAGAAATAAAGACCTTGTTGGACACCTAATCCTAAAGGGTTAGCGTGGAAGTTGAATGGACAAAGCAGTCCAAGAGACCTTGGGATCTGAATCCCAAGAGTCACCTATTGTACTATAAATGTACATCTTTTGTTAATAAAAATTGCACTCACTGATTTATCTTCCTATTGTCTTGCTATCCATGTCTGTTTAACATGGTATCAGAGCCGCTTGTTTTTCTGTGGCCCGTTATGTGCATGTCAGTCCTGCACCTCTGCCCATAATTCTGTGTCTGAGCTCCCGTGAATAGCGCTGGCCTTGTCTTCATTACCTGTAACGCTCCATTAATTGTGCCTTCCTGTTCTTCTGAATACAGAGCGTCATTACACACACCTGCGCCTCACTGTCTGACAATTTCACCAGCGCTGCATACGCTCTCTGCTCTCTATCCTGACATATCTGCTCCCTGGAATTTCACCAGCGCTGCATACGCTCTCTGCTCTCTATCCTGACATATCTGCTCCCTGGAATTTCACCAGCGCTGCATACGCTCTCTTCTCTCTCGCTTACGATTTGCTTCTCGTTTGAATGCTAGATGTGCACCTGTTGAAGCTTTGGCTGCTATGGAAGACGCAGCAGAAGATGTGCCCAAACGAGCCAGCTGCAGTATTGGAGAAAGAACGAACATGTTTACATGTTAAAATACAATCGGCTCGGTGCTTGCTACGCTGAGCGTTGGCTTACGAGACTGTTGTATGGTGTGGTGTACTCGTCCGCGGCTACAGTAGCTTGATGTTTGCTACAATCTGAAGAGCCTGCTCCCTTTGGTAGTTTAGGGAATCTCCAACGCATCGATCTGCGGAGGTGCCAAAAGTTAAAGAGGCTCTCTGGGCACTGTGTGAAGAGCGCACCACTGACGCATCCATTTCCTGAAGACAAACTCCAAAGAATTTGGCTCCAGTTTGCTGCGGCTTGCACCCTCCTTTGTACTCTTCATCGTCGTGATGTTGAGTGTTTCTTAATGTTTGGGACAAATCGAGGTTGCAATCAGATTGTGCTAAATGCGTTGTATATAGATTTAGTTTTTTATTGAGTATTTTTCATTCTAACGCAAGGGAGATAACGCATTGTGAAGTTGATTTCTATTCATTTAAAAGCAGTCCTCTCATCCTTCGGTGATTTAAGCAAGGGAGATAACGCATTGCGCTGTTGTTTTTTAAATGACGGTTCTGGTAATGTAATGTATGAAATTTCACTGCATGAAACAACCACTATAGAACATGGTTCAAATTGGGACGATGCCAGTGATTCGGCCTTCAATTTTTGTCTACCGGATCGCCTGTTGGATCTCTTTGTCTCATTGCTTGCACTATGCTTTCAAGAAGGCGGTTCGCTTCGTTCAAAATGATGTGGATAACAGGTTCTCTGATTGAAAACCCTATGTTGAAAAGCCTCTATAAAATATGTACTTGTAAATACTAGGTATTGATATTGGCTGTATGCTTTCTTTTGACAAGATGGTCATTGTTATAATGATGCGGAAATCATGCCGCCCTCCATCTGGGAATATTATAATGCAGAGTAGTCAGCTTACAACCTTCAAGAAAGATCCTTTTAACCTGCCGGTGGGGAGATCTATTCCCTGTAGCGATTGGAAATTTGAAAATTGAAATTGATCAAATTCTTCTAACCCCATACAAGGGTATGTGTATATTGTATATTTGGGGAGCTTACGCAGGCCACCATTCTCTTGATTTCGCTGACAGAATCCAGGTGCTCTAAAGCCCAAATGGAGAGGTGTTCATAACCTAAGCATGATCTTTGCCTATCAATTGTTTTTCAGGACAGACCCGTGTTTGAAGAAGACCATCATTTCCATCAAAAGATTGTGTACTTCTTTCTGTAGGCCTGATCTGCGACAAATCCTGATCAAATATTCATAGTTACTTGAATCTAAATTGGGATCAGTTCCACTCTACTGGATAAGGAATGAATGTGCTTCATCAAAACCTCTAGCTTCGAAGATACCGTCGAGAAGATAACCATAGCCGTTATCAATCATGCTCCGAAGCACTTCAACTGCCTCTGCGAATCGTTTTCGATAACAAAGATTGCTTAAAATGAGATTATAGGTGACTGAATCAGGAGGACAGCCTTTCATTTTCATCATTTCAAATACAAGCTTTACCTTATCCAGCTGGTCGTTCAGGCAGAAAAGTGTTATAAGTGGACGAAAAGTCACTGCTCTGGGAGCACAATCAGAACTTGACATCTTATCCAATATCCCTAAAGCTGCATTGGCGCGATTTTTTTCACAGAGAGCCGCAATAAGCATTTCATAAGCGTTTCGTCTGGGAGAAAGTTCTAACTTCTCAATGATTTGAGTGAGATTCTTCAGCATATCTGAATCATCATGCCAGACGGTCGCAAAGGAAAATGTTTTCGCAGAATAACTGCAAGGTGCAGATGACATCTCTGCCAAAATCATCTGCAGGGTTTCAAAATCCTTAGAGCGGCCAAGAAGATTCACAAGCTCGTCATAGGTTGAAGTGTTATGCTTGAACCCTGGTTGCAGTTTGAGTGAATAAATGCCCACACTTTTAAAACTTCAATCCTGTTGTTGTATTATTTTCTTTCCAGATCCATCTCTATTTCCACTCCACTCTTTGCTGCGCGATCTTATCTTTATCTCTAGTGACCCATTCGTGTATTGTTCGGTAGAGTGGTCTGGGTTAAACTTTGGCTGCCATGTGAAGAGTTTTGCTGTTGACAGAGAAAACCTATTGATTTTGTAAATTTGAAGGGAAGGAAGAAGCTTTTGTTCTGCTTGGGCTAATTTTTAGAGAGAGATTTGCTGAACTTTTGCATCTAGATATATTTTTTCAGTTTAGTAAAGATATCAAGAAATGACTCAAATTACTGAAATATTAGAGTTCTTAAAAACTCTCATACATTCCTCAGATCATGATACAGTGAAGATAAGCAAAGTTTCTCTGGTTGATATTAGAACCTGTCTGTATAATGTACAAGAAGATATTGAGTTTTTGCAGCTTGAGACAAAGCTACAGCAGGAAGAATTACAGCAGTGGAGTCATCATTCTGAACCTGTTTCTGTTCAGAAGATTGAAACAGATTCCCATAAACAGCAAAACAATAATGTTACAGTTCATTCAGATTTAATACCCCATAAAGCAGCAGTCGTACATGCAGATGCAGAAATTCAGTCTGCACTTCCCAAGCCCATCATCAGACCTTGGGAACAGCTTGTCCACAACAAGCACAGAACTGGTCTTGGATATGACAAGGACTTGTCCTTTCATATTCCAGACTACACAAAGCCCATTCAGTTTCAGAGTGCTGGATTCATTGATGACAGTTCACCTGCTTCTCATGACAGTTCAGCTCCAGCTGTTCCAGATTCTGCCCCTCTTCCACAGCAACAACAACAACAAAAACAACAGATCGTGAAATGCCAACACTGTGACCGAGTTGGCCATTTGAAAGATCACTGTTTTGATCTTCATGCATGTAAGCACTGTCATAAAACTACTCATTCTTCAAACAGATGCTTCAAAAACAAACGTCCTGCAAGAACAAAGATTCATCTTGGATGGATCGCTTCTTGGCAATGGGCATCAACAGCCAAGAAGATATTCCAAACACATGTCAGAACTTGTTCCAGAGTATTAAACAGTCTTGCAGTTGAGTTTTCTCCATCTTCTCACCTTGTATCTGACAGGGGGGGAAATGATGGTCATCTACAAGCTTCAAAGTCACATCAAGCGAGCCTGAGCCACAACCTGCCACACCAGTTTCAGAGTTGCAGCCAGAGACAAAGATGCCCGTGAACACAGATTGAGAACACTTCCTCTAGCAGAAGACTCCAGCTTCTTGCCAATTTTGGAAGAGTTCCAGGAATTGCAGTAAGCATTCCAGAGTTGTTGGTTATCCTTAAACCATCACAGGTTGAGACTTCCCTTTTCAGGTTGAAGTTTTACCTTTTATGCGGGGTGAGACCTCCCTTTTATGGTTGAAGGTTTCCCTCTTTAAAACAATAGGATCACTTCCTCTAGAAGAAAACTTTAGTTTCTTGCCAGTTTTGGAAGAATTCCGGGAACTGCACTAAGCGTTCCAGTGTTGGTGGTAATCCTTAAACCACCGCCCTTCTTTTTACCAACATTTCATAGAGCACATTCAGCCTAGTGCTGCCATGCATTTTTTGCACATTTTGTATTACAGCTCTCTTCTTGGACTCATACATAACCCTTCGGATTAAGGGGGGGAATGTTGGACACCTAATCCTAAAGGGTTAGCGTGGAAGTTGAATGGACAAAGCAGTCCAAGAGACCTTGGGATCTGAATCCCAAGAGTCACCTATTGTACTATAAATGTACATCTTTTGTTAATAAAAATTGCACTCACTGATTTATCTTCCTATTGTCTTGCTATCCATGTCTGTTTAACAGACCTGCAAGTATTTATGTATTTATGTGCCGCATATTGCCTTTTTTTTTTATTGATGGAATGTATTGTTATTAATGGAATGTGTTATGGTTTGGAGAAAGGAGCGCTGTTTGCCTAGTACTCCTCTGTTAAATTCGAGGGTCTGGTTTCACGAATTGTCAGGCTTGAGAAGACTGCTGTTCCTGTTGCTAGGTTTTGCTGTTCTGCTTTCCCAAAATGTTAAAGTATTTAAGATTCCAGTCTGTTTTGTAACTGCACGGTTTCCTATCTTAGGCGTGTATTCAAGGTTTTTGGCTTGTATAATTTATGTGTATGCTTACTTTGGTGCATAATGTTTTTTTAAGTTTGTAATTCTGTTATGGATCTATGAATATTCGACTTTGACATATCTCCTAGAGCGGAAGGTTTCTTTGTTAAGAAATCTGTTAAGTTCATTTAGTTACTGTTAAGTTCATTTGCTTTGTTAAGAACTGCTGAATTGAAGGTTTGCTATACTGGTACTAGATGTTCTTCGTTTGTTGTTGCTTATATATTGGATCAAATGTTTCCTTTGCGAAAATTATAAGGTTTTCCGTGATACTGAGGGTTTCTCTTAGCTGCATGGGTTTTATGGAAATTTCCGTAAATGTCAGTTTCGACCACCATGTGACTTCGTTGTCATTTGGGCCGAGATGACCTGGGTGAAGCTGTGATTCTTGGTACAGATTGAGCGGCAGTCTTTTGTAGTTTGAAGTGTTTTTGCACATGAAGATCTAAATAAACTGAGGTTTTTGAACTGTTTGAATTGTTTGTGGCGCATATTGGGTTTTTAATGGAATGTATTGTGGTTTGGAGAAAGAAATAAAGACCTGCAAGTATTTATGTATGTGCTGCATATTGCCTTTTTATTAATGGAATGTATTATGGTTTCGAGAGAGGAATACAGACCTGCAAGTATTTTTCCAGGGGCTTCTGGAGACTTTGTTAACCAATTTCGTCATTTGCATATTTTCTCATGTACTTGTACAGGATGTGTTGTGCATGAATATGGTCTAGACGAGAAGCAATTCGAACCCTTGGCTTCGTTGCAGGTACAACGTTATTCTACTAATTGTTTTTTGTCAATTTTTCTATTAATTGCTTTTTGTCAATTTCTTAGGCTTTTAATTTTTGCATTGTCTAGGTCTATGGTCCAGTTACTCTAGGTTTATAGTTGAGTTACTCCGTGATTGTTTTAAAAAATATAGATATTTAAGCTGTATTGGCTCATTTATATTTTTTCTCTCATTCAATTATATTGTAATTCAAATATGGAATCGTCGATGTTTATTCTGTGTTTACATTAATATTAATATTAATATTATTAATTATTATAATCATAACAATAATATTATTTGAGATGATCCCAACAAGTAGAAGTTGGGTAATGCATCGAACTAGCTCCGTATAATGATGTATCAAGACATTTTGTCTATTTAAACCTTAGATTAAAATCTCATGTTAGCTAGTTATAAGCAGATTGGTTCTGATATGATGTTCAACTACCTTATTCTCCTCAGATAGAAAAAATAATTTTATTATGAAAACAAAATTACATTTACTATATATGTTTTTTCATTTCACAGATATCCTTAAGCATAGGAAGTGATAAAAGTATTGCTGACAACATATCTTGCTTCATAAATAGTTTTCAAAAATGTCAATATGACAGCCCTATCATAGTCATTCTAACATATATCAGAGCTTTGAAGCCAGTTTTGTTTCATAAGAAATTAGCTCCTAGATATGTCCATAAACAATCCCATAAAAAATATAGATATAGAGATATCCTTAAGCATAGGAACTGATAAAAGTATGGTTGCAAAGATATCTTGCTTCATAAACAGTTTTCAAAAATGTGAATATGACAGCCCTATATCAAAAGTGTGTCAAGACATTCCATGAGCTGCCCTTCCACTTTCTCTTGAATGATCCAAGCTCGTGCTACCAAGTGTAATCTAGCTTTTGACAGTCCATCAGTTTCCATGTTCCTGTCTTTGTAGACATGTTGAAAGATAATGTGTTAAATACTCTGTTCAAGAAAATTGAATCTGCTGAAATATAAGATGAAATTTACAATTATCCAATGAATTTGTTCCATTCATCCAATTCACCACAATTTGTGAATCATCAAAGATCTGTAATTTTTGGGCATCTTTTTTCACGTGCCACAATTGGCAACAGTCTTGGGACAATTTGCTCAAGCAGACTGTTGCTGTGTTTGCCAAAGTTGTCCTTTGAACATATTAGATGTTCATCATTTATATGAATCATACCTCCAACATCACATAATAATGGATCTTCTTGAAAAGCCTTATGGAAGTACGCTTATGAACTACTCGTATCTGGTTCTCAATGGCTTGTTTGGGTTCCTTGACCCTTGAATTCTGTTTAGATCCATATAGTATAACCATACTCTGATATCGAATAGCAGGAGACTTAAGGAAGTGATAAAAGTATTGCTGACAACATATCTTGCTTCATAAACAGTTTTCAAAAATGTCAATATGACAGCCCTATCATAGTGATTCTAACATATATCAGAGCTTTGAAGCCAATTTTGTTTCATAAGAAATTAGCTCCTAGATATGTCCATAAACAGTCCCATAAAAAATATAGATATAGAGATATCCTTAAGCATAGGAACTGATAAAAGTATGGATGAAAAGATATCTTGCTTCATAAACAGTTTTCAAAAATGTGAATATGACAGCCCTATATCAAAAGTGTGTCAAGACATTCCAGGAGCTGCCCTTCCACTTTCTCTTGAATGATCCAAGCTCGTGCTACCAAGTGTAATCTAGCTTTTGACAGTCCATCAGTTTCCATGTTCCTGTCTTTGTAGACATGTTGAAAGATAATGTGTTAAATACTCTGTTCAAGCAAATTGAATCTGCTGAAATATAGGCTGAAATTTACAATTATCCAATGAATTTGTTCCATTCATCCAATTCACCACAATTTGTGAATCATCAAAGATCTCTAATTTTTGGGCATCTTTTTTCACGTGCCACAATTGGCAACAGTCTTGGGAGAATTTGCTCAAGCAGACTGTTGTTGTGTTTGCCAAAGCTGTCCTTTGAACATATTACATGTTCATCATTTATATGAATCATACCTCCAGCATCACATAATAATGGATCTTCTTGATAAGCCTTATGGAAGTACACTTATGCACTACTCGTATCTGGTTCTCAATGGCTTGTTTGGGTTCCTTGACCCTTGAATTGTGTTTAGATCCATATAGTATAACCATACTCTGATATCGAATAGCAGGAAACTTTTTACCTTGAAATATATTGGAGTTGCAACCTAGCACAAATTGGAGACAATACTTTTTATATTTTGACAATTGAATTGGTGCACCACTTATGTAAAACTCATAAGTAGCCTCACAGTTATTTTATTTCACAAATGCAATTGCCAATGATGTTAACTTTCAGAAATATTCTTAAACTTATGCTGCATTTTTTCATTTTGTCTTTCCATTGCTTCCTTTTGTTAACTTCATTTTGTCTTTCCATTGCTTGCTTTTGTTAACTTGCACAAATATTCTTAAAATTATGCTCCTTTTTTTCATTATGTCTTTGCATTGTTTCCATTTCCAACTTCTTTGTTATTTATAAATATGGCTTCTTGCTAGAAATTTGATGTTTGTTTAGCAACATAATGCAATAGCCTATTTTTTTAATATACATACATTTTGTTCAAACAATCATGTTCAGTTTTTACTAACTTCATCAATATTTTTTGCAAAGCTGTACAAGACGATTGCAAAAGGCAACTCTGGTAAGCAATTGCAAATGATGGAAGAAATAATAGATGTTGACAATTAAAAATTCAGATTGCAATGCATTTTGCCTGAGAACATTGATATTGTATTAAAAAGAAATGGTATTTTTAGACTAAATGCATTTTCATATACTGTAGGAGATTGCCTATTTGACTCATTCGAAATGCTTCTACATTTTCGTTATACTTCAAATGAATTGCGAAATGGGTTAATAGACCACTTTCTTTTTTGCTTAAAGAACAATGACGTTGAAGCAATACAGTCATATCAGTATGAACTAGCACCTGATTTCCTATACGAGTTACATTGTGTTAATGATATTGGTACATATCTTCATAAAATGCGTTATTCTGCATCTACAAATATAAAGGAGTCTGACAGAGGTTTATGGGGTGATACCTTTTGCATACGTTGGTTAGCTAAATGGCTAGATATATCAATTGCAGTTTGGTCATTGACAAGAAAAATGAGATATTTGCTCTTTAATCAACATGAAAATGCAATTCCATATTGCATTCTCTTTCATGATGCAAATCCTGTTAGTGGTCATTATGAACCATTGGTTTACCAAAAGTTTCCAATTTGCATTTGCAACCCGTCTAATATCTACCTGTCACCTATTTGCAAAGATATTGAAAGCCATTGGATGAAAATTGCAAATAATATGCCTTTAAATGGAGTAACAATTGCAAAGCAAGTGACATCTAATTGTGGTGACAGTCTCTTTAATGCAATTTGCTATTTAGTAGCAACAAAATTCAATGCAGAGTCTTTGCGACTTTACATTGTGCAATCTTTTTGCAATGCACTTATGCATAAGAATCAAGAGGCATTGCATTGTTTAGAGCAATACCTAGTAGTTGACGCGATACACTATACAATGAATAGCAACTGGCAACAATATTTGATAAATATGGCAATGCCATATGAAAAAGGACAAGTGGAAGGGGGACCATTTTGTCTACAATGGATATCTGTGATATTCAAAGTCAATATCCAAGTATGGTCCTCTGTTGCTAATAACTTTGTCAATTACAGTTCCGCTTATTCGAGATGCAATGATATTGTTAACATCTTGTCATTCATGACAAATACATCACATATTCACTACCACGCAATGATACAAGAATATGTTCACAATTCTCAAGAACTGCACATGGAAGCAAATGACGTTTGTAATCAATTGCGTCATAAGCATATAGTAGAAAAAGAGCAATGCATATCTCAAGTACATTTTAGCAATAATATTTCATTTGAGATAGCATGCCATTTAGATCAAATGCAACCAACTAAGGATTGTAGGCTGAATTATCACAAGCTAAAGCAATTCATACGTACAAAACGCAAATGCAATGACAAATGCAAAAAACCATTTTCTAATAAGAAGTCATGAATTACAAGCAAGAAAAATGCAATACAAATTTATATGGAAAAAGTCGAAGACACGCCTAGGAGTACATGTGCAGTTTGCAACAAATTGCATTTTGCAAAAAATACTAGATTCTTCACTATAGATTTGCAAGAAAAGCATATGAATTTGACATTGAACAATAGGACCTTTAGCAATGAAAACATATGTGTTTCTTGCAAGAAAGCGCTCAAGAATGGAAAGCTACCACAATTTGCAACACCTGAACAAATAAGACGTAACATTTCATTGCCAACTGTAAGTATACTCTCAGACCTAGAAGAAAGACTTGTGTCATTGAGAATTGCATTTGCACAAATCAGACAATGGGGACATAGACGATCACAAATTGGATTAATAGGATCAATTATCAATGTACGAGTTCATATGGACATTGTGCAAAAAGCATTGCCACAATATCTAAATGATACAATGACAATTGCAATTGCATTGAAAAGATGATTGCAATACAAAAATGCATACCAAACAGGTAAAGTACGTCCAATTATTGTCATGAAAGCATTGAACGAACTATGTTGTAGAAGTCTTTATAAAGCTAGCAACATTTGTATAAATGAGAATTGGGCCCATGTTTTACAAGAGAATAATGAATACATTGTACAAAATTCAAACAGTGACAATGAAAGTGATACAGATAGTGATGCAAATAATGAGACACCTACTGAAACATTGGTGCATGGATTAATAGAATCACAACGCATCTACGATTTGCAAGACAGGATTATTTAATTGGCACCTGCTGAAGGACAACGACCATTAGGCATTTTCAAGGACAAATATGCAGAAGAAATGAACTTTCCAACATTATTTTATGGCAATGCACGTGATCATGACATCACAAATAGGTTTAGTTACCAAAAAATTGTGCAATGGGAATTGTTACAAGGAAGTGGTGACTTCCAATATCGTACAACAAATTTGTTTTTCAAGACAATGTGAATAATAATTGATAAAGTGCTTTCTTGCATATGGGTACGAATAAGAAAAGGACAGCTAAAAGGCAGGAAAATATTAGCAAAAGATGTCAAGTATCGAGCAAATTTGGAAAAGTTATTGAAGTCTGACATTGGATACATAGATTTCAAAAACATTCGCATATCTTCTGACCATTTGGAACAAATTAGGAAAAACATATTTGCAATGATACGACAACTAGGGCCTCCAACTTTCTTTGTGACATTCACAAGTGCAGAACATCGATGGAAACCATTAGTAAATACACTCATCACATTGTTTAGAAATAAAGCAAATAAAAATGCTATTGATATATTAGAAGATGATGACATTGACTACCTTATAAGAAAGTATCCAGTCACGTGTAGCCAATACTATAGACATAGAATTAATGCTATAAAGAAATTGATATCTCAAGATACTACATTCTTTGGAAAATATCTGATTACTATTTCGAAACAGAATTCCAAAATAGAGGAACTGAACATGAACATGGACTGTTATGGATAGAGAATGCTCCAATATATGGAAAAGAAAGAAATTCAGAAATTGAGAAGTTTCTTGACAATTACATCACTTGTAATACAGATCATTTGGAGCTAGATGTTGCTAAATTGCATAAACATCACCATACAAGAAGTTGTAAGAAGTGAAAAAATTCAAATTGCAGATACAACTTCCCCATGCCACCAATGAAATCAACAATGATCATTGAACCAACCAATGCAGAAAATGAAAAAATCATAGAGAAATCAATATCGTTTTTTGCATTCTTGGAGCAAACAAACTACAATGATTCAATAACACATGACAATTTCCTCCTAGAAATAGGGCTACTAGAAAATGAGTACATAGAACTATTACAACATACAATAAAGCAACCAACAATTTTCCTGAGACGAAAACTTTCTCACATTTGGAATAACAGTTTTGCAAAGGCTATGCCTACTTTATGGAATGCAAATACAGATGCACAATTTGTGCTAAATGCATATGCTGCAGCGTCATATTGTAGTTCATATATGACCAAAATTGACAAGTCTATGACAAATGCATTTAGAAGAATACGCAAAGAGCATTAGAAACATGAAATTGATGCTATGCAAATGATTCGTAAACTTGGAAATACATTACTCAATCTAAAACAAATGTCAGCTCAACAAGCAGTGCATATAGCACTTTCATTGCCATTGAGTTCTAGTTCAAGGGAATGTATATTTGTAAACACGTCTCTAGTCGATGAACGCACATTTATGCTTAAACCGCCTATTCTTTTGAAACAAGAACCTGATGATTCAGAAGATGTTATGTGCCATTCCATTGTTGACTACTACATTGGACGACCAAGTTCCATTAGCAAAATCTGCCTTGCAGAATTTGTATCAAATTACAAGAAAGATGGCAGACCCATATCTGAAAGGAAAAAACCAAATGTTATACGATTTGTCAAATATAACAAACACAATGATATTGAAAACTTTTGTCGAGAGAAATTATTGTTATATATGCCATTTGAAAATTGTGAAGATACATTGAAACAAGAATTTCCTACATGGCTCTCTGCATATACATTACATGAAAAAACAATTCAAGTCAATGAGGCCAAATTTACATATAACATCAATCCAACATGGGGTGATTTAGAGACTGCAACAAATGAGCAAATTAGTTCTTTGAATAGTGATCAAATGAATATGCAAAACCAAGAGAACAATTCCCATTATGAGGAATATGATTTGCAATCGGACTTGCAATTTCCAAAACAATCTGAAATGAAGAAAAAAATCAATCTTGGATTTCAAATTACTGCCCATCCATTTTTAATGGAGAACAATGAATATTACAAACTTAGAAGAATCTTGAACAAAGAGCAACAAGCAATTGTAAAAGACATTGCAATTAAAAAAAAAAAAAAACCCAAGGAACCAATTTACCTTTTTATTACAAGTGGAGCAGGTGTAGGTAAAACGCTCACAGCAAAAGCGATTTTCCAAATGCTTATACGAATTTATGATTCACAAAACACAACTGATCCTATGAAACCAAAAGGTCTAATATTAGCATACACAGGAAAAGCTGCATATAATGCAGGTGGAACAACAATCCATTCTGCATTGCTAATGCCTTTTAACAAGTCTCAACTGTTTTCACTGAGCAAAGAAGTATTGGACAACTTATCAAAGCTATATCAAGAATTGCAAGTAGCTTTCATAGATGAGGTCTCGATGATTGGAAGTCAGTTCTTGTATTCTATTGACAATAGACTCAGAAACATAAAACATGTCCAAACGAAATACTTTGGCAACATTGACATGATATTTTGTGGTGATTTCTATCAAGCACAACCTATCTAAGACTCTCTTATTTTTGAACAACCAACAATCAACAATCAAACAATAACACATGATTTCTGGAAGGATAATGTCAAGTGCTTCCAATTGCATATGACGATGTGACAAACAAATAAGAGATTCATATCAGTGTTAAATAGAATGCGAACAAATTGTCAAACATCTAACGATATAACATACATGAATACAAGTTGCATGCGCCCTGTACCAAATGATCCAACATTTCCCTATTTATTTTACAAAAACAAAGATGTTGCAATGCATAACAAGAAAATGTTGATGCTGATGCCGGGCAAAGAAATTTTAATTAATGCAATTGAGGAAAATGAGAAGAATAACGACAATTTCCCAACTCATCAACATACGGCTGTTTTGCCACCCCACCTTTTGATAAAGTTGAACATGTTAGTTGAAATGTATGCTTGCAATTACAATGCACCAGATGGGCTAGTGAATGGTGCAGATGGAATTGTTAAAGCATATACCCATACAAATAACGTCGATGTTCCATGGATTAAGTTCCATGACCCTAATATTAGTCATCGACAATCTAGAAAACTAGCTCATTTCTATACTTCAGAGATAGCACATGATTGGACACCAATATTGCGAATATCAAAAGCAATGCCTATGACATCAAAGATGGCGCCATTGAAAATACGAAAACAATTTCCAATTCAACTTGCATGTGCACGCACAATGCATAGATCACAAGGCTTAACCTTGGATAGGCTTGCATTCAACCCTACTGGCGTACAAGTGCATGGCCTAGTATACACAGCACTATCACGTGTCAAAAACATAGAATCATTGTATTTGCTTAATCCTCTTAAACATAATAATTTCAAGGTCAAGAAAAAAGTAAATTGTGAAATGCAATGTTTGGAAACCACTGCAAAATGGCAATTAGAATATGACTCTTCATCAATACAATCATTGAGATCCATCTTTATTCTTTCATTGAACACTCGCAATCTTCATGCGCATCTTGCTGACATATGCAATGACTATGACACAATGCAATCTGATATCTTGTGCTTACAAGAAACACATATGTTGCTGTGTATGGAAAATGAATACTTCAAAAATTTCAATTGCATCTCAAGTTGCATTAAGCATGGAGTAACGATATTGATAAAGAAAAATATCATTATCCTTGAACATACCCATTTTGAAGACTGCTTTGTAGAAGCATTGCTCGCAAAAATAAAAGTTCACACATTACAAATTGCAATACTCAATATATATGCATCGCCACGTGCAAACCTGAACAATATCCTCAATGTCATTGCAAAAGCTTTGTACCACTTAGATCTAAAGAATATCATAGTTATATTAGGGGACTTCAATATTGATATGGTACATTGCAATCAAAAAATAAAGCAACTAGAAACCTACATGCAAAACTACAATCTTCATTTCCTAGTTGACAAAACTAATAGCATGCACAAATCATTGATTGACCATGTTTAGGCAAATGTAGCTAATATAAAATATACAATTTTCGTATTGGATACATATTGGTCTGACCATGATACAATATCTCTTGTCCTTCAGCTATGATAACCAATTTCGTCATTTGCATATTTTCTCATGGTACTCGTACAGGTTGTGTTGTGCATGAATATGGTCTACACGAGAAGGAATTCGAACCCTTGGCTTCATTTCAGGTACGACGTTATTCTACTAATTTCTTTTTGTTAATTTTTCTATTAATTTCTTTTTGTCAATTTGTTAGGCTTTTAATTTTTGCATTGTGTAGGTTTATGGTCCAGTTACTCTAGGTTTATAGTCCAGTTACTCCGTGATTGTTTTAAAAAATATAGATATTTAAGCTGTATTGGCTGATTTATATTTTTTCTCTCATTCAATTATATTGCAATTCAAATCTGGAATCGTCGTTGTTTATTATGTGTTTACATTAATATTAATATTAATATTATTAATTATCCCCTCCGACATTTTCCAACATTTGCCAACAATTCCTCTACTGTCCCTCTGTTACATACTTGCATGCTATTGTACATTTACATATATGGCGTTCTGTATTGATCAATGCAAGTTATGCCAAAGACAACCTTTTCAATTAAGCAACACAAGTATCCTATCATAAATTTGTAGATATGAGCTCATCTATTTATGGATGCAGATTCTGCTAGTAAAACCCTTTTCAATTGAACAGAACGACCAAGAAAAAAGAACAACAACATGCAACATAAACAAACAGAGTATATTCTTTTTGCCTTTACTTTCCTATGGATCTTCTGTTCTTGTTCAAGTTTTACTTTTATATGTTCTTTTGACTTGCACTAAATATGTCTTACTATTCTATAACATAACATAAATCTTGAAAAAGGAAATGAAACAATTGAAGAAATAGAATGCATAAGCCAATTAGAAAGCGCAACCCAAACACTTGTTTTGCAAAGGTATGTCTATGAGAACTACAGAAATAGGCTAATTTGTATTTAGAATATTAATGTTTACTATATATGCATTCTATTTTTATTTTTACATATGTATGGTTCTATGGTTTTAATGTTCTTGTTCACTTTTTACTTCTAATTTGCACTAAATATATGTTACTATTCTATAACATAGCCTAAATCTTCAAAGACGAAAAGAAACAATTGAAGAAATAGAATGCATAACCCAATTAGAAACGGCAAGCCAACCACTTGTTTTGCAAAGGTATGCCTATGAAAACTATACAAATATGCTAATTTGTATTTAGAATAATAATGTTCACTAGCGTATGTCCATGACAACTATACAAATATGCCAATTTGTATTTATAATATTAATGTTTACTATATATGCATTCTATCTTTACATATGTATGGTTCTATGGTTTTAATGTTCCTTGTTAACTGTTTACTTCTATATGCTCTTTCAAATTGAACTAAATATATGTTGCTACTCTATAACATAGCATAAATCCTGAAAAAGGAAAACAAACAACTGAAGAAATAGAGCGCATAACTCAATTAGAAAAGGCAAACCAACCACTTTCTTTGAAAAGGTATGTATGACAACTATACAAATATGCAATTCTCTATTTAAAATATTAATGTTTACTATATATATCTTCTCTTTTTACATATCTATATTTAAATGTATATATATCAGATTAATGTTTACTATATATATCTTCTCTTTTTACATATCTATATTTAAATGTATATAAATTAGAAAATCTTGGACGAGTGAAGAAAGCACTAGTAGTAAGTCCCCCCAAACAATGCAGCAAGAAGACATGTACAGGTTACATATCACAATTTCTTTATTGATTGCTTATCACAAAATACACGTGATAATATCCACATCATATTGAACCATGCCTTTGCCTGTGTTAGTCCAACTGAAACAATTGCAGCCAAACTTCATTCAACAAATGTACAAAATGATACATCAAAAAGGTATGCATATGAAACACAACACTCTAATCTATTTCTACTTATTCAGTCTTTAGGAGAAACATACTATTCTACAAATGTTTATAGCAATTTCTAACTAAGCAATTTTAATAGGCAAAAACAGATACTGCCAATTAAAGTATCAATTGAAGATCTCAATAGTCGTAAAATTGGGCAGCTATTTGTTGGAGACATAATGGTTGTCTATACTGCATTCCTTGATAAAGCAAACAAATCACGTCAAGTATTGCGAGCTGATTTTACAGATGCTCAAGGAATGATGACTATAACGTTGAGTGTACCTGCACATTTGGTGGAGCGACATGAACACAAAATTTTGCAAGGCAACAACATCTCAATTACAAATTTCAGGATATTGCCTAAAACTGTATATGATCGCGGTGACTGTGACAAAATAATATTGCTTAATGAATCAAGTATCATAGAAACTGTACCTGAAGTTTGCAAAGAATATTGCTTCATTCCCAATACAACCATTAGGCAATTTGCAAAAAAAAACGAAATGTACCCAATTGGCACAATCGCTGCCGCCATTACACTTGCCAAACGAGTTGGATTGCATTACATACTTCATATCAAAGATGGAGATTATGAAAACGACAATGCAACTGTATGTATTCAGATGTTACTCATTCCTAATTTTCAGTAGATAACATGCATCACTTCAATACATAGTTGTTGTAATTTGTCTATAGTTTTTGTAATTTGTGTAGTGCAATTGCAATTTTTCAATGCATACGAACAATGTATTTGCATATTACTTTTTGTATTTTTCAATACATAACAATTTCTGTTTTGCAGTTGCAACTCTTTGACACATATGAACAATTTTTCCTTTCAATGGAAAAACAATTGCAAAAAGGACACTTTCCGCTCATCCTTTTCAAAAATTTAACAAAAAAGGTAAACACAAAAGAAACAATATTCAGAGCATCGAAGTCAACGTTCATGACTGAACTTAACACAGATGCACTCAACAATCTCAGAAAACTAACTACATCTACCTATGTTGTAAGTATAGCAATAATAATGTTTTTGCTGCCTTTGCATTTGCCATGTAATAATGTATATTAACGCTTGAATGTTTTATAAACAGGTCGAAGGTATTCTGATCGAAACAAATCCATATTCAACTCCTTTCGAACATGTTTGTGCAATTTGTAACTCGCTAGTGAATTCATCCATAGCAATAGCCAATGCAACAATTTTCTGTTCACAATGCAATGATAATTGCCCTTTCCTCTACAAGCATTGTATAAATGCTGTAATAGAATCCATTACAAATAACTTTGTCCAGTGCATTATCAGGGAGCCCTTATTACATGACTTGCTTCCTGATTTAAAATCAATGTCATATGAAACACATTTGCAACAGAAAGCTACCACTGTTTACATCTTACGTGACTTCAAAATTCAGAGCAAGTTCACACTCAATGAAGATAGTGAGCTATTACATGTCAACTAACAAATGGAAGGTACATGAACATATGCCTTAACATGTTTTCTCTCAAATATGTCCTCTCTTCAATTTAGAATGTTATCATTTTGTTCTAACTAACCATTTGTTATACAGATTACAAAATCCAGGAACATGGAAGCCTTCACATCCACAACAAATGCAAAAGTAATATGAATATGTTTCTTCATATTATGTTGTTACTATAATACAAGTATTTGACTTGCAATTTTGACTCATTTACAAAGAATATGTAACGCAATGGTTGATGAAAAAAGGCTAGAAAGTCTTTATGCATCTCTGTTTGTACTGTTTCTGTTTCTTTTCTCTATATCGAATGGAACGCATTCTGCATCATGCTTTGTATCATTGAATAGAGAAAATGCAACATCAGATCAGAAATAATTTTGTATCTACAGCTGCTAAATGCAAACACCAAAGATTCCATAGATTGATTAAACATGGCACTTATTATGTACTCAAGTTAAATGAAAAATTGTATATTGAATCGGCTAGTCATTTCTGTTTCTTCGAATGTTATAGCTGAATACTATGTTAGTTTTTGTTTCTTGCATACTGTAGGTAACGATTCAGGAAACAAGGCTAGAATGTCTTTATACATGTCTGTTCGAATGCATTCTACAACATGCTTGAAGCTAGACTTTATAAATAGAACCAAACTATATGGACTTTAAAATGAATATATGTTGTTTGAAAATGGAATTATGGCATAATGCATTTGGTATTATTAGTCCTTCCCTGGGACTATATGCAATTGATCAATTGCTCACCGTTGGTTGACCGACATGATTTTTCATTATAATAGCATTATAACCTAAGTCAAATGAAAGTTTTGGGCTCGAAAGTTTTGTTTTATTTTACCTATGTTTCTGTTACCTGTACAAGGAATGAAAATCTCATCTAAACAAAAGTTTCATAGAGGAAAACAATGCTGGCAATGTTGCTGCAGCACTGATGACTTGGCTGGCTCCAAAGAGCAAGGTCTGTTCACTATCTTTTGTATGAGTGGCAACCCCAATAGTTTCAGTTTTCTATCCTGCTTTTTGAGGGGAGGCATGCAATTGGGTGTTTAGAATCCTCTTAAGATCATGGGTGCTGCAGTTTTAAATTCCTTGGTCAATGACTTAAGACTTTGAACTTAACAAGTTCTCAGAGATGGACAATGGAATGAAGAACATGAAGCAATGCTTGTTCTTGCTGACATAATCAGCATCAAACTTAGAGATATTGTTCCTGCGGATGCACGTTTTCTTGAAGCAGATCCTTTAAAGATTGATCAGGTCTTAATCCAATCCTTTTCTTTACTTATTATTTCTGACTACAAGTGCTCGAATTTTCGGTATGCTTTTATATCGTTTCTGGGATTAACTTCAACATTTGGTACTTTTCCTGAGCCACGCTTTATGACAATATTTTTCAATGTGTGTAGTCTGCCCTCACTGGTCAACATTACCAGTAAAAAAGGGTCCTCGCAATGGGATTTATTCTGGCTCTGCTTGCAAACAACGTCAACTTGAATATGTTGTCATTGCTACTGGGATCCATACCTTTTTTGGTAAACCAGCACATATTGTCAACATTACAAACCAAGTTGGCCACTTCCAAAAGGTTGGTATTTATTCTGGACTTCTGATTCTTCTTTTTGTCCTTTCTCTTATTTCATAAATACACAATTTATGGTGATACTGCAGTTGTACCAAATTGGCTAGTTAGGGTTCGTGGTAATATTCGATGATCGAGTACTGCTAGCTTCCTTCAAACAAGTATCAATTACTAATTGTTGTCATGAATAGGTTTTCACGAAAGGATATGACAAGGATGCTGTTGTTTTGATGGTTGCAAGAGCATCCAGAATAGAGAATCAAGATGCCATTGATGCAACAATTGTTGGGATGCTTACAGATCCTAAGGAGGCAAGTATTTTTTTTATGTCATCATATTAAATTTTAGTCAATAAACAGGCCTATGCTTATTTTACTGATTTGTATCTTTTGTTGTGGCTTTTAACATCCATGCATCTAAAAGGCACAGGAAACCATTCCAGAGCTCCATTTTCTTCCTTTTAATCCAACTGATAAGAGGACAACTCTCACTTATATTGAAAATGAAGGGAAAATGCATCGAGTTAGTAAACATGCTCCAGAGCAGGTATTGTTCTTTGGAAGTTTGACCTTCTTCATTAGACCTCTTACATATATGGATCATTTTCTGGATCTTTAAATGAATCAAAAGAATAAACCACTAAGATTCATAGTACGTAGCTCTCTATTTCAGGAGAAGGTGCAATCTTTGCATCACTCAACGATTAGATATCAGTTCCAGTCTTATTTGTATTTTTGGCCTAAACAACATAAATTCTCAACTGGGATGGATGGAAATCTATTGGAATGCATACTTGCTCACTAGGATATCCAAGTCCTATGCAATAAAAACGGGCACTAATGCTTTGTGAATGACCTGGTAGAGTTTATAAGAATAATTTCATTAATGAAAGATAAAGACCTGTAATTTCTAACCCTATGATGGCCAAAGGTGTCAGCCTTGGCACATCCTAATGAAGCGGTTCCATATCCCCACTCGTGGAAGCTGCATTGTGTGTTACAGATCGCCTGATCGATCTCTCTTTCGACATTCCCTAACTGTTGGTTGGTATTTCTTTCCACACCAGCAAGTTTTTTTTTTTCTTTTCCACCAAATTCATTAAACAGACCTTGTCTTCCGCATTTAGAGTCCTATCAAGAAACTACCTTTGGAGTTCTTCGGCAAGGGGACTTAAAGGTTTTTATGAAACCCGTGCCTACAATTTCTAGTTGGCTGTTTGCATTTTCTTGCACCATTTTGCCCCTTTGTTCTATACTAAGACAATGGCAATGACATGGTGATCGAAACCGACATTTACGGAAATTTCCATAAAACCCATGCAGATAAGAGAAACCCTCAGTATTTAACCAGAATGCCATTAACTTATAATGCTCAAATAACCATGGACTCTTGAGGGAAACGAACAGACAATACTGTGACAAACATCAACGCCACTCCAAAATGCCAAACGACAGAGGAACAAACATCTAAACAATACAGTAGCCGAACTTAACAAAGCGACACCAAACAGTCGAGGCATACAAGCTGGACCTGGAACAACAGAACCGCAACCAGACATTTGCTATACAGTTAACCGAGCAGGCAGGAACCACATTCTGTTTTCACCGCAGACAATACAACAAATACAAAGGAAAAATCGCAGAGACTGCAGAGCTAAACAACCAAGTAACAATAATAACCCAAAGGGCGGAAACAGGGTAAAACCCAAGCCGAGTAACTTTCCAGGATCTCGACAAGGGACAGTTGTCCGCCAATAAGACCACCACAGTACATGCCGTCCTCAGCACTCTGGAATATTTTGAGCCAATGTTCGTATTAGATCTCATTGAAAAGCATTAGCTAGTTAGCGTGAATCTGAAGTTTGATGACAGATACAGATCTGTAACCAGTAATAGGATTGCATGTGATAAAGTACCTTTGAAGAGCTTGATCTTATTTTGAAATTTTGTTATCTAATTAGCAGCGCTGCTGCAGTGACTTCTGAAATCATGCACACAACAGCTACCAATATTAGAATATTACCAATAGAAGACCTTCCTCGGTGTGCTTTCGAAACTAATCAGTTGGTTCAGGTATATACAATACTCAGTTTCTAATAAATTGTTTTTGCAAATTAAAAGAGATCTCGTCAAGATTGGAAAGCTGCAACAAGCCATGTTAGAGATCTGTTTTACTCTTATACAACTTTAGTCAATCAAATACTCTTTTTAATGTTAAACAAGCTTTTGACACATTGTACATGATATAAGGATTGCACAAGAAGCTTTAGTTCACATAACTCCTTAAGATGTTTTGTCTCAAATATGTCCTCTCTTCAATTTACAATGTTATCATTTTATTCTAACTAACTATTTGTTATAAAAATTACAAAATGCAGGAACATGCTGGCCTTCACGTCCACAACAAATGCAAAAGTAATATGAATATGTTTCTTCATATTATGCTCTTACTCCAATACAAGTATTATGACTTTGTAGCCTCACGGTTTTGATCTCTCCTTCTGCATTGTCATGTTCAGCTAGTTAGCGTGAATCTGAAGTTTGACGGCAGATACAGTTCTGTAACCAGTAATAGGATTGCATATGATAAAGTACCTTTCAGCAGCTTGATCTTATTTTGAAATTTTGTTGTCTAATTGGCAGGGTTGCTGCACTGACTTCTGATATGAGGCACACAACAGCTGCCAATATTAGAATATTACAAGGAGAAGACCTTCCTCGGTGTGCTTTCGAAACTCATCAGTTGATTCAGGTATATACAATACTCACTTCCTAATAAATTGTTTTTGCAAATCAAAAGAGATCTCGTCAACATTGCAAAGCAATGCGAAACCTGCAATAAGACCCCAAAACCTTTCCACCCCAAAACTTTGGTTCGACTTAGGTTATAATCACTTATTTATAACAATGTGTTAAATGGATAGTGATTGAAGCTCGATTGTTGATACCTTGCTATGAAGATCCTTTATTGATCAATCCCATTCATCATCAAGCTATCCAACTATGCAGTCTTCACCAGCCCCATGGTCATCAAAGGTCAGCTTTGTTTAGAAATTTTTATTTATTTCAAGTGCACCCATTTTGTATGCAGTTCTTGATTTCCCTTCGACATTTTCAAACATTTGCCAACAATTCCTCTACTGTCCCTCTGTTACTACTTTTTCATTTTGATTTCTTAGAATAAAAGCAGATTCCTTGCTGCAATTAAATTTCTATTTAAGATAATTAAGCATAAATCTGTCTGCAAACACCAACCCCTGTAATACTAACTATATGCTTTGTTTCAAAATTCAGTCAAATCGCGATATAAACAGTATTGGCAATTTCTCTGAGTTTGAGGAGCCAATTCTTCGTCAAGGGAGTTATGCCAGATTTGGAAGGTACACAAGATTTACAAAACTTTGTCAATTGCTGCTATCATGGGGGGTTTTGCTGATCACCATTTCTGTACTAATGTCCCTGGCATTGTATATCGCCTTTGGCAGTGTCACAATAGCTCGTGAGCTTATCACAAAAACTACAGTTGAAGTTGTAATATCTGAACGCACAGTCGCAACCATTCTAGGAAAGTCTGGAAATGATGTTGTTAAAATTCAGCAGCTAAGCTCGTATAAAGAAGCATAAATTTCTGCAAATTCCATGGGATCCCCTTCAACTGAAATTTTTGAAACATGGAGACTTGGAATGAAGTATTGTACTGACAGAATGACAATATGTTATAGCACAAAATTTGACATTGTACTGACACAATACTTCTTTATCCAGCCTATAAAGTGCCATTCCTTTGACTTGACATAAATGTATTTTGATAAACATGAATTGCATTATATTTTGAATTTGGATTCTACTGCCACTGCTTACGCTCCAAAACCAATGTTCTCTGTGTAAAAAATATATATTTTTATATATATTCAATATATCATTACACAATGTATTAGCTTATCATTTTAAATTATAAATTATATTTTTTAATTCGAATACTATGATATTGCAGAAAGCAAGAGTATAGAACACCAAAAGATAATGGATTTTTTCTTGGAGATCATGATCAATTTACATTTCAACTCGTAAAGTTTAAATGTTTATTTAATTTTAATTTGTTTATTTTAATTTTTAATCTATAAAATAAACTTATCAAAATTATTTTATTATTGTACTTAGATGCTATATTTACTAACCCAAAACTATAAAAAAGGCCAAAAGTCATGTCCTTTTTCATCACAACAAATTATTAATTAAATGCAACAAATTACTAATTACAAATTAGATGCATTTCAACTCCTAAAGTTTAAATGTTTGTTTAATTTTAATTTGTTTATTTTAATTTTTAATTTATAAAATAAACTTATCAAAATTATTTTATTATTGTACTTGGATACTATATTTACTAACCCAAAAGTCATGTCCTTTTGCATCACAACAAATTATTAATTAAAAGCAACAAATTACGTCCTTTTCTTTGCTAATTAGTAATTGGACAAATTTAAAGTTCACACTAAAGTTATGATAAACAATATTTTTAAATAAATATATCTTTTGTTCTTTTGACCATGGAATAATTCCTCAATCATTGAGATTAACCTGAATCGTATCATTTATGTCCAAACATGTTACTAGATATGTAATCTTTCAATCATGGGTTCAAGACTCCATAACTATAATTTTTAAATGCTTAACTTCTCCACCACGAATTTAATTAACAAATTTATATTCATAATAATGTTTATTTGGTCATTATCATTTTATCAATATTTCCATAATATTCAAATGTAAAAAAATAAGAAAATTCTATGTTTTGTGCACCATGGTTATTAAAATACATAACTTACTTTAACACCTTCCTATTATTTTAATATGTTTTGTGCACCATGGTTATTACAATACATAACTCACTTTAACACTTTCTAATTCTTCATATATTATAATTCATTATTATGCACTTCAAGATATTTTATACCCCGTGCTTATTAAAATACATAACTTACTTTAACACTCTCTAATTCTTCATACATTATAATGCATTATTATTACCTTTTATAGTTTTTTTCCCTCAAGTTTCCTATGATTCACTGTTCAATTTTATTATATTTTAATTATTAATCTAAGCATTTTTTAAATCATGAGACATTGGAAAATTGTATCTAAAACTAATCTTATTTTAAGAAATACAAACTCAACATTATAAGAAGATATATGACAAGTGTCTTTTGAAAATTAATTTTAATCGTAATAAGAAAATATAGGACCAATGTCTTTTAAAAATTACTTTATAATTGAAAATAATAAGACAAGTGATAAGGTAATTTTACTTTATACTTTTAAAACATATTTTAAATATATATGTTAATGTATTAAGATACAAATTAAATTATTACTTTAAATAGATGGATAGATTTGTAATATGAATCAAAAAATTTGAGATATAGTAAAATTGTAACAAGCATTTATCAATTCAATCACATTTCTGACAATCCTTTTTTTTGTGTAAATAAGCTTTTGTATTAACAAGAGTAACATATAGTACAAAACTTCTACTGAAGCAGATTACTGGCTGCATAACAAGCCTTACTCGATAGCAACAGAGTGAAACAGGAAGAGAGAACTATAGTAGACATATAGAACCTAGTGCTGCCGAGGAGTACACCACGCAGGGTGACTTGGGCCAAAAAAAACTGGCTATCACAGAGCTGGAAAACAGTAACAGAAAATTATAACAAAGTCCAACAAAGGGACATGGAAGACTAATCAGAGTTGTTGGGGGGGTCAGGGGCTGCATGCGCCTCACTGTGCCTGGAAGCCTTAGCCTGGTGAATGCACGACGAACCTCCCTTCTGCGGATCAGCGGGCTTGCTGTCCTGCTCAATAACTTTCCGAAGGAGTTTGATCAGAACAAAGAGCTTTTTGCTAATTGAATCCATCTCCTGATGAATTGCACAGAGTTTAAACTCGCTGCTCGCGACCACTACCATGTGGTCCTTCGTCATCGTGGCTGCAAACTGCTGGAGCGTGCGAAGCTGGTCTGCCTGTTCCCCCTGAACGTCCATTGCCTTTGCCAAGATGGTCTTCATGCGCCATGATTTTGCCTGAGTACGGACGAATTGGGTTGCTTTAGAGCTAGGCGTTCCAGGGTCATGCAGCCAGTCGACTTCTTGGCTGAGTTGATGATCAGAGAGCTTGGCTTCCTCTTCCTGCGCAGAGGCCTCCAAATCTATGATTTTCCGCTTATTCCTCTGAGATGTTCGTCGCTCGAACAAATCTCGGGCTGTCTGCAAATCTCTGTTTGCCGACTGGTTTCGGCTGCTCCCGCCCGCCATGAGAAACCTTTCGTGACTGATACTCTCCTGAACACTAATGCAGAGATGGAGTCTCTGCTTCCTGAGCGCATAAAACATGATGCTCCAAGAGAGGGCAGGAGCAATTATATAGAAATTGGCGGGGAGGTTTCGGGCAGGGGAGTGGAACATTGTGTGTTCATTGCCTGTCCAATCACCATAAATGTAATTGTGCGAAAAATTGGAGGTGCTTTTCATTGATTTGGAATGTTTGCCTTCGCCTCCTCCTGCTCGGTCTTGAGCGTGCCACGTGTCCCTCCATCCAACGCTTCTGCGGCGGCCTATGTCATCCTGGATCATGAACCCGTACAAATCCCTGTAACCTGCTATGCTCATTATTGCCTTCAACCGGCTTGTCCTGTGGTAGTTGTTAGGAGTTGATGGCACCAGTCCCGTCGGCCTATCCATATACTTATGAAAATTTGTTAATCAGATTGCCGACCTGCCCTTTCCGCAACTACTAAATCTAATCGAGCGAGTTGAGAGCATCGGTCTTTTAAATGATGATTTTCCACCATCTGCCAACAGTTTTCCACCATTTCAGCTGGGTGTTCGAACCCGTGGTTAGCCAAGTGGTCGGCGACTGAGTTTTCCTTTCTCCTTACCGCTTGAAAGATGAGGCCTTTCATTTCTCCAAGCAGTTTCCCGATACTGTCTTTGACCATGGACAGGTGCCAGTGCTTAGTTACTTTGCTTATTGGAGTGCCCCCGTATATTTTCTTTGCCACTGCTATGGAAATCTCAGAGTCGCCCTCAATTACTGCTTTTTCTGTTTGGTTTCTATGGAGGATTTTTAAACCCTTTTCCATTGCTGCGAATTCCATTTCGTTATTGGTACCCTCACCCAGCGCTTTGCTGTATATATGGAGAATTTCGCCTGACTGGTTTCGGATGATGCCTCCTATACCAGCTGGGCCTGGGTTACCTTTCGAGGCCCCGTCGAAATTTAACTTCAGAAAACCTTCAGGGGGCCGAGTCCATCCTTTTAGTGTATTGTTGATGTTCTGTTGTTTGGCCTGGGGGATGAGACTTTGGTCGGTGCGAATGTTGAAGGCATTTAGGATTCTCTGGTCCTCCAGCGAGATTCGGCTGGCTGGGTCGGCTTTAATTTTTACCAGGATTAATTGGTGGATGTTCTGAAATAAGGTAATTCTCAAATGCTCAATATTCCTGTGTTCGCTGTGAAAAATCCTTCTGTTTCTTTCTTTCCACAATGTCCAAGTAATAAAACCTGGTAGAACTTTCCATATATTGTTGATTTGAGGATTTTCTGAATAATTGCTTGGCCAACTGTTAATGGTGTTATGGATGGAGTCCAAGTCTCTGCTGTTTTGCTGCATGATAGCTTCTATCTCTTGCCAAATGTGGTTTGCCCACTCGCAGGTATTGAATAAGTGATTCATAGTTTCTGCGGCTTGGTTGCACATAGGGCAAAAAGAAGGACCTTCAAAGCCCTTTTTCTGCAGGTTTTCCCAAGTGAGGGTGTTTCGCCGCATGAGAAGCCATAGAAAAGTTTGAATTTTTGGCCAAAAGAGGGGATCCCAAACCTTGTTGAACCATGATGCGTCCTCCCCCTGCTCTGAGAATTCCATCTGCCTTCTGGCTTCTTTAAGGGTGAAGTTGCCATTGCCCTTCAGCTCCCATCTCAGCTTGTCTTCATCTGTGGTTATTTTGATTTTTCGTTTGTTTAAGATTAGGAGCAGATTTTGAAGGTTATTATTGTCTTCATTAGGGATTTCTGCGTATGGGAGGGACCATTCTCTCCATTCCTGGTCCTGGCTATCGGGGTTCCAGTATTGATGAACGGAGTTCTCTCCCCTGTTCTGACAGTTAATTTTGTACGCTTCAAGATCTGGGTTTTCAAGCTTTGGGTGCTTTTTCCAGGAGTCTTCCCAAAAGAGGGCAGATTTCCCATTACGGATCTCCCAAAAACTGTGTTCTTGAATTAGATTTCTGTTCTTTTTTGCCAAATTCCAAATTGGGGAACCTTCTGGCAATTCCTGAAGTCTTATGAGGTCCTGGTCTCTGCAGTTAGGAGTGTATTTCTCCTTCCAATGTCTGGCCCAGGGGAGGTTGGTCTCCTTCAGCCAGCGCCACCACAGCTTCGCTCCACCAGTTTTGTTGCTAATGTCGGGGTCAATTAGGTTTAGACCTCCAGCTAGTTTCAATTTACAGACCTTATCCCAGGCCACGAGAGCCCATTTCCTCTTCTCTGCGCTGCCACTCCATAAAAAGGATCTTTGAATGGATCAAATTTTCTGCAGGATGGCTTTAGGCGCCGGGAGGATAGAAAGCATATACTGAGGGATGGCCTGCAGAATGGCTTTAGTTAAAACTAGGCGTCCCGCAAAATTAAGGACCCTGTGTGTCCAATGTTTGTATCTTTTTTCCATGCTTGCTATGAGCCTTTCCCAATGAACCTTTTGCCATGGCTTGGTGGTGAGCGGGGCTCCCAGATACTTCGAGGGTAGAGAACCTTTTCGAAAGCCTAGGATGCTGGTAAGATGGTTCTGAATTGAAACATGAGTATTAAAGAAAAAAATAGTCGATTTGGAGTGGTTTATGTCCATACCTGATGCCATGCTGAATAGAGATAAGATTGATTTGAAAGCCTTGGCATCTTTGACAGTTGGAGAGCCATGCAGCATAGTATCATCGGCAAACTACTGGTGGGCAGTTGCAGGGGTGGAGGGGAGAGGGCACAATCCATTAATTTTCCCTTCCGCTTTGGCTCTGTGAATATATTTGCTAAGCCCTTCCATGAGGATCACGAAAAGGAAGGGGGACAGCGGGTCTCCTTGCCTTATGCCTCGGGAAGGAGAGAAGGGGGCCGAGGGGGATCCATTAACCAAGATAGAGAAATTTGTTGACTTGATAAGAGCGAGAATCCATTTGATCCACTGAATGTCGAAACCAAAAGCACTTAAGGTGGCTTCCAGGTAATTCCAATTCACTTTGTCGAAATCTTTTGAAAGGTCGAGCTGAATCATCATACCAGGGATTTTTCTGGACTGCAATGTATGTATCATCTCCTGAGCCAAGAGGATGTTGTCCAGAATTTGTCTGCCTTCCACGAAGCCTGATTGCTCCTCCGAGATGATGTCAGGGAGGATTTGTTTAAGTATGTTAGCGATGACCTTAGAGATGATTTTATAAATCACGTTGCACAGAGCTATGGGGCGAAACTTTTCCGGAGTTCGGGCTTCCTCTTCTTTGGGGATTAGGGCTAGGAAAGTAGAGTTTAGGGCTTTAAGAATTGAGCCAGATCGTCTTGAATCTTCAACTACTTCCCAGACCTCTGTTTTGACTGTTTGCCAACAAGCTTTGTAGAAGTTTATAGTAAAACCATCTGGTCCCGGTGCTTTATCATTTGGCATGTCTTTAACAGCCTCCTCCACCTCCTCCATTGAGATATTTCTTAACAAAGAGGCATTTTGAGCTGGAGTAATGATTTGGGGTATGGCCTGTATTATTTCCTCTCTGGCTTCCGATCGATCTTCTTGAGATTCCTGGGCAATTTGCTTAAAGTGACTAGTAAGCAAATTTGAGATCTCATTGTGGTTTTGAATAATTTCTCCAGATGCATTGGTAAGATTAAGGATTTTATTAGCCCCCCTGTAATCCATCGTCGATCTATGGAAGAACTTTGTGTTTTGCTCTCCCTCCTTCAACCATTGGATGCGAGATTTTTGCTTCCAAAGGATTTCTTCCTGTTGGCAGCAGAGCTGCCATTTCTGCATTAGGATCTTTTCCTGTTCATTTGAGTCCTCCCTGTTAATCCCCGAAGCCCAGTCTTTATGAATTTGACTTATTCGGTCTTCTATATTGTGCTTTTCCTGGAAAATATTACCAAACTCGGTTGCATTCCATTCCTTGATTTTGTGTTTGATGTGCTTTAGTTTGGACTGGAGTTTAAACATTTTGGTCCCCCTTATATTCCTGGGCTCTTCCCACCATTTTTTCAATAGTTCTGGAAAATTTGGGTGAGTTAGGCAGAATTTCTCAAATCTGAAAGGCCTGTTTTTGGGGGTCTCAAGAAAGGCAGCTTCCAGGGCGATGGGCCAGTGGTCTGATCCCCCACTGGGGAGGATATCAGAGTCAACTGTTGTTCCTTCCAATAAGATGTTTTCTGAGATAAAAAACGGTCAAGGCGAGAGGCTATCCTATTTTCTCCTCCTCTTCGGTTGTTCCAAGTGTAGAGCCCATTTTTTGGGGGGATGTCGACCAGTTGGGCGGATTCCATGAAGTCAACAAAGAGTTCTGAGTCTTTATTCAGTCGCCTAAGGCCTCCTTTTTTTTCCAGGAGGGAGGTAATCATGTTGAAATCCCCTCCCATTACGATCTTTGAATGTTGGTATCTTAGCTTTAACTTCATTAGCGAGTTCAGGAAAGAAATTTTATCTTCTAAACGCTGAGGCCCATAGACATTTATACAGAGGTAGGTTTCAGAATTACCTGTTAATTGAAATTATGTGGCAATGTATGATCTGGTAGCTTCCATAGAGGTGATTTCGATTACTCTGGAGTCCCAGAGGGTTGGAATGCCTCCTTCCCATCCTTGACTGGCTATGTCTGTATATTTGATAGTTTTTCCTAGCTTTTTGGTGATGTTCTCCAGCTGATTAGTGGCACACTTTGTTTCCTGAATGAGCATAATGTCTGGCTTTTCCTGTTGTAACTTCCTCTTGAGAAGTCTTTGTTTGACTTGGCTGTTGAGCCCTCTTGTATTCCAGGAGATGATTTTCATTAATAATGATGAAGTTATTGGTAGGACGGGAAGGCGTGTAAAGCCTTCATTTTGCCTGAATTGATCATTAGTATACCCAAATCATGAAGAACCTCTCCATTTGTCCTTCGGCCTCTTCTCTTGTTTTGCTTCCGTCCTAGTGAATGAAGAAAAAGGCTTTTAGATTGGTTACCTGTGCCTTTCATGATTCCTAATCTTTTCTTTTGCTTATCTAGCTCCGCTTGTTGTCTTGCTATGAAGAGGTCGCTGATCTTCTTTATTTCTTCCTCCGGGATATTTTCCAACCCTTGTGTTCTCCAGTGCTTTTCCATGTCTGGCAGATTTACCCCTTCTTTTTCTAGAACTTCATTGAGTTCCAGATCTTCGCTTCCCCCATCGCTGGTTAGCATGTCTGTGTCTTCATCTCGTTCATCTGCTACTTCATGCGTTTGTACTTCTGTATTTTCAGTGGTTTCCTCTGCATCCGTTGATCTATGGTCTGTCATATTTTTTTGAGGAGCTTCTGGTAGCTTTGTCTCTTTGTTGTTACCTTCCGAGTCTGATTCTGAGTCCAGAATGGTGAAGGAGTTGAGGGTTTTTCTGGGATCTATCACTGCTTTGTTTATTCTTTTCCTGTAGGCCCTTTGTCTTGATTTTGGCTTTTTAAAAACCTCCTGGTTATTGGCTGGTTGCTCGAGCTTGGCATCTTCCACTGGTTTGTTTAATGGGCATTCCCTGACAAGGTGACCGTGTTCATGGCATTTCCTACACCGGAAGGGGATCTGTTCATAGTCGATGGCTTGAAAGTAATCTTCATCTCTGAACTCTAGCCACAGTCCTTCATGTAAGGTACCTGAGACATCCATTTCGACGCAGATCCTGGCACAGGAAGTGTACTTCCTTTGCATCGTTGCCTCCGAGGCTTTAATGAAAGTGCCAAGTCGGTCTCCTATGATCTTTAGGGTCGCTAGGCCCCAGTAATCGATAGGTAATGAGAAGAGGCGGATCCACATAAGGACTTGGGTGAAGGTTTCCTTTTCAGGCATGAAGTTCGCCTTCCATGGCCTCATGTAGAGGCCTGCTGATGAAAGGAGGTAAGGCCCTCCATCGAAGACCCTATCTTTGTCTTCTAGGTTAGAAAAGACAACAGTAAAAAAACCTTTAGCTCCAAGATGTAGTTTGACATCACCTTTTGGTCGCCAGTGCTGCTTGATCCATTGGCAGAGAGCTCTTTCTATTGGCCACAGTCCCATAAACTTACATATGATTGCATGCTCCATCATGTGGTCTCTGTAGGCTTGAATGTCTGGATCTGAGAAGACCACACGGAGGGCTTCCTTATTTTTGGGTTTGCAGACTCCTTGCAGGGTATTTTTGGGGCTGAGGTTGGAAGCTTCCGTTTTATCCTCATTTTCTATAGGGCGTTTTCCCTCCATATGTTCCTTTTCTTCATCTGACGGAGCGATTATTGGATCTGAGCTGTTTTGGCCTGCTTTCGGTTTGTTCCCGTGCTTCTCCTGTCTGTCACTGACTTTTACTGGCATCTCTGATCCGTGATTTGGATCTTTCTGCCACTGGGTTGCTCTTCCGCTGCTTGTCCCAGAGGTGTCTTTTCGGGCTTCATACCCAGAGATATTGAAACCTTCATGTGCTTTGTGTTTCTGCATGACTATTTGCGTGTAAGTTGGGGTCCCAGTGGACTCCCTGTCTGCCATTTGTCGGGCTAGTACACGGCCTCTGAGAAGAAGATCAACTAATCGGTCTTTGTGCGCTGCTAGAACTGTTGGTGAACCTGTTCAGAACAGTGCTAAACCCTAGGTGCAGGGTTTTCCTCGCAGAAGTTCATTCCATTTCTGACAATCCTTACTTAACAAAGGCAAAGTTCATTATATTTCACTCTTCGCATAAAGTCAAAAAGTTCATACAACAATTGGCCATCCAATTCATTAAATCTTAATACAAGTAAGCATGCCTACAACACACTACTAATGGAAACCAGCTCTCATGATAACGCAAATTAAATCTCATAATAATAACTGACCAAACTGTTATGTTAACCGGCAGGGACAAGCGCCACAACAGTGGCTCCTTGTTTTAGAAATAAATTTAGACTCATATAAATGAAAATCATAATAAATTTATTATGCGCATTATAAATATAAGTTGAATCTATAAAAATATAAAAAGACTGTCAAGTAGAGATTTCTCCAAAAGATGGAAAAGGTTCTCAACTAGAGATTTCCCCAAAAGATGGAAATGTGAAGAAATACGAAGATACTAAACATCCCGGTCACTCGTGGCAAATATGAACCAACACGCATATAACAATTAGCATGTGTTGAAGCGTCGAACGAAGGTGCATGCCATTTGAGGCCATTAAAATTTCATTCTTTCTTAACATCTTAGTCAACACACGTGTTTCGACGAAAAAATATAGTCTAATCTATATTTTGGTGTATATTCAATTTTATATAATGTTATTAAATTTAATATGGTAGGTTTTGATGTATATTTGATTAGTAAATGTGGTTGTGTTAGTTATAGCAATGTGTGGGGTGGATTAATTGATGAGAATTAATGAGGGTTGATGAATTTGATCAAGATTTGTTAACCTTGCATTAATGTTATTGCTAATATTATATTAATGCTACAAAAATGACTATTTTAAGGGTTGAAATGGTTGATGGGGTTGACCATGGTTGAAGAGAGTTTACCATTATTGACCATGTCCAACCATACAGATCTTGATTGACTCGTATGGTTGACTGTATTCAACCACAGAAACTACATTAGTAAATGTGGTTATGCATCAAATGTTCTAGGCTGACTATGGTTGACCACAATTGATCATGGTTGATCGTATTCAAGCATGGTTGACCATATTCAATCACAATTGACAATGGTTGATCCGGGTATATTCTCATTGACAATGGTTGACCATATTCAACCATTTTTAATGGTTGACAATGGTTAACCATGGATGACCATGGTTGAATATTGAAAATGGTTGACAATTATTACCCATTGTTAATGGTTTACAATGGTTAACCATCGTTGACAATAGTTGACCATGACTGAAAAAGGTTAACCATGGTTGAATATGATTGACCATGGCCGACCATTGACAATGGTTAAAATGCTTGACCATGGTTAACCTTTTTTCTTATGTGTGATTATTTTTAGTATGTTGGACAAATGATGATGAGCTTATCATCAAAGATAGTGATGTAATTAAATAAATAATTTTTAAATATATCTGGAAATTATGGAGTTGGACAAGGTGGAGTAAAATATGCTTGCCCAAATCTAAAGTAAATCAAATTTGAACTAAAAATTCATATATATATATATCTACTCGGTTGGGGATAAATACCGAGAAAAGCGTTGCAGGGGATAAAAGCAGGATTTTTAGGAAAAACTAAAGAAAAGCCTAGGCTAAAGGGGTAACAAATCCTCGGAAGGCAGGACCTTGTCAAGGAAAATATGTGGGAAGAATAATGTTAAAAGGACATTATGTAGAATTAGTAGAGGTTACTAAGCCTGGTAGTGTCATCTTATCCTGAGGGGGGATCAGAGGTTGGTCCATGGTTGGGCGGATCAGTGTGGTCAAGGACATAATTTCCAAGGACATAATTTCCAGATCAATTGTTGGTTAGAAATTTTAATATTCTATTACCTTAATATATTGTTATTCTTCTACCTCATTATATATTTTTTTTTGCTAACTGATTTATTATGATTCTGTTATCTGGTCAAAATTATGATGCTGCACCTTCTATATCTAAATCCATTGTATTGGTTATGCAGAGAAAATAATTAGTTGTGTGTGTCAGGTAAAGAATCAAGTAAACAGTAATTACTCTATATTTGCATGACTAGTTATCTTACTACATAGGAAGGAGATTTGTGTAATTTCATGATGAATTATGTAAAACTATTTTAGATTTTCACCGGTAAGTTACCAATGTTTTATCTTGCACACCTGGGTAAAGTAGGCTCTAGTATTGGGTTACTGTTACCTTCAGAAAAGTTGTAGATCTCACTAATGTATGAATATATTAATCATAAATTGGAGAAGGATAGGGAGGTGTATGAATGAATAAGTACATATGGAAGGTTAGAATAATTGGAATTAGAGGAGTGAGGAAAATACCCTGTACCGCTAAGGTACTGAGAGTAGCTTTTGATATGAGTATGCAACATAATGATATGGGTAGGAATTCCATTTCACCCAACTTGAAACCACTGCAATAACCCTATGCAACACTTGGCTCAGGTGACCCTCTCAGTCCACAATAGTAGGCTAGTTGGAATTTAAATTAGGCATTAATTAAAAATCAATTTTAGGCTACAACAGAAGAGATATTTGAGATAGTGCAAAATTCCAGACATAAACACTTATTGTTTAGAAAGAAGAATTAAAGTTAAATCAATGAACACAAAACTGTAGTGGAATAGTGACTCGAGTTAAATCAAAAATTTAGTTCGATATGTGGAAGCCTTCCAAACAATTCGCTAGGTGTACTTTGATCTATTGAAATGTTCAGGCGAGACAGTTCGAAAAATGTTTTTAACACTATTTAGAATAGTAAGGGCACCTGAATGAAATCGATAGAGAAATACTATGAAAAAACTAGTGCAGTGCTCTGTAAATATGGAATGATTACTGTATACAGGTTGAATTATTTCCCGATGGAATGAATCTGTCTACAAAACGAATTATTTATCTATGGGATGATTTCTGTTCAGTATTCAAATTATTTTACTGGGTAGTTAACGCAAAACTTCCTCATAGCAAATCCTAGACTAGCCATCACTCAAATTACTCATATAAACTCCTATAGAAAAACATATTGTCATAAACTAACTAGAAAGAAAAAATATTTATGAAAAATTCTATGCCATAAGGCAGTGTGATAAGCTATTCATTAAGAAAATCAAAACTAACACTGAAATAAAATACTCATAGAATCATGCTACAACGAGCTCTTATTTGCATGCATGATGGACGTACAATCGAAGTTTCTTAGTGGTTGCAGGAAAAAATATAAAAAGAGAAATGAGAGGGAAAAATACATATAAGTACCCGTAAACAAATACTACAACAAAAGGGATTTCGAAAGAAAACAACAAACATAATGGCCAAATTCGCTGGAGTAACAACACGAAAAAGAATAGGCGTGTATTCTTATCGAGATCCTACAAAGGTATTCATTAAAACACAATAGTAAATAGATAAATTAAATTTACAACCTGCATAATAGGCATTTTCAAATCAATTACATCGTCTAAAAGCCATAAGCAGTTAAACCCATGAGTAAGGGCACACAGCCAGTCTTAGGGAGGAGTCTAGAAGTCATGAGCCAATAACAAACAAATTAGAGGAATGACTGGCACCCTCAATTAAAAACTGTAAACAACCTCAATTTCACTTTAACATTCTCAAAATATCTACTCAATTGGTGAATTAGGTGACCACAGAGGGAGGTGAACAATGAGTAACCAACTTGGAGTGAAGTGAGTTACTTATCAGGGTTAACCATTTCAAGAGCAACGATACACTGGAATTGTAAAAAAAGAGGGCAATATAATAACTGCGTCATAGTTCACCATAAGGATAGAGGTGTTAGTAAAAGTGATAACTTGTGTAGACAAAAGAATTGCGAAGGGAAGTTGAGAAGGTCTTATCCTTACCTGAACGATGGGCATCAAACAAAGAGCAAGTAGATGTCGAGACTATGTGTTTGGACAATATAGCGAGAGGAAACCGACAATATTTAGTATGAGTATGAGGGTTTCTTGAACAAAAACTTAGTTGAAACATTGGTTCATAAGAGGGAAACTTCTTACTGTGGCCACGAGATGCCGAGACATGTTCATGCTGGAAGGTTGGAGTTTTGTGCCAACCCTGAGATGATCCAAGGTGTATTCCAGCGCATATATAATAAAAAAGGAACAAAAACAAGTTAGAATTACAAAAAAAATTAGGGTGGAGTAAAATCCTCACAAACCCAAAATTTGTAGTTGGATTACCTAGTCGAGGGAGATTAACAGATATAGTCCCGCCACTCCAAATGTAGCCACCATTCTATTATGAAGGATGGAATGCAAATGACAGGCAAGGGGAGTATTGGAACCTCTTTCGCGATGCAACTAATCAGGTGCTCAAAATTTTTCTCAAAATTCAAAGTTGTCGTATTAGTGTGGAAATTGAATGACTGAATAATGCTCATCATTCTTAATCTGGTGCAACTCGTTTTGCCCAAAATGGACTCCGTATGCTCCCAGAAACATGTTTGGTTCGTTTTCCCAAACAGACGAATTTAAAAAACAAATATGCAAGCACACCAGTTAGCAGTTCATACTATTGATGTGGCACTAACTGG